>CM070568.1:20883460-21253417 GCA_036346405.1 Phyllostachys edulis | reverse complement strand
GATCACACCAACATCCATTGTGCCCAAGTCAAGAAACAATTTTGTTTTCATTTT
Organism: Phyllostachys edulis; assembly: GCA_036346405.1. Taxonomy (NCBI): domain Eukaryota; kingdom Viridiplantae; phylum Streptophyta; class Magnoliopsida; order Poales; family Poaceae; genus Phyllostachys; species Phyllostachys edulis. The sequence continues at coordinate 21,253,363 of CM070568.1, read as the reverse complement.
TGTTTTAGTTTTTACAAAGTAACAAAGCACAAGATGGACATAATGGAATAATAATTTTATGTGATCAAGTTCATCGACATAATATCGACAACCGCCCATTTCTACCATTATCTAAGCATTTCTAAGCATCATCACGAAACTACTAAGTGATAAGAGTCTATCCATCGAAATCTAAATCACAAAGAAGATAGTCTTAGGCTTAGTAGTAGAGAATGAACATTTACCCACAGAGTATGCATCTATAGGCTTGACTAATCGATAATTTAACACAAAGTAGCATGCATACATATAAGTGAAACAAAGTATTAACTTTTAAAGTAAAGGACAATAATGGATATGATCAAACCGCTTGCCTTGCCGGGTATGCTCGCTTGTCGCAGTAGTATCGCCGACGGATCAACACACTCGCCGACACCTAATCGAAAAAGACGAAAAGAATCGATAAGAACTAAGAAAACCAAGAAGACACCACAAAGAAACCCGCCTCCAAATGCTCAAATTTCTACAAAGAGCCTAGAGCATGATTTTTAGAGAATTTAGCAACAACAACCAATTGATTTGGATTCTCAATGCAAAAGATATGAGCAAAACAATTTCGCTCAGCTCTAAAAATGCAAACTGCTACTATTCACTATAATTAAATTGTTTAGCAAAAATTTCTAGAAAGGCGGTGCAATTGAAATTTGTACAAGAAAACAAGCACTTCATAAGATGAACAACCCAATTGATTCATCTCATTTGGAGCTATTATGCACTTTCTATAATTTTTAAAGACATGAAACGAAAGCACAACTAAATTGCACCCACAATTCTTTTGAAAACAAAGGACATGCCTAAATCCTATTCTAACATCTAGTGCATTATCAGTATAAGCCAACAAAGTTGGATTCACTCAAAAATGATCTATAGAGAATTACTTATGCATTTTACAAGTTAAACACCATTTAAAGGATAACAATTAAAACCTATTTCTAAACTATTTTAGCAAACTCTTTTCTCGAGCCGAATCGAGCTCACAACCATTTTAGATTAGAGCCTGTGTCAAACCAGAGTCAGTAAATTTGAATCAACTCATTTGGATTAAAAATGAAATAGTTATGCATTTTCAAAGTTTTATTACCTTTTTCACTCACAAATAAGAGCTCTCGATTTTCTAAAAACCAAAAGACGAGGAGGACATGAGCCGCTGATCCCGGATCGGACGGCCCAAACCTCCCAAGTGAAAACGCCAAGACGCTACCACAGAGGTCCAGAGAACATGAGCCGTTGATCTTGGATCCAACGGTCCATGTCCTCCCAAGAACGCTGCATTTAATCTGTGAGGAGGTCGTGGCCGCTGATGCCGCATCCAACCGGACCAAGACAATCGGCGAGGACCAGATGGTCCAGATCTAGCGGTGAGGACCCGAAGGTCGAGATCTCCATGCGAGGTCCTACACTACCGAGATTAACTCGTGAGGAGTTTAACTACCGAGATCTTCCAAATAAGATCTAAACGATCAAGATCTTCCCAAGGAAGATCTAAACGATCAAGATCTCTCGGCGAGGACCCGACGGTGATAGATTTTCCGGCGAGGACCTTAACGGTCGAGATTTCGGCGAGGACCTAACGGCTAAGATGACCTCGCGAGGTCCCAGACGACAATGGCACGCAGACATCCCCGTCCGACAAAACCCGACGTGTTCCCCGGCTTGTCGCACGCGACACGGACCTCGCTTTACGCCATCCAGTGATTACTTCAACGCAGCGCAATAGTGTTAAGACACACCGACCATTCCTGGCATGGTGGTCCCAACAAATGACGAGCCGGAGAGACGACGCAGGCACACAACCAAGAGCAAAATTTGAAGTAAAGCTCAAGAACAACCATACATGCAGTGCCCAAGAACTAAGGACTACCAGAGGTTACCCGAGGTCTTGAAGGTGCCGTGAGGTGAGGAGAGGAGGACCTACACGCGAAGAAGGGGTGCTCCACTGGCCAAGGCTCCAAGCTCTAAATTGGGCACCTTCAAAATGTCCCAACCAAATAAGTTAGGGCTTTTGTCACAGAGGGTAGCGGCTTAGATTGAAGCAAAGAGATGGAGAGAAAGCCCCAGTGACCCTGTGCTACAAGGAGCTCCAAGCTCCAACAATGAGCGGCCAAGGGCTCACGGTTGCTTGAGCTCCACAAAGACCGAGAGCAAGGCAAGTGTGTAAAAGAAGCCAAGGAGGACAAGTGGAGGTCTTATAGCCCTGCGAGAAAAGGTCATGAGCTAGGCTAAGTTCCATGGCGAGCCCATGGCTCGGCCCATGGCTTTGACAGGACTGAGAGGATGACAAGGTGTCCGAGCTGCACTCTGGGGCGGAAAGCACCGACACGCAATAAATGCACACAGTACGTAGTCGCTGGGACAAGATAGGACCCGCACACCCATCGCTATGGCGCATTTACGCGCGGATCGAAGCTAGGAGAAGAACAGAGCCGCTCTCAACCGTTGGATAAGAAGGATTGGGAGGTCGCATTTCTTGGATCCGATTTGAAACGGAAGGTCTCGGTGAGGTCGTGACCACCGATCTCTATCGCATGGCGCGCAAAGAAAAGTGAGGTCACAAACAGAGATCTTCATCGCACTGCCATGTAAACGATAAGTGAGGTCGCGCGATGAGGGATAGAGGTCCCGCCGCTGATCTCAATCCAAAGGCGTGGACCCAACTGTAGGACTTAACCGGCAGCCGCGATTAATCGCCAAGTGGATGCGGAGGTCATGGCCTTTGGATCTACATCCAATGGCACACAATGGAATGAGAGGTCGTGGCCTTTGATTTCAACCAAGGGCACACAACACGGTGAGGTCATGGGTCAAGCAAGACGATGTAGAGATGAGGTCATGGCCATTAGATCTTAATCCAAGGGCACACAATATCAAGAGAGGTCGTGACCTTTGGATTTCAACCAAGGCACACAACAATGGCTGAGGTCATGGTCATTGCGCAAGACACGACCGGAGGTACAACATCTAGAGAGGTCATGGCCATTGGATTTACATCCAAGGCGCATAACATTTAGTGAGGTCGTGGGGCTGCGCATTTACGCGAAAAGTGGGCGTGGGGAGGTCGGGCCGTGAGATCTTGATCTAACGACAACGATATGAGAGTGAGGTCGTGGTCGTTGATTTTAATCCAACGGGCCCGATTCGAGGCGCGAGAGGTTTGGGCGATTGGGTACAACACGTAAAAGAGAAAGGAGGTCGAGCGGTTGGATCTTTATCCAACCCACACCACGATGAGGCGAGGTCGTGGCCGTGAGATCTCCATCTAACGGCCACGACCTCGCGCGGGAGGTCCTGGCGCGCTTGATAGCGAGGGGAGGTCATGGCAATTGGATGTTGATCCAACGGCTACGACCTCAAGAGAGAGGAGGACTGGGCTGAGCTGGTTGAGGAGGAGGTCGTGGCCGTTGGATCTGATCCAACGGTTACGACCTCACGCGGGGGAAAAGGAGGTCACCGAGCAGGAGCGGGTTGGGTTTGACCGCTTTTGGAAAGTGGCTCACCTAAGGAATAGTGCCAACCAATTGAGTTTGAATTTAAAAGTCGAGACTTTATGGATTTAATTGAGATAGCAAATCAACTCCAAAATTTATGAAATTTTAACTCGAGCTTGTCGACTTTTAGGATTAACCTTTCATAAAATTTCCAGAGGTTTTTGTGCATTGCATTTTCTCGAGGAAATTCATCAAGGTCGTTCTAGGGTTTGATTTACCTCCAAAAATTATCAAATAAGTTTTAAAACTTATGGTTTTTTTCAGAGGTGTCCCACATCATTCCTAGAACCAAGGGAAAATGTTTCCCAAGTTTGGCATAAGATTTGAGACAAGTGGAATAAGGGTTTGACTTTAGTCAACAGGAGGTTTAGGTTTTTGAACTCCACAACTCTTGATAAGAATTATGGCAATATTCAAGGGTTTCAAGATGTGAGAAAAAGTTTTAATTTCTACACATTTTCTTACATTTGAAACACACATCCGCTTATACATTTGGGATGTTACACCACGAAGAACGAATGGGAGTATCTTCGGAGGATCGATGTAGGTGTCGCAAGATACCGTGAGAGGAGACTAGCGAAGGATGAGGATGCTCCGAATAGTGAATACCAAAGGAAGCAAGATAGTGGCGCTGGCAGAACAAGAGACAATGCCGCAAGAGACAACACCGGAGAATGAGGTACGTAAGAAACCACCGGAGATGATCATGAGAAGACTGTGATAGTGGAGAAATGGGCGAAGAGTCTCAAAAGACAACCATGAAATTGTCTCAATGGTGGAAACAGATAATGAGCCGAATCTCGAGAGAAGAAAGGTCGAGATTCGCCAAAGACAACGTTCGTGAGATTTTGATCTATCGAGTAGAAGGATCATAGCAAATGATAACTTTTATGCTCGTAACTATAACTAAGAAACATACACTCAACTAATCGAGCCGATAGTTTGGTGTGCTCACGAGGTCAGCAGCAGAACAAAACAAGTGTAGCCAAAAACAAGGCTTCAGCAGAACAAAACAAGTGTAGCCAAAAACACAAAGGTGAGTAGTGAGGGGCTCGAGAGTAAAGACGCTCTATAGGACCGACACTTAAGAGAAGGAAGGCCGATATTGATGAGATATGCAACAGAGAAACGTTAGCCTGTAACTGGTGGAACGTGAGAGGCAAGGAGAAGAGTGCGTAGTCTCAATCGATGACGATGTTTGCTCTCAAAGAACCCCATTCTCGAGTATGGGCACTAGGACAAAAGAAGAAGACTAGTAAAGAGTGTCCGCTGTAAAGAAACCGCTTAAAAGCGCCGTAACAATACTCGCCAAAGTAATCATAGCGTAAAAGTACAAAGGAAGAATCAAACCGAGTATGAACCATCGCTGTAAAGCTATGATAGATCGCAAGAAACTAACCACGATTAGACATAGGAAAAGCCATGTAAAACGGAATAATCATCAATGAAGACCACATAAAAATTATGCCCGCCTTTAGAGAAAAACCCACACGATTAGGCATAGAGAAAAGCCATATAGTTGAAGAAGAAGGGTAGCAGCACAAATGAACAAATCGGCCGCTATCCCGCGGCGAAGCTCCTTAGCACGGCGCCGAAAGAGCCTCTGGGATACTTGGTCGTGGGCGAAGTGGTTTAGTAGTTGAGCCCTCGATAGGCTCAAAGTCCGAGCGAAGACGGCAGACGGTTATAAATGCAAAGGCAACACGACTTCTTCAGACCTTATGACACTCCCCGGCAGAGCGAGAAGTTACTTGCCTAGCCGGGCGCTAGAGAATGGCCAGGCTCTCAAGAAGTCGTCATGGGAGTCCTCCTAGCGGTTGCCTCCAACTCACGCTGAAGCGAAAGAATCGAGCATCGCCGTCACGGTATCGCGCGCAAGTACTTCCAGATTTGACGAGTGGAACGCAGATCAACAATGTCCGGCCGATAGAGTCATCAACGCGGCTACTAGGATGGTTTTAACATAGGCCTCATCAAGACACCAACGCCAAAGGTGTCTATGGCATACCGAAGGCCTCATCGCCAGCGCCTCGCCCTCCTTCTTGGTCTCTATCTTCGCAAGAGGTACGTATAGGTCAGTTTAGAGAGGTCAACCGCGACTTCATGACAAGATCGAGCACTAGTGACATGTCCCTAGAGGTGGAGACCATCGAAGCGTGATCTCTTTGAGCGAAGACCACAACCAGTAGTTCGCCCTATGAAGCTTTGTTCTCGAGAATGGGATCACAATGATGGAATGGAAGCCATTGGTAGACGGCATCGATAAACATGCATTAAGGCAACGGTTCAACAGATGCGGCGATTTGTTAGATTGACGTTGGTTTTTTTTTTTTAACCAAACTTTTTGAAAGGAAACCGCTTAAAAATCGCCTCTACCGCGGCATGAATCGGCGATTTATGGCGCCCAAATGATGGCGGGTTCGCCACGCCGCCCGTCGAGCCGCCAAGTGGCGGCGAGGTCGAGTCAGTGGCGTTGCCTGACGACGCGTGGTCGCCGGATGTGCGGCCGGGCGGCGTTCACTGCTGACTGCCGCAGGAGGTGGCGGCGGCAACGGTGGCCTTGGTGTTCGGCAAGCGGCGGCTCGATCCAGGCGGTGGTCGCGCTCGATTCGGGCGACGCTGCCTTCGACGCACGGTGGTAGGATGGCAAAGGAAGGAGTTAGATTAGTGCCCTAGCTCGATACTATGTTATGAATATCGTATGTATATTCATGAGGTCCAATGGACAATATATATATATAGAGTATAAGGGAAATTACAAAAGATTATGCTATACATGTATAAGGAAATACAAAAGGTATATAAAAAATACAAAGGAATTCTTATTCTAACCGTAGGATCTTTTTATTGATTTAGATAAGGAAACAAATGACAGTAATCTGTCTAGTGAAACGAGGAAAATTGTTTCAGTAAAATATGCAAGTCCTGATTAGTTTTGTAACACCCGAGCGCAGTAGTAGTGGTGGGTAATCCCACATTGGAAGTCCTAAGTGAGTAATACTAGAATATAATGCTTTTGGTTCTAAATGTAGTAACTCCGTATTAACCCTTTTGGGTGAAGTGAGGACAAGAGTTCAAGTGAGTTGCTACGCATCCGTAGGCCTGCCTACTTGGGGGCTTGGCTTTTAAGCGATGTTTTGTTCTGGCGTGTTACATGTTTTGTGGAAGCTAGAATGTTTCTACTGCTTGGATAAACCAGTCTTTTTTTATTAGTGAAAATTCAGCCTAGGATTAAGGTGAGCCTAACCAGAGGCAAACTCTGATGTGATTTCCAGAGCAGTCGCATCTGATGTTTTTTCGCCATCTACGTATGTATTTGTATAGCATACAAACTAGATAAGTTTTTTTATAAGTTCGTCCTGATTAAGAACATTATTTTACGTCTCTTGCTCGCATCTTTGTGAGAAAATTGCAAAATGTTAAACCACCATTTCCCCTATTACAACCAAAGTTGATATTGTAATGTTATCTCTTCTTTATAGCACTCATAATATCTTACGAATTTGTTCAAATCTACCTCTACTGTACACAAGGGATTGATTCTCTGTGATTACCCCTTAACGGTTTTAATTTGTTCTTTGTTTTAAGTACTTCAGAAATCCAGGAAACAGACTCTTTTGTCCTTCGTGAAGTTTCTATGTTCTGATTCTTCTGTGAGAGCTTGCATTTTGTGTTTACTGAAATTGAACCAACATCTAATTAGGCGGGTTTTTGTCTATATCTGCAGCTCTGCCCAGTTTGCCTTACTAAACCCCGGACATGGCGTTTGGTTGTGGTCATCAGGTGAGACTTGTAACACTGCTAGATTGATGTTCAGGATTGTCCTGCATTCCTTCCATTATAGTTGAACTAAAATTTTGTTTTTCTCTACGTGCAGACATGTTCTGAATGTGGACCGCAAGTCACAGATTGCCCTATCTGTCGGAGGCCAATTGATACAAGAGTAAAACTACACTAATTTTCTCTCCTGCCTAACTAGGTTTCATTGAAGTACCTGCAAGCTGGAAGTAGAATCCATGGAAAAAGAACTGTATTAGACTTAGTGCTGTAGTGTGTATTTGTTTGATAAAAGGAGCTTAAAAATCGAGAATAAAAGTTGTATGCTTCTGCTGTATGTATCGTGAGCTATTTGTTCTTATTGTTGCCATGCTGCATCTTAGACCATCTCCAATGTGTTGTTTTAGCTGATTCAAACTATGAGAGAGAAGGTATTGAATTAATTCAATACATTGAAGTGTCGATTCTAACACAAAAAAAATCCTAGAACCAGATTCTACATAGGAGTCGATTCAAAGCATTAAATGAAAGAGAGAGAGAGAGAGTAGTTGAGAGAGTATATTATTTTTTTATAGTTTTTTAATATAACGTGAGTCTTAGTTATTAGTAGGAATTGGATCAATATATTGGAGAAAAACAAGCTCAGTTTCTTAAATACTTATATGACATTTCTTTAAATCGAGTTGGTTCAATACATTAAAGATGCTTTTATTATGATCTGACCCATGGTGGATGGAGAACTAATCATTCCCTAGAAGGTAAGTTAATTCCTGGGAAATATGATACACAGTTCTGGGCGTATCAAGCATCAACCCCCTACTAGATTGAGAAACAATCATGGCAGAGTTGAAAATCCATAAAACAGTGTCACGGGGTCCGGAACGGAGGTGGCTGGCAAGGGACAACATGGGGATTTGCATCTAGACGGTATTTCGAGCTAGTTCTATGATCGTAGATAGCTCACACAAAGATAGATATCGATTTAATAACACATTCATACTGACACATACATAACAATAATTAAATAATATTACAGAACATGGTAAATAGGTCTTAAGGCCAGCATTTACAGAATGGGTAAATAGGTCGATGGCTGAATAGTTCAAAAGTTCAGAGTAGCAGTGGAAAGACTTCAAAAGACTATGGTCTTTATGATTTGCCACAGACAACCAACTGGCGCTAGGACTTAGTTAATGCCGTCTCCATCATCTTCATAGTCGGATGCATAGAAATATTCATACACCGGGTTTTCAACTTCATAGTCTAAATCCACATGTTTGAGCAACTGAGTACAAAAGTATTCAACAAGACCCTACCGCAAATGCAATTATATAGATGCAGGGTTTTCCAAGGGAGGAGTTGTATGTTTATTTTAGCACAAAGTCGGTTTACTCAAATACTATAGTTATTTTTCAAACCTATTACGAGGCGATACTTTAAATCCAAAGGTAATTTTGTGTAAGCAATATTATCACGACCATGCTTAAAACCAAAGATGTCCACATCTCGACCACGCTTACCCCTTACTGATGTCGCTACCTTAATGGCCATGCTTACACCAAAGATATCACAGTAACAATGATCGTGCTTATACCAAAGACGTCAGAACCATAGAGACCATGCTTGTACCAAAGATGTCCCAAACTGTAACCACGCTTAAATCTAGCATGTCACAAACCACGAGACCATACTTAAATTCAAGATGTCCCAATACAACGATCGTATTTATACCAAAGACGTCACATCGCCTCAACCACCATGTTTACCTAACATGTTTTAGTTCACAACTTTTAAGTTAATAAAACTAACCAGTGCGACTTTCTTCACAATGCTTAGGACCCGGGGCACGGCTATTCAATAGTTTTAAAACACTCTGTAGAGGTTGTACAGCTTTACCCATAAGATATGATCGATATCATAATTTCGGCCATAACACGCTTCCTTGGGTGTACGATGAAGACGATCATAACAAAGCTTTTCCTATACCCATCCCCGACACTAGACCTGCTCCGACGGAGAACTCTCTCGATGCTAGGGCGTGCCTTATACCAGGACACTACCCACAATGATTCCTTATACTAGTTCACATTTTCAAAGAGGGATCCTCTATTGTTAGGGAGTCTACGACCCTTCATCCAAGTATATAATATGGGTGTAGGTTTTCATGCCGAAGCTAAGTAAAGTAATTGACCAGGTCTATCTCATACTAGACATGTGGTTGTACAGCTTAGTAGTTTGGAAGGGAACACATGATTCGTTCCTTAATCGACCTAGGCGAGACAAACCACCAACCTACTGCATGCACATAGCATCGATCTCTATGAACCACTCGCCCAAGTCTCAACCATGTATAAATACATTTTCCTGTTTCTAGTAGTAACCCATGTTACCACACTACGATTTAATGTATCCATATTCTCGTTGTAGCAATGTTTGTATCCTATTCATATTCCATTACTAAGCAGCGTCTAAGCACAACCAATAGTCAAGTTTATTTATTCAAAGGGGGAAGTTTACTTCATGTAGTACATATCCTTAGGGTGACAAGGTATCACGTGGAGTCAATAAACAAGGAAGGGATTCATACTGATAATCAACTTTGGTATAGCTAAGAATCAACATTTAGCATAGCATTTCATAAATAATAATAAGCATGCAAGTAATAATTTAAATTCAAATACTTTGTATTTGAAATGTAGGTTCAACATGATCAATGATAAGGACTTGCCTTGCTTAAATGTGGACATTTCTTGATCTTGGTCTTGACTTGAAGTGGTGATAAAACCTTCGTATGCTCAAATCTATTTAACGTGAAAACAATGACTTCAAATAAATACCCATAACACAACAAAATTCAAATAAACTCTAAAATTATGATTTTGGTATGTTGGAACGATCTTGAATTTAGATGAATTTACAAACAAAAATAACGTAATTTGGTTTTAAAATGAGAGAGGATGAGCTCTCTAAAGTGTGACCGAGAGAAATTCCAAAAATTCTAAAATTTCTGACAGTTGGGTCCTACTAGGATTTTTTTATTTTTTATTTATTTTAAATACAAAAATCGACTATGACTAACAAGTGGGGTTTACCGGGGTTTTATTTTATTTTATCTTTATTTTTAATCAGGAAAACCCGAGAGGCTGACATGTGGGGCCTTGGTCCATTGGACCATGTCCACTCAATAGTGCACCGAGCCAGGGCCCACTGGTTAGAGACCGTGGTCCATGGAATCAGTCTAATGCACTAACTTTCTAACTTATGGATTAACTAACATTTAAAAGCATCGGAGTGCCAGTCAGTATCTCCCTCAGCACAGAGCAGAGATAAGGGAACTCAGGGCCGGCTCCAGTGGAGCTCGCCGTAGGCGAGGTAGGGCTCGGTGGTCACCCGGGAGGGGGGAAATGGGATGCGGGGGCGACGACGAAGCTATTGGGGAGAGCAGAGATAAGGGAACTCAGGGCCGGCTCGAGTGGAGCTCGCCGTAGGCGAGGCAGGGCTCGGTGGTCACCCGGGAGAGGGGAAATGGGATGCGGGGGCGACGACGAAGCTATTGGTGGCGACAGCGCGTCGAGAGGTGGCTCGAGGTGGCGCTGCCACAGAGAGGAGGGCGGCGATGCTACTGTTGCTACAGGGCATCTACGCAATGGCGCTACTAGTGGCAAAACTTTGCATGAGTGAGCTTCTACGGTCCACAATGATGCTATTCGCGGCAGCGGCGTGCACAGAGGCTCACTGGAGTGCTCTGGAGGCGGTGACTAGCAGTGAAGAAGACAGCCGATGCGACGGTAGCACTACAGGGGTCTAGTAAGTGCATTGACTAGCCTGGAAGTTTTGCGGGAGCAAGGCGAGCAATATGACGCGAAGAAGAGGGAAGGAGACTCACCGGAGATGAGACGAGGCAAAAGGGGGTCGGCGGCGGTAATGTGGCGGTGGCGAGGGCAAAGAGGCTCCAACGCTCGAACTAGAGAAGGATGGGGAGCATCAGAGAGAACATGGCAAGGCAAACTCAAAGAGGGTGATCTTCAAGGTCGAAGCTCAACGAGGCGGCGAGGAACGGGCGGCGACCGACAATGACTGAGGCAGATCGGGCACTCGGTTCTTTGCGTCTTCCCGACAATTGAGCGAGAGAGAGGGAGTGAGTGAGGGCAAATGGCAGCGGAGGGTTAGGCGAAGCTGGTGACGCGCTCGTGGAGCTTTTATAGCTGCAGGAAGGGGCGAGATGGCAATGGCAATGTCGCGGCCAGGGGCAAGATCTCACGATTTCACGGAATTTAAGGGCCAGCGACTGGCAAAACAATGGGACAAGGTCGCTGCGGTGCGTTGCGCTTGAGGACTATCGCGCTAGGGGCACTCGAGTGCTGGCTTTGATGGCGAGTAGAGAAGAGAGAGAGAGAGAGGCGCTGGCGTGGGCAGATGAGCAGGGGCGGATCTAGAACGAAAATGACCGGGTGTCCTATACATATAACACATGTCTAATTATAAAGCAATGTTGTTTAGAAATTAGAATAGTAACGTGTTAAACAATTCAACATGACGGATAAAGAAATAGCCATCAAAGTGCTTTTGCACTCCTACTAGTAGTTTTGGTTAACTGTAGCAAAGTGAATAAATGATAGGTAAAGTTCTAAACTATGGACAAAAGATGGTCGACATCGGCAAAAAACAACATCCAACCTTGATAGCCTACAAAAAGTAGAAGAAATCCCTTAGTAAAAAATATAAGTAAAAAAAATCATGAATTTATTGAAACAAAGATAACTACATTACATTTTATAATTTCTTTCTACGCTCTCTTAAGTTCTGGAAGCGATGAATTACAGCATCATTGGTAATTTTCTCCATTTCGCATTTCTCCACATAGCAAATAAGACTATCTCTCAAGAAGTCATCGCTAATGCGATTGAGCAAATATGTTTTCACAATTTTCATGGCTGAAAAGCATCTCTCAAGCTAGCGATGGCAATAGGCAAAACTAGTGTTAGCTTCAAAAGTCGATAAACCAAAGGATAGCAAATATGTTTCCTTGTCTCCACCATTTTTTGAGAAAGATCGCTAATAGTCTCTATATTAGAGAATCTATCATCTGCACACACATCGGCAATATAGAGGCGAAGGTGGTGTTTAAGGTCCCTCAATTCCCCATCATCAAAATCATTGGGATAAAGTTTAGCTAGATCCATTAAATGCTCCAAATTGAAATCACGAAATGATTCTCTTGGACTCAAAGCGGTTGAGCAAACAAGCAATCTAGAGTTTTTCTCGTTGAAGCGACCATCAAGTTCTTGAAGTAACCAATCAAGAACATCATTAAAACAATCTACAACATAATGATGCTTGTTGGTAATTCCAGATTTTTGGCGTGGCTTCTTTGGATTTACGTATGCTTCTCCCATTTCCAATTTGGAAATATCATGCTTCTCACAGAATGTATACACTTCATCTAGGACAGAATCCCATCCATGCCTCCTAAGCTCATCCAAATGGCTTTTGGTTGATTTCACACAATCAATGGCATTCACAATGTCTTGATCCTTCCTTTGTAGAGCTAATGACAATGTGTTTGTGATTATTAAGATGGTCAACATAAGTTGCAAATAAAACACAAAATCAAATGACTGAAAATAAACTAAAAGTCCCCATGCTTGCCTTCTATTTTTGTCATCCTAGTCTTCTTGTTCCACATATTCTAGCACTTTAACAACCGTTGGGAATAAATCAACCAAACTCTTAAGAGTCTTATAGTGAGAACTCCAACGAGTGTCTCGGGTCTTTGAAGGCATAGCTCTTGATTTAACCTGTCCCGCTTTTAAGTAAACCACAACCTAAGGCCTCATGCACATGTTCTTGATTGATATCTCGAATCATATCCCTTCTCTTGGAAGATCCACCAACCACATTTAGCAAAACAGAAATCATATCAAAAAAATTACCGATGCCTTTATGCTTTCTTACAACAACCACAACAACTAATTGAAGTGGTGAGCAAAACAATGGATATAATATCTTTGAGCTATTTTCTCTCATAATCAATGATTGCAAGCCATTAAACTCACCTCGCATATTGCTAGCACCATCGTATCCTTGGCCTCTAACTTGCTTCAAGCTTAGCTTATATTCCGCAAATAAAGAATCAATAGAGGACTTGAGGTACGAAGAAGTTGTCTCTTTTACATGAACAAGGCCAACAAACCTCTCTTTAACAATTCCACATTTATCAACATATTTTAAGACCACTGCCATTTGTTCTTTGCAAGCCACATCCCTGGACTCATCAACTAGCAAGCAAAACACATCATGTCCAATTTCTTCAAGAATAGATTGCAATATTTCCTTTGCAAAACAATGTACTATGTCCTTTTGAATGTTTGGAGACACCATCAAATTATTACCTGGAGCATTGTTGCCCACAACCTTGCCTACAGTTGGATTCTGCTCAGCTGTATAAGCATGAAATTCCTTGAAATTTCCTTTATTGGAGGACTCATCGGACTCATCATGGCCTCGAAAAGGCAATCCTTGCTTCAATAATACTCTAGCAACATCAACTGAGGCATTTAGTCGAGTATAATAAGTAATCTTATCAGCATTACTTTGGTTATTCAAAGCAACATAAATGTGTTGGTCTTGTTTCAACAAAGAATCACAATCTCTCTTTGCTTGGTTGTGAACACTATTGACATCTCCTACATGCTCTTTTAGTCTAAATTTTTTGTTCCAACTAGACCAACCAGTTGTCACAAATGCATCATACCCAGCTTCCTTCTTGTTACGGCCTCTAAACAAGAAACGATAAAAACAATATGCTCTATCTTTGGATTCACTATACTCAAGCCAACTCCCAAACTCAGCAAACCATTCAGAATTAAACCTTCTATTTTTTACCTCCAATCGTTGAATATGGAAAATCAAAAGTGCGAGGTTGACAAGGCCCATTATCCAAATACTTTCTTCTTACTATATCCTTTTGATTAGGAAGGTACTCCTCTATTCTTCTCCTTTTGCCGGGATCAAATTGAATCTCCTCTTCCCAATTGATTGCTTCTGTAGGTGAAATCCCTGCATTAGTGGCATTATTTTCTTCATGTGAGGGCCCATCGTTCTGTTCATGTGATGGGCCATCGTTCTGTTCATGTGATGATGGTACATCATTCTCCTCTCGTGGTGGTGCTTTCCTTTTAAGAAACCTTTCCATAAATTTACCTGTAATTTACCAATTATTTGAACACTTCATTAGATATTTGTACTATAGAATAATAGAAGCATACATTCGCAGTCAATTATTTAAAATTGTGAGGCTTACTTGACATTGTGTGACTGTCTCAACTCTCAAGTAGTCAAAAATAGAAACTCAAATGTAGATTGTGCCTCCGATTGGTCACATATTTTTGAAACAAACGTAGATGGTCGGTTGATCACATAGATCAGATCACTCAAAAGTTGCAATTTTGCCTCCGATTTATCACTAGGTAATTCTAATTCCCAAGTACTACCACAATTGTAAACCCCAATCCTAGGATTTGAGAAAATCAACCAACGATTAGCAAATTGAATCCCAAAAAACACACAAAATTAGTGATTATACTTGAATCCCTAAAACACAGCTCAGATGCTAATTAAGTAATTATGGTAAACCTTAAAACCGGTGCTCTATCGCTACGTGCTAATTCTTGGTCGCTTCTTTGTAGTAATCGTGAGACAAGTACAAAGTAAAAGTAAAAGTAAAAAGTAAAAACGAACCTCACCATGACCCACAGAATGAGTGAATGATGATCACGAAGTCACGAATAGAAATTATAGAATATCACAAAGAAGCTTCGCTTTCTCGCCTGCTCGCCAAGATGTCGAAAAAATCTGCGAGCTTCCGCTTCGTTCTTCTCCCTCCGGACCTCTTTTTCGGGCGCGCCCTTCTCCCGACCACAGTACCGACGGATGACCCTGCCTTCTTCAGTCTTCACGTCGGGGCGTCGGGCGGCAATCGGCGCGGGATCGCAGTCGCAGAAGCTAGAAGAGCAAACGTCGGGCGGCAATCTGGAGCAGTGCGACGCGGAGTCACGGACGTCACGCCATAGCCCAGAAGATTTGCATCGCTCGGAAGCCACGCCCGCTTCGGCCGCTTCGCTCGCGCCTCGCCCATGCGCCACGCCTCTGATCAAGGCGCCCTCGGTTAGGGCAGCGCCTCCGCGCCCGACGGCCCGAGTGGAAGGTCGTCCGTCTTGACCTCGGCTTTCAGTAGGCGGTGTCCGTCCGGTGTCCTCCATTTCAGCCAGGTGTGTCTTTATCGTTTATACATGAGATATATATATACAATACTATTTTGGACCCGGTGTCTGTGCACTGGTGGGTTTACATGGATCCGCCCTGCGGATAAGGAAGAAGAAACGATCTTGGGGCGCTGATAGGAGGTGCTAAGGCCACCTTGTTTGCAGAGCGAAGCAAGCGATTTGTGGCGAGAGCGAGCGAAGGAAAGGGCGAGGTGGTGGCCGAGCGAAGCGAGGCACTAGACTGAGAGGGGAGTGGGCCGCGGAAGGAAAGGAGGAGAGGGAAGGAGGCGCGACACACGTGTGTGGTTGGGCCAAGCAAGCAGGTGGGCTCTGCCATGGAAGGAAAGTGGCCTGGGTGGCCTGGCCAACAACAGTTTTGGCCCAAGGAGAGGAGAGAGGAAAGAAATTGTTTTGCAATTGTTTGAATTTATTCCAAGATGAATTTGAATTGGATTCCAATTCAGATAGATTTTGGGACTTAAATTTTCTTGTAGATTTTTATTAATTCTAATTAAGGCTAGGATTTTGATTTGACTTTTGAAACGCGCCCAATTTTTTTTTTGTAATTACACAAAAAAGCAACAATTTTTTTTTTTAAAATCCACAAATTCCATGAACTTTCAAATGACTCCAAATTTGGGCTGTAAAAATAATATAGCTGGGTAGGTTTGTCCAGCGGGTACAATGGACAAATCTCGGCAGCCCTTCCTTATTGCGATCCCTATAGCACCAATACAATCTAGTAATATCATAACACGACTAAATCTAGTGATATCATAACACGACTAATGTGGATCCAACAACAGTCATGAATAGTCGTGATTGAAGAGATTTACACTACCAAAAGGTTTGCATCGCATGTTATCTTTTTAATTTTTTTAGAGTGTTAGGCCCATTTGGAGCAAAGAAAAAGTGAAGGAATTTGGTAGGATTCCAATCCTTTCGGAATTTTTCCTATATGTCCCTTTGGAACAAAGGAACGACTCCAAAAAAATCCTATAGGAATCTCCTCTTTCCTACATATTTTGGAGGAAAACAAACATTTGCTCAAACCTCTTGAAAATTTTCCTCTGAGAATTCTAAAGCAATCTCTTTCTCTCTGCTCCATCTCTCTTCAAAGTGACGCCTTCCTCCAAAATTCCTGTATTTTTTTCCGGTCACACATGTTTCTCCTGATTCCTATTCTTGCGTTTTTCCTTGTCTGTGTTCCAAAAGGGGCCTAATCTTTTGAGTGCAAACATATATAAATTTCAGGACGGTAAGAAAACAATATACCAACAATGCCCTGCAGATCCGTGCATTACTTGCACATGGACATCTACCTATAAAGACCTAAGAAATCCCTGCATTATTTGAGCACTCGGGCGGAGCATAAGTGAACAAGAGTAATACTTGCGCACGAGAGGAGTACTAGATTGGAGTATTAATTAGTTGAAAATAATTTAGTCGTAATTAACCAATTGTGATTAATTTAGTCGTATTTTAATTAGTCATAATTAATTTGTTATAATTAAATTAGTCGTAACGTAATTAATTTAGTCATACTTAATTTGTTCATAATTTGGTCGTAATTAACCTGTCATAATTAATTTGTCATAATTAAATCAGTCGTAATTAAATTATTCGTAATTAATTAGTCATAATTAATTTGTCGTAATTAATTAATCAAAATTCATTAGTCTTAATTAATTTAGTTGTAATTAATTTGACGTAATTCATTAGTCATAATTAATTAGTTGTAATTAATTTGTCATCATTAATTAGTCTCAATTCATTAGTCGTAGTTATTTAGTCGTAATTAATTAGCCCTTATTAGTTTGCCGTGATTTTGTCTTAACGGGTAGTGTTGTAATGTTTGCACCTTTCTGTACTTAATTTCGTTTTAATGCTTCGTTTCCATGTATTTTGACATTCTATTTGTTCTGAACTGCCTCGGCATTTAATATCTTGCAAGCCAAAGTGGTAGGGACCAGGGCTGAGCCTCCTCTACCGGAGCTACTTGAACCATTTTATGATGAATATCACTGTAGCAAGTTGCCGATCATTGGGACGAGGATTATTGTAATACCCCAAATATCTATTAGGAGAATATTATTCAGAGAGGGAAATTTATTTAATTTTGGTTAGCGATTGCAATAAAGATTAAAGAGAACAACATATATTGGAGAGGCAATTACATAAAATTCAGGATTCTTTTTGGAAGGGTGGGCCTTGAGCTCCCGGCCCACTAGTGGTCCGGGGGGGTGCCCCTTTGCCCTAACCTAGCCACACTCCTCCTCTCCCCAAATTGAGTAGCCGCCACCCTTCACCCCAATCGGTCGCCTACTTCTGTCTAGGCGCCGCCACCCAGCCTTGGCCGCCACCCTCGCCTCCTCCTCACGGTGCCCCAGCTCCTCGGCCTCCTGCCCGCCTCCCCGGCTGGCCGCCGCCGCCACTTGGGCCATGGCGCCGCCTCTGCCACCTGCACCTTGATGCTTGGTGGCTCGGCCCTGCCGCCTTCTGGCTCTCCACACTGCTCGGACCCTCGACCTTGGCCAAGGCTCGGCTCAGCTCGGCCAGCTGCTCATGCCAGTGCGCCTGCACTCCGGTTTTGCAGAGCCTGCTCGTCTGCGTCTCGCCGGCCGCCTCCCAGCTAAACCGCCTTGCCTCCCTCTCTTCTGTGTTTTTGGTTCCAATTGTTAGGACTGACTTACTAATTGACTTTGTTGATTTTCTTGTGTTCATGCATGGTGGGGAGAGATGGTGGGGATGGTTGAGGCATGAACAAGGTGGGGTTGCTGGTTGTGGACTTTGCAGGTGGTGGTGTTGCCGCCGTGTTGTGTCGCACTGAGGTGGTGGTGAACCTTGGGGTAGAGCTTTCCGTCATCGTATTCCGTTCCATGGTTGAGGCAAGTGCAAGTAGTATTAATGAGTGGCTATATTTCATAATTGATGATGCTTGCTGCTTGGTAAGGTTGATGGGCATGAATGCCATAGTTTAATTGATGATGCTTACTGCTTGGTAGTGTTGATGAGCCTAAGTGCCATAGTTTTATCGATGATGCCTACTGCTTGGTAAGGTTGATGAGCATGAATGCTATAGTTTAATGATGATGCTTACTACTTGGAAAGGTTTACATGATGCTATATGCTAATGGTTACATGATGATGCGTACATGATAATGTTTATATGGTGATGCTTACATGATAATGGTTTCATGATTGATGGCAATAATGTTGGGACAAGGTGAGCAATGAGGCTACCTTGTTAATGATGACAATGATGAATCATGATAATAACAATGATGAATCATGATAATTACAATGGGCAAGTGCAAGTAGTATATAATGATGTATTGCTTTATTTCATAAATTGATGAATTCCATGGTATAATGATGAAGCTTTAAGTTCGATAATGATGATGAATATTACTTTCCATGATGAGTTAGTAACATGCTTTAAATTTTGCATCATGTCATTCATTTTTGAACCTGGACTACGTGGCAGCCAAGGGGTTGTTTCCTTGAGGTCCCCGTCAGGCATTGGATGAGGGCTAGGCCCCCATCATGCATTGGACGGGCTTTGGTCCCCACACCCGTGGAAAGTTATGTAACTAATCCGGTGAGGTCGGTGAGAACTGTTACATGACTTGGAGTGTGGGCTTGGATCCCTGTTCCTACAGGGCACAGGCCGTGAGTAGGTATCGCCGGACACCCTACTCGGCATTATCGGTAATTGCTAAGAAGTGAAAAATATGCATTCATGACATATCATTGCATTTCTGCATAAGATATGGATTTGTTTGTTTGGCTTATGTTGTTGTTGTTCATGATGGGATTGTTTATTCCCCTTTTACAACTTGTGATGCTATCATAAGAGATAGATTGTGGTATATAATACTGGTGTACATGATGGGATTGGTTGTTCCCTCTGACTTCTTATGATGCTATCATAAGAGATGGGTTTGTGGTATATCATGCTGTTATTCACAATGAAATTGTTTATTCCCTTTGACTATATGTGATGCTATTGTTTGATTTGCTATTGCACTTTGCTGAGTTGTGGACTCACACTTGCTGTGTTGTGCTTGCTCGGTACCTCTCGAGGCAGCGACATGCATGAGAAGGGGTAGACATGGTGCACGACACATAAACACAAACCACAATGAATAAACTAGTCCAATTACCCACAATTCATATTCTTGATAATTGGCTAGGTTCAGTTTTGTGACCATCCTTCGTGGTGGATGTTTTGATTGTAATTATGGACGATCCAGTTAGGTTCTTAATCCTTCGTCATTTAAGTTCATTTAATTTCATTTGATGGATTAGTATCTGAATAACCTGCTTAAGTAATTACCTATGGTTACACCTTATGCTCTCAATAATTTTGTAATAGAGTTGATTAGAAGTTTATGGATGCCCTTTTGACTATGCTTAGGTTGTTTAGCATATTTTGGATGTCTTGTGATGATTCGTTTAAATTGGATGATTTAATTGTTGAATGATGCTATATTAAACTGTTTAACCTCCGTGATAGCCATCTTTACAAAGGAGGTTCTGCCGGATTTTAGAGAAATGTCTTAGTTTTAATTGGCTAAAACGTTAGTTTAGTAGCAGTCCTCGCTGCTTGATTGGTCAATGATGCTTTAGAGATTGCTATTTGATCATTTTCTACTAGAGCTTCGTATTGTTGGACTACCTTAACTTAGTTGTTAAAGAGAAGACCTCTTACATTGATTTATGTCTAATTGTTAGATGATATGCTTCTATTAAGTAATTATAGATTGTGCTAGTGTTGAGTATTAGTTTCAAACATTCATGAATGTTTGGTTGATGGTTTGAATAGATGTTAATGGTTGATGTCATCATTCTTCATAATATGGTTGAATTAGTAATGGCTTAATGATCTTCGTATGGACTCCTGATAGGGTTATCATAATGGATTCACTATAACAGGATGATCGAGATTGATTTGTTGATGAATTCTGATTAAATTCTTATATTCATTCTACTAGATATTGATCTTTTTATGTTATATTTGAAAGATGGTTGAAATTATTTCCGTATTGTTGTTGTATGTTAGTCTTTTAGGTAACATCTTGGCTTCCGCATAGCCAGGGTGTTACAATTATCCTCCATCCTTTGTGCTTAGGTCAGAGAGGCATTACTAGGAGCTTGACCCTCGCTACGTCCCCCTCCTTCGGGATACGGGCTTATTGCCATTTGCGAGGATGCTCCACGTCGGCCGTTACTTCACACTAGATGTGAGTCTCATGTCGACACTTGTTGACAGATGGAGACCCGAGATGCACACCTTCCACTTTTGGTGAGGAGAGATGACGATCACTTCTGGGATGTGTCCTTCTTGACTGGTACGCCAATCAAAGGAGCCGCACTTGTTCTACCCTGCCCGTCGATGGATTGGAACGCCTGCTTGGCGCATCGATTCGGTCTAACTGTCCTAGACATGGCCTGTGGTGTCCTTTGGACTTGGCTTAGGCATTTTAGTCGATACCCGGCGAATGTGCTAGATGAGGTTGTCAAGATGCACCTCGTCGCGTACCTTTTGTTTCTTTTCGATTGGGGCTTTATTCCCATCACACAGGGTGATTGGGTGTACCCTAACTTCGTCCACATCACCGAGTCTTTGGTCCACGCGATGCCTTGTGGGTCGACAGGAGGTGTGACAGCGGCGTTCTGTGTGACTAGAGAGGGGGGCGGCGTCCTTGTGTGAGACTGGAGAGGGGTAGCAGACACAGCGTGAGCTGACGAGGGCGTCCTGGACCGCGTGGTTCTACCGAATTAGTCGAACGAGTTGGTTCAGCATATTTGTGGAATATTCCCTTGACTTGAATCACCTCGTCCCGGACAACTTAGTTATGTTCCTCCAACCAAATGCATGGACGATGGCATATTTCGAACCATCTGAAACAAGTACCACATGATTCATCCATCCAAAGACACCCTAAAGTGCGATAAAGTGGCTCGCTTTGGTCTAGGTTAGGCTGCCATCTACTTGTGCTGCCCCGTTTGCACACTACGCTCTCTTGAGAGCATCAGTACACCACAAATACACGTAAGCTTTTATGGATTATCAGCACGAGCATGCATGGTTCTACGATTTTTTTAAATAATATTAATTTAAAAGATAATTACAAAAATAAATAGTCAAACAAATTTACAAATATAGGTGCCTGTTGCCAATTGGAGTGGCGACAGGCTCATGTCGCCATTCCAATTGGCGACAGGGACCTAATAATTGCCTGTCGCCAGTCCAACTATCTGTTGCCAGTTGAACTAGCGACAGGATGTCTGTCGCCTATCGCCAGTTCAACTAGCGACAAGAAACCGCGGGCTCCTGTCGCCAGTTCAACTAGCGACAGGGAGATGGCTATATAAACCCCTAAAAATAGGGAAAAAGTCATTTTAATTCTGAAAAAGAAAAGATAGGGTAGGAGAGACGTCATCTCGTCAGCGAATCTTGCACACACGTAGATTTTCCACATCTTACGTTCCAATCCTCAATTCCCTAACTACATCTGTGCATAATGGCAGCCGGAGATGCGATGCAACTTCTTCCAATGGATCGATGGCCCGAACATGTACGATAGGGCGTTCATCCAGTAGAAGTACATCCTGAACTATTCGATGCGAGCCGATACCTTCAAATGCTAGAAACCCTCGTACGCACTGCACTGATCGAGAAGGCACAAAAGTCGAAAGTACGACCAGGCCAAGCACGCGGTGCACAAGGGGAAGGCTCCTACTAGTGAGACCGGTGGTCGTCCTAGCACTCCCCGTCGCCCGGGTTTAGTACGCATCCTCAATATTGACTTGGCCATATGTTGTGTTATCCTAACATCATTCAATCGTCCAGCCCGTCTCGCAGAACATGGCTAACTTCGAGATTGGCCAATGCCACGGAGGGTCCAGAGACATGGGGAAGGGAGCGATGGGCCACTAGGACTGATCGATTTAATTCCAATCGACATTTTTTTTAATTCCAAAAAGTCGTGCATGTATCGTAGGTGTATTTTGGTTTGCTCATTCATGCATGTTATCGTTTCTATTGTACGTAACCAAACCTAGGGCGCCATGTATTTCACAATTAAACTATGAAGTCTTTCGAACTTAAATATCTTTTCCAAGATATTTTGATTATTACATATTATGTAATCTTTTCCCGAAGTAATCGGTTCCACGAATAATACAATCGGGACAACAACGCGTATGGCAACCCGAAACTGAAATATTTTTTGCATTTCGCAGAAGGGGGCTATTTGTGTTATTGCACCACCGAGCTCGCATTCCAAATTGCACCACCGATCTCACACTCCCTACTTCACATTTCATTATCTTCTCCAATTTAGGATTCTGAACTACGCGGACACTACAAGGTATTACTAAAAAACTTCGTGAAATACACTTAATCTTTTGGCAGAATTCTCTAGACATAGATTTAAAAAAAAATTAATATAGGGCACTATCACTAGTTGAACCAGCGACAGGATCTCTTTTGCCAATTGAACCAACGACAGGCTCCTGTCGCTAATTGGAGTGGTGATAGGCTCCTGTCGTTGGTTCAATTGGTGACAGGAACATCTACTTGCTATTCCAATTGGTGACAGGAGCCTATCGCCACTCCAATTGGCGCATGCACACCTATATTTGTAATTTTTTTCAACTATTTATTTTTGTAATTATATTTTAAATTAATATTATTTCAAAAAAATCATGGTTCTACTACTACTAAGGCCTTGTTTGGCTAGTGGGGAAATTTGCCCCGGAAAAACATCCTAAGTGAGGATTGGGTTGGCCCGCTCCCCATCACTCAATCCTCCTACAATCCCTACCAATCCCTTTGTTTGGATAATCGGGATTTGGGTGGATTAGAAGGAATAGCTCTTATTTAAAAATTCGAAATTGAAAAGCGAGAAGAAAATTCAAAAGCAAATTAAAAACGAGGGGCATCAAAAATTAGAAAAACAATTACATAAATTTTGAAAAAGGAGAAAAATCCTAAACAAAATCTAGGAAATTCGGGATAAAAAACTGTAAATTCCAGAAAAAGATTGCAAACCTAAAAATAACATAGCATGAAAATGTCACTAATCATGGATAAGAGTAGACAAGATGTATAATGATCGGAACATAGCAACCTAAGTAACATGTCGCCATTAAGTTCATCAACAAATAGCTACAAGTATCGCAGACATCACAACATAGTGCACTATGGGACCACACTCATTTCAACTTCTCATCACCAAAAGTTCACCATCCACAAGCATCATTTGGATGAATCACAAGAAATCTCGCAAAAATAGTGAGATTTGGTAAAATAAATCTATTTACTACAAGTACCCATATAAGTATCACAAAGTTTTATGCGCCATTGTTTCTAATATCCATCAAAGTAGCTGTGAGCTCTCCACCTCTGCCACCGACAAGCACTGGAACGTTAGAAGTGCACTACTGACCTCATTTTTAACTGACATAGCTAATATGCTACTTTGTTCAGATGGAGAGTAAATTGGCTGAAATGAGGCAGCGAAATGTGTGAGCTGTGCTCAGAAATTCTAAGCCACAAGCCCAAAGTACTATTGCATTCAATCTAACTACTAACTCCTATTTAATCAAGAACGGCTGGCTACAAACATGTGTGCAAACTAATTAGGAATTTGGCTGCATGTACCAAAAATTATCTCAATTTTCCTTTCGAGCAAAACTACTTTCAAGTCACAGAGCATCCCATCCCTGAATAAATAGTAAATCAAACAAAAACTGAACTTAACAGGGCCTTAAAGGAAAGATACAAGCACGACATCAAGCATATATACTGGGCAATACACAAACAAAGCCTAACAAGGAAATACTTTGATAGTGGCATCCAAACAACTCATGCACAAAGAAAAGTTCAATGCCAATGATGCATGCCCGTTAGTACTAAATTTCTTACAAGAACAAATTAACTGATTTACTCAGTTATAAGCAGATGCACGCAATTGTTAATCCTTGCTACACGGCAAGGTTATTAAGTCGTAAAGTCGAGTCAATTCGCAAGAGGGCCAATTTGTGGACTAGTCGACCGACTAGTCGCGACTAGCCACAACTAGTCAGATTCGCCACAACTAGTTGGCAGAATAGGAAGTATTGGTGCTACTATTGCTACTGCTGCTACTAGTACTAGTGCAATTACTACATCATTGTTGTTACTGCTTTGTTGCTCATTTCTTCTTGCTACTATTACTAGTACTACTACTCTCATTGCTACTACGCTACTACTCTGCAGACCACGAGAAAAAGCAGAGCATGAGTGAGCAAAGGCGAGCACATAGCAAAACAGAGAAAGAGAGGGAGGAAGGAAAGGAGAGCAGAGCACAGCGCAAGAGAGGAGCAGAGGAAGGAGAGGAGAGGGAGATGAGTGCTTATCAGTGGCGGCGCTCACCCTCGCAGCATAGGCGATGGTGGCGTGGATGGGGGATGGGGGAGACAGGGTAGGGCAGAGGAGGATGGAGATGGCGGCGGGGGGCTAGGGCGCCGATCAGTAGCTCAGCGCTCGCCCTCGCAACATGGGCGGTGACGGTGGCTTCATGGACGGGAGACGAGGGAGACAGGGAAGGGCAGAGGAGGATGGAGACAGCTGGTGACTGGCGGCGACAGTGTCATGGGGCTGTCCATCGGCACGATGGTGATTTGGTATGGGCATATGGCTAGGGTTCCTCTCCTCATATAAGTTCTCCCTTTCCCCCTCTCAATCTATCTTTTGGCCATAGTCAAGCGCCTAGCTCTGGCCGACTAGCCACCGACTAGTCGGCAAGTTGGACGACTAGGCCTCCTAGTCGAGTCAATGACTCTAGTCGGAGGTTGTGTGCCGACTTGTCGACTAGTCGCGTGACTTAACAACAATGCTACATGGATAATACTTGAGCAAAAAAATGGAAGTTGCATTAGGGTAGGGCTATTTGTTGTTCTAACATATTTGACCAAGATCAAAAAGTGAATTATCCCTATGGTTCAGGACTCAGGAGAAACAACTGAGCACCACAAGAACACAATGGCCAGATTATTCCATTTTGCAACTCAACAGTCCACATTAGTGGCATTTCATGCATTTAAATAGTACTGATACTGCATAGCCATATATGATGATCTATCTTCTAGCTCAACCACATGCCGGTGCATCTTCTTCCAGTGGTCCGACATGAATAATAAGAGCTTGTAAGTATCGCTTTAGGATAACATTATTTGGGAAAGTATTTTTAAATATCACAGATCTAACATAGAATAACAATATTGACATACTGTAGGACATCATAGGGAACCATAACAATCTGGTATTCTAGAAACATGATAACTTGAGGTTCAAAATATTGCCTTGACAAAACCATCCTGAAACAAATTATTATATAGATTGCATGACATCATAAGGAACCATTATAGTTTTTGACACAATTTATTAATTTAGATTGAGAATAGGCACTAAAGCATACTCTTGCTCACTAAGTAGAAAGTTGGTACTGCAACCCTTCAGATTTAGGCAAGTAAAAGCTGTCAAATATTATTTAGACTGAGAGAAGAACATAGCAATGAAAGTTGCAAATCCCTACTGTAATTGTAGTCTATGCAATGAGTCAAAAAGCCACTACTACACATTGAGGCCTGAGCATTGACATTCTAATATTGTTCAATTGCCATGCTTCACCATTCAACATTATGTTTTATCACTTCGGATGGCCCAAGAAGGAACATGACAACCAAACGTACTGAGATGCAGGCATTATATTAGGGTTTTAGTTCAAGGACAGTAATAATAAATAAATTAATTTGGCATTAACCAATCCCAAGAACACATCAGATGCAAGAATTTTGCACCATGTGGATGAGTTCGTTGTCGATGGTGGAGCACCTAATCTTATCTTAGAGATCGAACAACGCCGCCAACCCTTCCACCTCTTTCCCTCCATCACCCTCTCGATTGGATCCCAAGACATCGGCGGGTCACCTTGATCCGAGATCCCTGGTCGGAGTGTAATATCCCGTTTGAACATAAAACAAATAAGTGATTAGTACTAAAATTAAATAGAATTAGAGAAGGAATTGGAGGTTTTAGAGGGGTGTTTTTGCTTTAATTGGAGAATCTAGGCCGTGGGTTTTCGGCCCACGGTGTTTGGCCCAAGTGGGAAGCTAGTTTAAGAGGGGGCACTACAAGAAATTTGCTGAACGGTGACAATCAGAATTCGTCATGGATCTGTGTTTTTTTGTCACAGTATGGGATCTGTGACACTCCCATGACAAAAAATCGAATCGTCACCTATAGTGCGTCGTTGATTGGTTTCTGTGACGAAATAGCGAAATCGTCACATATCACGAATTCTATGACGCTGCCACATCAAATTCTTATTGTCATTGGTAGCCTGGTCGGCCACGCAGGATCTGACGTGGCTGTTGGTTTGTGATGATGTCTACCGTCATAATGTGAGTTAGGCCCATGTAAATTTTCGTCATAATTTCTACAAGGCCCATTTTGATTCCATTTTGTAGGCCCAACTTATTTTAGGTTAGCCCAATTGCAGGCCCAAGTTTTTTGGGTATAGCCCATTTTGATTGCCCAGTCAGGGTTTAAGCCAGCGGTTTGTGGTTCTATGAAGCATAATTGCAATGAACAATCAACAACAAAATCAAATAAGCATGGGCATAGAATGTAGAAACAGTTTCATTCTAACAAGACCATCCAAAGATGTTTGTGGTTCTCATGACACATGCTAAATTCCCATAACATCAAATATCAAAATCCTCAACTTGAGTACCTCTTGTCTTGAAAACCTAAAAGACATACAAAACATAGGATAGTCTTTGGAAGACTAGGAGAATTTGCTAACAACTGGGCTCGGACTGCTCAATCGAACAAGTTGAAACCCATGTCATCATCACTCTCTTCCTTAGCCTCCTCTTGAGGATAGTCAACCAAAAAATATTTGTAAGTTATTGAACACAGTATTAGTTGTGCAAATAAAAGTGTTGTCTAGATGTATGATAGCTCACCTTCTTCTCCTCGTGAGCCTGTATAAAGAATGCCGCACCACCACCACCGAGGTATGAATGCATAACACCTAAACAAAACTCGACTCCAAGGAATTTTGTAGTAGCTAATTGACTATCCAAAAACTTACAAATCAGTACTAGGACTTGGGACACAACAACCAGCATCAAGTTCACATCAGCCATCACAACTCCCAACTCCAACACAGTTCACAAAATAACAGTATCCTAGATCGCTGTGCCATCAAACCACAAACTACATCAGTTTAGGGAGTAGGGTTCACCTGACCCTGATTGCAGTTCAACAAATGACGAAGGAGGCATCCGTTCCTGACAAATCAACATGATAGTTAGTACAGAAAAAAAAGACACTGACATCCATGACATGTAAACTGTGGAACAGACACGAAAAACATACATAATTAAAACAATGAACCAAGCATAATCTAATGTAATACCTACTTCAAGAATGTTCACTTTCCAATAACAGAATGTTCTAAACAATACATATACTATGTGGCATGAAGATGATAATCTATTTGCTCACTCACGAGATAACCATATTTCTATATTAACTACACAAAGACAAGTAAATAAAAACCGAACCTAGTGCTGTATGCATGAGATTCATCTTCCATCTACTACCTTTGCAATTAACACCGCTATTTGTACAAAATATAATATACCACTACTTATCTTATTTCAAAAAAATTACATTTGGCAAGGCAGGAAAAATAAATGGGAAGATCAAAGGTACACTTCCACTGAAATGGTGGGGCGTTGTTAGATCCATCAATACTAGCAACTACTCATAATCTAATGAATAACAACTCCATGCTCGACACATAACTAGTAAAAACAAGCTTCCACCGCATAATCTACCAACAAGCAACCAAGCCTAACGGGATCCACAGATCAACTACAAAGCACACTACCAACCGCATCACAAACAACGATGCGTTGCGAAATAGCTCGGGTCAAGGGATCGACAATTACACCCTTGCGGTCGGACGGCGGCGGCTTCAGCGCTTAGTGACGACATGGCCCTTGTTGATGCCCACGAAGAGACCCGACTTGGGTGTGGCGGCGCCGATGAAACCCTTTCCTAAGCAAAGGCGACATAAATCTCGTGAGCTGGGCGAATCAGCAGTGGGCTTCATCAGGCTGAAGCCCACCCTCCACCGACAACGAACCCCTCCCCCACCGGTTCAACCTCCCGGCTGCCATGGTCAGTCGCCTATCACCTGTGCCAAACAAGAAGAAGAAGTGACGGCGGGAAGAACCGAAGAAGAAGATGCTTGCTGGAGGCCCGAAGTAGAAGCCCAGTGGCCAGGCCCAACCCGCGTCCTCCACCGCCACCGGTCCCACATGGCAGTCCCGGTTGAATCAAGCAATCAATCGAGTGAATCCCGAAATCCCCAAAATTCCCAACCCGAAATCCCCAAAGTCCTTGTTGAATCAAGCAAAAAATTGAGCACCTGAGGGTGAGGGGGGCAGCCAGAGGGAGCGCCGCCGGTCAGAGCACCACCGTGGCCAAGGGGAGGAGGCGAGGGCAGGCGCGGCCGACGCTGTCGTCTTAGCGGCCTTGTGAGTGAGCTGAGGCTGAGTCTGGAGGAGGCCGAGGCTAGAGCCGGAGGAGGAGGAGGGCCGATCGGAGGAGGCGAGGGGCGGGCGTGGGCCGGAGCCGAAGGAGGAGGAGGCGAGCGCCGTCGCTGCCCACTGGGAGCCGGTGGATTTGCTCCTGGTCGTGAGCCAAGGGGGAGAGGCGAGGCGACTGGGGGTGAGGGTTTCAGATCTGGGGCGGCGGTGGCTCCGCCTGGGGCTTAGCTTACTTGGGAGAAGTGAAGCGGCTGCGACCAAGGAGAAACACTAGCGGAGGCGAGTGCTTATATAGGCGGCGCGGACGCATCTTCGTGGTGGTGGTGAATGGGCCGGGCTAAGATAGGCTTTATTGCGGCCATGCCTTTTCATTTTCTTTTGTGTGGGGATCTTTCGATGGTCCAGCCAATTCGGGGATTGTATATTAGGCCTTTCTCATTAGGCCTACCACATTACATTTTGCACCACTTTCTGACATGTGGGTCCCACTTCTGTGCATCCATGCTAGCAACAAACCAGCTTGTCACCTGTGTAACTTTATCCAAAAAAAAAACTCCAAGAGGATTATGACGATATGAGATTGTCACCTGTGTAACTATGATAAAGCAATGGTGTCACAGTGACAAACGCCCTGTTTATGACAATTTGAGGTTTGGGAGTTATGACGATTTTGACATTTTTCGTCACTACAAGTAGGGTCCCAGCCCCGGGAAGCTCTTTATGATGCTGCTGCCGAAAAATGTCATAGAACATGGGCAGATAATGACGATTTACCTTGTTGTCATAAAACTTTTGTCATAGTTTAGCAGATTTCTTGTAGTGGGGGCACCAAGCCCTAGAGGTACTGTAGCGCCACTGGCACTATAGCAATGCCCTCATCCCCTGGTGTTGCCTCCCCTACTCCCTGTGTCCCTCCATTGCAGTCGGCCAAGGAGAAAGGTGGAGGAGAGGGAGAAGAAAGGGGAGAGGAGATCCTTGTGGGAGTTTCAGCGGGTTCCTTCACATCTTCTAGGGTGAACCTCAACTCCTTGTTGTTTTGTTTAGTTCTTCTCTATACGATTGTTGTAGATTAGCGTATTAGTGTTCCTGCTGAAAGTGATTCATGAATCTGTAGTTATGTTGTTTGGCAGTTTTGGATTAGATCAGTGCAAAATTAGGGTTTTGGGTCTCCTAGAGAAGTGTGGGTTATTTCGTTATGTTTCTGTAGGATCTGAGTTCATAGTATTTTGAGTTGTAGTTTGTGAGTTATGATGTTTGCAATGTTGCTGTCCAGAAAACCCCGTCAAGTTATAGCAGTCGTAGTAACTGACAGATTATAACTTGTTAATGGTCGATTTAGGATTGTCAACCAACATGACTTTTGTAGGAAATTCTATTAGCTTTCCAGAATGTTATAGAACACAATTTTTGGATCATCCTAGTGAAAGTTATAGCTATTTTAATGATGCTGTCTAGACTGTCAGTCAGTTTCTGTCATTGTTTATTCATCTGCTTGTTAAATTTAGTTAAAGGCCGAATTAAGAGATCTTGCCAACTTAACTTTTGTAGAACAAGTTGTAATATTTCTAGAGAGACTGAAAATGAATTTTTATGATAAGTAGATTGGGAGATACGTATTTTAGAAGATCGCTGTCCAGTTTTGAGTTACTGTTAGTTTGTCGTTTCATGTGAGTAGATTAATTATTTGAAGTATGGGTTTTTGGAAGTGCGGATTAGAGTGTTGCGATTAGCGTTGTTTCCTCTTGTCAAATCTTATTTTGAGTAAATTACTTATTGTAGGAGGAGTGACCTTGGGATTAGTTGCACCTTCTTTACCATTCAACGTGTTGCAACGTGGAAGGCAAGTACAAATTGGATTATCTTGTATGGTTGTTGTTCAATATGGTTATGTGATTATGACATGATTAATTCTTATGAATTATGAGTATTTTCGTTCTTTACATGATTCTGTTCATTGGTGATATCCAATTGTTACTATAAGAGAATACATTCATTTCATTTCCTTCATTTCAATCATTCATGCCTCACCCACAGGAGTCGGTATTGAGATCCCCATCATTCCAATATGGACAAATAGATTCCCATATGAAAGATTCTTCATATGGGTCTTGGATCCCCACATTTTGGATAATACGGGCCTGAGTGAACACCGACGGGTGTATCACTGGCTATACCGGTATATGTAGAAGAGAAGTAGATGTCATATTCATATTTGCATCAATTGCATAGCATCTTTTTATGTATTCGATATATTGAGAATGAGCTGTCTTTGATTCGATGTTTCTTGTAATGTTCAATTGTATTTGCTGAGTATTAGACTCACGCTTGTTTTTATTGTTTAGGTGACCATCGAGGATGCCATTCATTGGGGGAAATTAGCTCACGATTGCATATCACAATGCTGCACACATCCATTACCAATTAATATTTCAATGAGACTCGATTATTGTAATAATTGGCCTGTTGGCACTTCAATTGGTTCCTTTCATAACTTCAGATATTAGATGATGCCTATTTCTTGTTGGAACTTATTCATAATGCTTATAACCTTCATGGCGATGATTTAACTGTGGCTTTGAGTTTAGTCTCATGCTGAAATTTCTATGATAGTACTGTTAGTAGTAATATTTAATCGATGTCTAACTATCATTCGTTGTTGATTTAATTAAATTACTTATAATTTTAGTTTTGGATTTGTAAGTCTTAGTTACATCTTGGCTTCCACATAGCCAGGGTGTTACATGGAGTTCACACGAAACCATCATCTCGCTTGAGAGAAGAAATCTTATTTTTGTCGTGCCTGCTCGCGTGTTTTTGCATGGAAGAAGGAAGTATTTCTATTGCCATCTTTGAGCCATTGTCCGCCAATACTTCTGAAGCGGATATAAATCGACTATGTTGTTCATATAGTGTTTTCAACCAAGCAAGTACCTCAGAACAACATGAGCTCAGTAAAAGAGTTGAAGAGCAAGAGCAACTTAATGAACATGTGAATCTACTCCTTAAAGAATTTTATTTGAATTTTAATGAGAGTTTTATACTGAAATCTGAATCCGAATTCAATACTGATTTTGAATCCGAATTTAAAGCAACTTGTAATTCCAAATTGGACTAGGAGTAGGGCCTCTTGGCCAGCCATGAGGGGGTGGAGAGACCCTATATATTGAGGCGTAGACCCCCATTATAACCTCAGACCATGAATAAATGAATTTTGAGAATTATACTCTTGTTTCCTAGGTTAGCCAAGTGCACCTTAAAGGAATTGGGAGTTCTCGCTGCAAGATGTCTACTTTTGCGTGGTCGAGTAGATGGGATCAAGAGCGTGTGGTTGGGTGGATTCTTTTGTAGCATGTTGCTGTGTTGACAGTGGTTGGCGCCATCAGTTTGTCAGGTTGCACGGATCTAAAGTTATTATTGATCCTGTGTCGTGAAGATCAGGCACCCCGTATCACTTCCTCGCATGACAGTAGCTCGGCTATCCTCTTCGTGAGATCACGCTCTGCTTTCGGCGAGTCAGTTGCGAGGCTACACACATACGCTCCAACGTTTGTCGTAGCTTATTGAGCTACCGACAGACCGACCCGAACTCTTCCCTGCTCCATGTTTTGAGTTGCCCTTGGACAAGTTGCAAGGACGGCCCAATCCCCACTAGATCAGCACTTCCTGTTTGCCAAGCATTTGTAACAATCTAATCATAATTTTCATGCATGGAATCGTGCCTCCTCCATGCATTCTCGTACCTAAAAGGTTTGCCCACTCCTTGATTAAACGACCAGCACCATTGAGTTACTATGAAGAGGAGGGCACAGTGCTCCAACTTCGTAGTCTGAACATGTTGCACCATCGTGCCATCAAATTTCTCTAAGAAATTATTGTCACCCAACCCCCGGTTCAAACGAACTTTAATATTTCGGGAGCCCTCCTATTGGTTATCCCAAGTGTAGGGCAAACCGGTATAACCCAGATCAGTGAACCGACACATCTCCATTGCCTCCCGGAATCCTTCCATGTTCCACTCCTCCCTCTCTGAGCCACCAAACTGCTCACTATCACATAGTGTTTCATTGAAATGACCAGCGTAAAGCCACGGTACATTAGATTGACTGCGTAAAAACTTCAGTTATTACTAGACAGAGGCTTTCTCTCTCTTCAGTTTTAGACCCGTTTCAAACAGGAAGAAATTTGAAAAGAAAGGAATCTGCATTAGTAATTCCATGAGTAACCACTTGTACTTTGACTGGGACACTAAGAATGTTTTAGAAACTCTTAAAAAATTATGGAGTGAAACACGTTAGAACATGCACACCATCAAAACTATAGGAACAAGTATTGTCATATGCTCACATGCCAGATGTATAAATAGGACAAGTGGGACAAGAAAACATGTTTTGAAAAATCTTTTCCTCCTATGAATATATGAACTTACAATCTTTTTCTCTTTGTTAGAATAATTTGAGCTCATGGAGAACCTACTTCTAATTAATTGTATAGCTTGTGCTTTATAGGATTAACATGCAAGATTATTAGGAATCTTGATTCAAATCTTAAATTCTGACCAAGAATTTAGTGGACTGATTAGATCCTAGATATGATCTTAATTCGGTGTAATCTTAAATATTGTTATGATTGTAACAAAAAAACTATAGGATCTAATTTACATACAACCCTACTCTACTATATCAATCCTAGTAATTACCTATAAATACTAGGGATGTTTAAAATGACATCTATTTGGAAACATATGATGGATAGGCTAACTAAAGACCATGGTTAAATCCTAACCCATAGCAGAGCAGGTTAAGGCCATCCACAATGTTATGTTTTAGTTGATTCAAAGCATCAGAGAGAGAAGACATTGAATCGATTCAATATGTTGAACCTGTCGATTCCAACAAAAAATTCTGGACTGAACCCAAATCTTATCTTGATTCAAAGCATTACAAATCACTTGCTGTTGTTGGGGCTACTACATGATAAGGAGGGGTCGTCGCTAACGGTCGCAAGACACATGAAGGGGTCACCATCACCTCCAGATCTTCCACCCATTGAAGTTGTATGCACACTGTTGATCGTCGAAGTTATCGTCTGCCGTTGGTCCTACTATAGATCCATCGACTGTCGGCTGCCGAAGTCATCCCCTCCACCTTTGGCCGCTGAAGTTGTCACCTCCACCCCAATCTCGCAACGAATCTTGCCGCCTCTTTTGTCCGATGGTGGAGTAGGGTGGGGGCAGTGTTGGGAACGGGTGGCACCGTCGGTGGGAGTGGTGAGGTGGGCTTTGTTGCTACTGTAGGCAGGGGGCGGCGGCGAGCATAGGAGGGAGGAGGAGATATGAGGTGTGTAGGGAGGGGAATGAGAGAGAGAGAGAGAGAGAGATCGGTTAAGATACTACTACAAAAATGCTAATACTGGATGCCTGATCATAGATGGTTCATCGAAACCATCTGTATTTAACACAATCACAGACAGTTTTTGTTTAGCGACCATCTGTGTTACTTTTCGCGCTAAAAACCATCTGTGAAGAGGTAATATCACAGATGGTTCATAGTGAAAACCGTCTGTGAAGTATCACAGATGGTTCTGACAAAAAATCGTCTATGATATTGGGTAATATCACAGACGGTTGTTTGTCGAAGCTATGCGTGATACTTCCTGATTATCACAGACGGTTTTCAACATGAACCGTCTGTGATATTACCTCTTCACAGACGGTTTTTGTTGAAAACTGTCCATGATAATTAACTCATCACAGACGGTGCAATGTACATAGCTCCCCAACAGAGTTTTCTTGATCTCCATCTTTGGCACTACGGTAACCGCAGGAGATCTCCAAGCCCGGTGAGTCCATCTGCCACTCCGTGCCCGGTTTGAGTATTGCTTCACCTCACTGAGCCCGCTTCGTGTGGTCCATTTCAGCTATTGTCGCCCACGCCAAGCTATCACCGCGGACCTCTCTGTCACCGCCACGCCCAATCGGCGCCATCTCTTCTCCGGTGAGTCCTCGACTCCCACCAAAGTTGATCTCCCCACCTATATGTCCCCCTAAAGCTGTGCTTGCGCTTGGTTTTAGTTTATTTCCACCGAGAAGACCTGTCACCAAGGAGCTTGCCGCTGTCGCCTCTGTTCACCGACGACTAGTCGCCTTGGACCTTCCCCGACTTCGACTAGCCGCTTTGGACCTTCCCCAACTTCATTGACACCTTCCTCGTGATCGAGGTGAGCTACTGGAGCGTAAGCATCCTTTAATTTGAGTAGTTTCAGGCGTTTACGGCGAAATCGCTAGTGAAGCCTATGGCGCCGCCACGGGACATCACCGTCGGTTCGCCTCAGACGACCTTAGAGCCCCGAGCCACGACTATTAGCAATGCAATGTCACCCTGAGTCCAATTTGAGCGTCAAATCCTACTGTTTTTAATCATTTAGTTAATAAACTAACGAGTCTATGACATGTGGGACCGCCATAGATTTTATAAATAAAATCATGAAATAAAAAATGAGCCACTGACAAGTAGGGCCCACATGTAAGTTAATAAAATCAGGAAAAATGTAAAAATGAAAAAAGCCACCTTTAGTTCAGAGAAAAATACACTTTCTCCGTTGGAAAGCATAATTAAGCCTCAGAAAATACACTTTCGAAGTCACCCTTTTATTTATTTTTAGGGTTTTCAATACGAACCGTGTGATGGACGAAGCTAGTTGTGCTGGCGAGAACCGTGTGAATGAAGTGTACATTAATGGTATGTGCCTTTTACAAGAGTTGCGAGGAGGATATGTTGAATAAGGGGCGGAATATATGTCTTGTCCATGCATTATTGCGAGAATCTGAAGATGTTTAGAACCGAGCGCGGATCGAAGAACACTTGATTGAAGGGGTTTCAAAAGGGTTATACATGTTGGACCAGTCACGGTGAAGAGCATATTATACAGGAAGTCAATGATATGCCACCGTATGATGTCGATTGTGGTTCCGATTCGGATAGGCTACACGATGACAATTTAGATCAGATGCTTCACGATGTAGAAGGGAACTGTGATGAGAGGGAGTATGTTAAAGTGCAGGGCTTGATGGAGGACTCGGAGAAATCTTTGTTCGAGCACAAGCTTTGAATACAAGGTTGTCATCCGTGCTTGAACTGCTGAAATTGAAGGCAAGCAACGGTTGGTCCGATAAGAGTTTCATGGGGCTATTAGGTCTCTTAGTGGACATGCTTCCGGAGGTAAACAGAGTTGCCTAAAACCACCTACAAAGCCAAGAAGGTTCTTTGTCCATTGGTAATGGAAATACAAAGAATACATGCATGTCCGAACATTGTATCCTCTACCGTAACGCAGTATACAAACATGCATGTATGTCCGGTGTGCAACACACCCCGATACAAGTGTAAGAATCAATCAGATGACGATGAGAGAATCGAGGTAAAGAAAGGACCTCCTGCTAAGGTGGCATGGTATCTTCCTGTAATTCCTCGTTTGAAGCGGTTTTTTGCGAACCCAAAGAATGCAAAAGCTGTTGCATTGGCACTCGGAGGGGCGTAAGAATAATGACTAAGACACCTGCCGATTACGCCTGGTGGAGAAACATCGATAGGAGGTTTGCGAGACTTCGTGCGAACCGAGGAATATAAGGTTTAGATTGAGTCTGAGATGGAATGAATCCTTTCGGTAACATGAGCGTGCCGACATAGCACTTTGCGTGGCGCTCTGTATCTACAACCTTCCTCTTTGGTTGTATATGAAGTGAAGTATATTTTCTTTGTCGATACTTATCCAAGGGTGAAGCAACACAGGAATGATATTGATGTGTACCTAGCACCATTGATGGAAGATCTAAAAATCTGTGGATTGAAGGGATCTTGGTATGGGATGCGTACAAGCGAGAGAACTTCACTTTCGTTCCTTATTGTTCTACACCATAAATGATTATCCCGCCTCACTAACACAAGCCGGGTCGAGTACAAAAGGGGCCAAAGCACATACTCCTTTGCTTAGATGATCTTGAGAGTGTGTGGTGAATCACTCGTGTAAAACCATGTACATGCGTCACCGTAGGTTCCTTTGGAGGGCTCACCCATACCGCAGAATGAAGAAACAATTCAACAGAGAGAAGGAGGACAGTTCAGCTCCAAAGCATTTAAGTAGAAAAGAGGTCTATGATATGGTTAAGGATTTAGATGTTGTGCTCGGAAAGGGACGTAAATCGAGGACCCGTGAGAAGAACATCCGGAAGAAGAGATCAATATTTTGGGACTTACCTTATTGGGAGCACCTAGAAGTTCGTCACTGCATCGATGTTATGCACCTAGAGAAGAATGTATGTATTGCGCTGATTGCTCTCTTACTGAACATTCGTAACAAAACAAAGGATGGTGTCAACACACGGCTTGACTTGGTTGATATGGACATCAAACCTGAGTTAGCACCAACAAAAGGCGATAAAGGATGAACATACCTTCCCCCACGTTACACTGCTTGTTACACTCTGTCCAAGGCGAGAACTGAACTATGCGGTGCTTGCATGGTATGAAAGTTCCGTCGCCATTACTGCATAAACATAAAGAAACTTGTTTCGATGGAAGATTTGAAGTTAATTGGCATGAAGTCTCATGATTGTCATGTCTTGATGACACAAATGCTCCTGTTGCAATTAGAAGTATTTTTCTTGATCAAGGTCAGAGACAATCATGAAATTTGTGTTATTTGTTTAACACAATTGCTCAGTAGGGACGAGGTGGTGGCGACTCTATGTGATCTTGAGATGTATTTCTCTTAAGTCGTTATCGATATCATGGTCCATCTCATTGTTCACATTGTGAGGGAGATAAAGATGTGTGGCCCTGTGTTCCTACGTAGCATGTACCCGTTCGAGAGGTTCATGGGAATTCTCAAGTCCTATGTACGGAATTGATCTCGGTCGGAGGGCAGTATCATCAAAGGTTATGCAACCAAAGAGGTCATTGAGTTCTGCGTCGATTGTATGGCTCAGGTCAAACTGATAGGTGTGCCTCGATCTCGCCATGAGGGGAGGCTCGAGGGTATTGGGACCATCGGAAGGAAAGCAATCACTCCAGAGATGGATGCGTATGCTCAAGCCCATTTCACGGTCTTGCAACACATGATTGAAGTGTCCCCGTATATCGACCAGCACAAGGATGTGCTTTGGCAATAGAATCCGGAGCGACCGGATGTTTGGATCACAAGACAACACAAGAGTCGATTCAACCAATGGTTGAAGGAGCGACTCGCTAGGAGCTCGTCAAGTGATATGCTGACATAGTTGGCAAAAGGGCCAACATTGACAGTTGTGACATGGCGAGGATACGACATAAATGGGTACACATTCTATACGCAGGCTCAGGATATAAAGAACACTAACCAGAATAGCAGTGTCCTCATAGATGCATTCAGTACCGATGGGCTAAGGAGCTCCTACAATAGGCTCATAGAGGAGATATGGGAGCTCGACTATGTGCTTTTCAAGATCCCCTTATTTCAGTGCCGTTGGATCCATCTCCCACAGGTGAAGGTCGACAAGTACAGCGTCACTACCGTGGACCTCGAACGTGTCGGATACAAAGACGAACCATTCGTACTCGCTAACCAAGTTGTTCAAGTCTTCTATGCAACCGACGAGGCAAATAAGAAGTGTCACGTAGTTCTTCATGGAAAAAGAAGGATTGTCGGAGTTGAGAATGTAGTGGACGAGGAAGAATACAATCAATTTGACGAGTTGTCTCCTTTCAGAAACGGCATAAGGTTCGAGGAAGAACAACGTGACAAATCTAGCTACATATGCGTCGATCATCATGAAGGGCTAATTTTTAAAGATTAATTGAACAATATATGTGTGTATATGTACGTTCTGATGAATGGTTAATTTTAGTTCATTTGAGTTAATTGATTTGTACTGTGAAATGGATGTGCTTGTTTTTGAAATGAATGTGAATTGGATATATATACATGTACTTGTTGTGTTTTCTGCTTGTTTCAGAGGGCATGGCTAGCATTTCCTGAGGCTAGCCAATAAAAAGAACTAGATTAACCAATACAAAATAATATCACAAACGGTTTCATCTACAAACCGTCTGTGATTATATATCACAGACGGTTCCTTGGTAAAAACCGTCTATGATACATCATATATCACAGACGGTTCCAATTGGTTCTACTTTAGAACTGTCTGCGATGTCCATCTCTATTTATGTTTGGACTCTAGGGTTTGCCTGCGCCCCCCACTCGAACGATTAAGTTTCTCAACTCCTCCCTCCTCCCTCGAGCCTGTTGCCCCCATCCTCGACGCCGCCTCCTCCTTGAGCCCGGCGCGCCTCCTCCCCCGAGCTCATCATCACCGTCGTCGACGTCGCCTCCTCCCCGAGCCCGTCATGCCTCCTCCCCCGAGCCCGCTGCGTCCTCCCCTCCCCCGAGCCCGGCACGCCTCTCCTTCGGCGCCGCCTTCTTTGCTCCGTCTTGCTCCTGCTCGTCCTTCTCCTCGACGCCCAAAAGTAGCCAATGCCGAGTTGCCAACTCCGATGTCCCTTTCCCTCACTCTTTCTATCAATAATCATCATGTTGTCATGGTCCTCATTGACTCATGATAATTCTTGTTGATATCTGGTTCAAACACTTTGAGTAGTATGAGGTGTTGTACTTGTTTTAAGAATTTGTATTTGTTCTAGTCAGTGATTCATATGGTATTTGTTTTGATACTGCAACTGGAATATATTGCAATGTGGTGTGGTGGGCTTGAGATGAATGCTCTGTGATGATAATAGTGTTGTACTGAAATTGTTTTGATAATCGAGTTTGAATTTGATCTCTAATTGGAATGCTTACTCTACATCTGAGAGCAATATCAAAATGTTACATCTTAGCTTTATGCTGGCTTCATTTGTTCACATGTTGTTTGTGTTGAGCATATTATTCCCTTTAAATGACTTGGAGGATTTACATGTTTATGTCAATTATGTCATTATATTGGTCCTAATTTCTTCCCTACATATCCTAATTATTATTAATTGGTGTGTATACCCATACACATAGAGATCGAATCTTATGATAATATGTTCATGCGTGTGAGAACTTCTATTTCTTGTGAAGATGTCTTTCGCTCATTCTTCGTCATCGCCGCCTCATGTGTCTGATGCACCGTCCTCTGGAATATCCAACCGCGGTAGAAGAAGAGGAATATCAAAAAGGCCCGCGGGCCGATTTACCATCATAGAGGTTGATCAGTCTAGGACCCCTATCAATCCTCGCCGACCAGCGTCCGCATTTCGGAGAACGCTTGGAATAGTTGCACGGGAACATGTCAACATCACCTACGATTCGTGGAAGGAGTTGACCAAAGTTCAGAAAGGTCAGCTGCTGACGGATATTTTCCTATCGTTCGAGATCCCGGAACAACACCAGGACTCCGTGCGACGACACGCGTTTCTACAGGCGTGCAAAGCGTGGAAGAACTTCAAGAGCATGCTTGTCAAGAACTACGTGGAGAAGGATCTGAGGCCCTTCCACAAGTATCCGTTCTTGGAAGAGTGCTGGGAAGATTTTGTGGTGAAGAAGACAACAGATGATTTTAGGAGTGAAAGTGCGGTGCACGGGGCCCTCCTGGCAAAAAAAAGCACCTCCACAGACTCGGCACCGCTGG
The DNA here is from genome assembly GCA_036346405.1 of Phyllostachys edulis. Classification (NCBI taxonomy): domain Eukaryota; kingdom Viridiplantae; phylum Streptophyta; class Magnoliopsida; order Poales; family Poaceae; genus Phyllostachys; species Phyllostachys edulis. The sequence goes on along the minus strand of CM070568.1, from coordinate 21,212,534 downwards.
GTATGCTGGTAAAACCCCGATATGGAGGGATCAAGACTAGTAGGCAAACCGTTCGAATGTCTTCCCGCCATTTGCCGAGATCACTGATGAGCGCGCCTGAAACTGGTTAATGGTGAGGTTAGGTACCCTGTCTACGGGGAAAATCTCCTTTCCAAACCCATGAGACAAGGAAGTGTCGGCGCCGTAAGATATCGAACTACCTAGTTTGTAATTACTCCATAACTTCATAGGAAGTGAAATGATATGTCGGCTATTGCGGTGTAACGCCGAGTGCACAATCTTCCCAAGGCTCATTTGAGCGACGGGGAGAGATATACTCTCTGCTGACCTGGAAAAGCAGTGAGAATCGCATACGAGAGGTATTTGGTCTTTATGTTTCATGGAAAGATTGGTTCGGGGACTCTGAATCGTGCAGAGTAGGAAGAGAGCCAAAGCTGAGCATGATGCGAAGCTACGAGAGGAGATTCGTGAATCCCTCAAAAATGAGATCACTAAATCCTTCAGAGATGAGATCGATGATCGTGTCAGAGCTGCGACGCAACGGCAGATGGAGAGCTTTGAGGAAAGGCTTAGGGAAGTTCAGTTGCAAGTTCCAAATCAGTTGTAAGCCCCTGCCCCTACTGTGCTAGCCAGCCCCCCCTAAACTTCTGAGTAGTTGCGCGTCCAACCCTAACCCTACCCCAATAGGCGACAATAGATTTCATGTCGATGACATCCAGATAATAATAATTATCTCTGGAATGCTCGATCCATTGGTAGGCCTATTAGAGTAGCTAATTTTGTATCGTTATGTAGGTAGCTACGAAAGTGCAAGCTCCAAGTGAGATATGCCTGTGTTACCCTAGATGCTGCTTGGGGCCAGCTGTATCCATCCGGTGTTGGGGCCTTGGTGCATGGTGTAAATCTAACACCGGGTTTTACAAAAATGAATGTGGACGGTGTTTATGCCAATTTCACGACTGTCCTGCTGCATATTCCCCCAAATGACGAGGTCATGACTCTAGAGCAAGCTATTGGAGCATTCATCCATTGGCCTAAGAGGGACATCTGCTTAGGGCTACCTGCTCCGGTGTCAACTTCACGGGAATGTCCTGCAACGATGTCAAGTCCACGAGAGCTGACTGCACCGGAGCTACCTGCACCGAAGCGACAAGGGCCCGGTACATCAAATGCATCTACACCTCGTGCTCAGTCGACTTTTGTGAAGTCGACCTCTACAAAGCGAGGCAGTAAGGGCAAATCGAAGACGGTCGATGTAGGGACCCTGGATCTCCGGATCCAGGACCCTCTGTGTATAACTGCACTATTCCCTGGATCAGTAGCTAGTGCACACAGTTGCAACATTGGTGTAATCAAAACCGAACACCAAACTAAAGATGAAGTAGAAAAATTAATATTTAATAGAAAAAGGACCTTATGGTCAAGTCTTACAAAGTTTGCCACGCAGGGCTAAGCAACAAAAGAGTAGCTTGCAGCGAAAACAAAACATCTGGTGGAGGTCACCCAATATGCCCACAGGTAATCGAGTGAAGGACGCGACCTAATTCGCATAGTCTTCAAAGAAGTTTTCTTTATAGAACTCGTTGCTTCCAGGTTCTTCTTCAGTGACTGATTTACCAGAGGGCATAAATTCCTCATGCTTGTTCATTGGACAATCTTCGAGTGGTTGATTTCTTTCACAGCTTGGGCAGTCGATTTCGTGCTCACTGGCACTATGCCCTATCTTTCCATCATGGATACGGGCAAAATCCTTAGATCGGTTCGATGGGCTGACCCATAATTGCCTTTGCTCAGCTTGAGCTTCACTTGTAATGTCATGGCTCACTGGACTTCTTACGACCGGTTTAGAGGTCCTTGCAGTCGGGTGTGACATCTGAGGTTCTTCTGATCTGACTTCTAGTACCGGGGTGGTTGGTGGTGCCAATAGTGCTTGTTTATGTAGGGGACATTGGTTGACAAAATGTCCTTCCTTGCCACAGTAGTTACAGACTTTATATCGGGTATGCTCCCTTTTGGGGCACCAGGAATAATAGTGTCCCGTGCTTTTGCAATTAGCACAAGGATTATCTCATTTTGGTTTCCTTTTTGAGGACATACGTAGGCAAAGTGCCCTTGGTCACCACATCTGTAACAAATAATGTGCTTCCCTGGATGATGATTTTCAGGAAGAACGTGACTCATGTCCTTGAAATAGGGTACTTCTAGTAACTGGATTCTTGGTAACTCATTTTTCTTCCTTTCTATGATACCCTCAGGGACATGGGAGGGATGAAAAGCTGCTGAGATCATGACCCTGGTAATAGCTTCTGGATTTACATGGGCTGGTGGTGGCGGCAGCTTGGCAACGGCCTGGTGGTTCTGGTTCACCATTGTCATAAGAGCAGCAACAGTCTGGTTCTGCTGGTTCATCATGTTGACTAGGGCTACAGCAGCCTGATTCTGTCGCTTCATCATTTGATTCATATTCTGCATTACAGTACTTATCAGCTGTGTTTGGGCTGCCATGAACTGACCCAAACCCAGATCTGCTAGTGTGGCCGGTGGAGGTGGTGTATTAGGGTTAATACTGGCGTTGGGGTCCACTTATCCGCTGAGACTTGCTGAGGTGCGGTTCTAATCCATCTGAAATAATTCTTCCCAGGTTTAATAGACGAGAGGAAGAAAGCACGATAGGAAAGAGGGAAAAGCACAAAGACGAGAGAGAACAGGTGAGAAAGATGGGACAACCTAATTGGGGAAAGTCGGTTTAACCCAATGAACAATAGCCGGAAAGCTACAAGAGGCAACAAACTCGAGCCAAAGGCCCTATCTATCAGGCTAAACGATACTGAAATTAGAAGGGTAACTTACTAAAGCACTTCTAATCTAACTTAAATGGACGGTCGACTTAAAGCAAAGCTCGATCCTATAGAGATTACTGAGAGGAGAAAGATCAATTTGAATTCAGAAACAAAGTTTCAGAAGGGGTACGATAAAAGAACTTATGGATGATATAGGGAAAGTTTAGAATAAGACGAGAGGAGAATAGAGTAAGATGAGCGAAGAATAACTACTCATGTTAATCAGTTGGTTTGATTTAGAAAATAAATTTTGAATCTTTCAACTAAGCGACCAAGCTAAATAAGGTTACGTCCTCTGATGACATGACTACCGACATCACGTTGTAGGGACCCCGGATCTCCGGATCCAGGACCCTCTGTGTATAACTGCACTATTCCCTGGATCAGTAGCTAGTGCACACAGTTGCAACATTGGTGTAGTCAAAACCGAACACCAAACTAAAGATGAAGCAGACAAATTAATATTTAATAGAAAAAGGACCTTATGGTCAAGTCTTACAAAGTTTGCCACGCAGGGCTAAGCAACAAAAGAGTAGCTTGCAGCGGAAACAAAACATCTGGTGGAGGTCACCCAATATGCCCACAGGCAATCGAGTGAAGGACGCGACCTAATTCGCATAGTCTTCAAAGAAGTCTTCTTCATAGAACTTGTTGCTTCCAGGTTCTTCTTCAGTGACTGATTAACCAGAGGGCATAAAGCCGTGAGTACTTTGAATGTACTCAGCAAGTCGCAGAGAAATGTATGCAAGTAATCTTCATGCAAGGTTTGACAAGGATAGCTTTATGGCTATTTTGCAGAAAGCAATATTGACAGTAAATACAGTAATTAGATTGAAAAGCATAATTTAAAAGATTAATATATAAGTAATCAATTTTCTTTGAAACAACTAGTGAACACCTTGTTCACTTCCCAACCATCGACCAACATCAACTACTCAGATCCATCCAACCCATTCCAACATTTCAAGAAAATCTACCCCTTGCGTGAAATCACTAGGTATGTCCATAACCGGGGACACGGCTATTCGAATAGTTTTACACTCTGCAGAGGTTGTACAGCTTGACCCACAAGACACGAATTCTCTAGTTTGTTCGGCATAATTCTATGCCACCACTCACTACCTTAGGTAAGCAGTCTAGAGCATGTGACAAGCCTTTTACAAAGTTTTGTTTTGACTCGGTTCTGCTTGCTAAGGTTTCGCCATTCTGGGCCCCCTCTTGCACCATTCTCAGCCAGAACAGAACCGAATCAAAACATTGCTAATTAGTCGGCCAGGTCTATCCAGTCTAGGCATGTGGTTGTACAGTTAAGGCCCAGATCAATGGTTGAAGGTTAAGTCCTTAGTTGGTTGCTCAGACGAGACGTTTCCGATTCCAAATGTGCGTTCGGCACCCACCTTTACCACCACCCACTCGTCCAAGCATAAATCATTTTCGTTCAACTTTGGCCAAATGACCACCCTAGTCATGGCACAACAAATTTTATCAATAGTGGCTCGCCACGGTTCCATAATTCCTTTAGTCAAATTCAATCATTGTTGGGTTCAACAGGCCAAAGGACCACCAGATCCCCGCATCACAAATTTTAGTTAAGGCGACAACAAATGTCGTGGTCTCACACAGACCATACTTTATTTTAATCAGCAACACCGATCGCTACTACACAAGCCACAAACCAAATTGTCTTTGAGGGTAAACTAATATTGAATGATTCATGGCGAGACCGACGTCTACCAAAGCATGACTAAGCAAACACGATACCCATGTTGGTAGTACAATAATATCCAACTAATAATCCATCCTAGGGTGTCCAAGGAATTTATGTCATTCAAGGATACATGTCATTCACAAATTGTCAAGGAGGCATAATGGCAATTAGGTAATTTAACTAATTCCCGAAACCATTTATTACAAAATTAACAATGCATGTTTATATCAAACAATCTACTTTTATAAAGATGGGTTCAATATGATCAAAGGTCTACGACTTGCCTTCATTGAAGAGTAGAGGTGCTTGATTAAATGGTCCATGAAATCGTCTCAAACAAGGAATCTATATCTGTGAACAAAGCTAAATAAATAAAATAACTCCAAATAAAATTCAAATAAGTATTAAATAAATACTAATAGGAATATAATGAATTAAGATGAATTTAGAAATTTGAATCACTTGAATCGGAGTTCGAATGAAGAAGTTATGACCAAGGAAGATAGAAATTGCATAAAATCAAGAAAAAGGGTTTTCTGATTTTTGGAATTATTTTAGCAAAGGAAAAGATGAAAATGATGTCAGCTGATGTCATCAGAGGGATTTTCAGCCGAAATAATAAAAGAAATGAAATTGACATGTGGGGCCCACTTGTCAATGCGAGGGGTGTATGGTGGACTGGGTTCACACTGTTTCTCGAAGGGTGTTAGGGGTTGGACTGCCACGTGGGCTTGCCACGCATGTACTAGGGCTGACATGGCGCCGACTTGGCGCTGACTGGGCTCCAAAGTGGCGGCCATGTCACGCCAGCGAGGAAGTGGCGCACGGGTCCCCAAGGTCGCCGGCGCTACGCGCCACGGTGACGAGCGAGGGTGGTACCAACAGAACAAGGGAGACGAGGGTGTTTTGGTGCGCACGGTCTCGAGGACGCGGCGGCACGGGGAGGCCGACGGTGAGCGAGGAAGGCGGAGGCGGCGACGGTTGAACGAGGCGCGCTCAGCGGGCTCTGGGACGGGAGGTGCGCCGCACGGGTGGCCCTCGGCCGTGCGAACCCGGAGGTGAGGTCGACGGCGCCAGAGGAGGTCCAGAGGCGGCGCAATCGATGGTAGAAAGCTTCACGGCTGGTGGCGTTTCTTCATGAAATCCGGCCACGAGAAGGCGAGAGGGGGAGAGTGAGGGGGGGAGGAAAGCGAGAGGAGGCCGAGGCGCGTCTGGTGCTCGCCTTAAATAGGCGCGGGGAGGCCCGGAAGAGCGAGAACGACGTGGAGGTCGCTTCGGCCATTAATGGCGGCTCGTCCGGCGCGGTATGGGGAGGAGGCATGGGGGCTGACAGGCGTGGGCGAGGTGGCGATGGGTCTGGCGGCGGCACGCGGCCGCAGAGAGAGAGAGGAGTGGGCGGCGGCATGGTGAGAGGCGATGAGAGCCGGCGCGATTTGTGGCCGCCGCTCCCACTTAACACGGGCAAATAGTAGAAGACGGTCAGACCGGGGTGTCTGGTGATAACAGCCTTGAGACAGGATGAGGAGCGGGGCTAGCAGGGCATGGGGAAGCGACGCGGCGCCGGCGGGATTCGCGACAAGGACGGGAGCGTCGCTGGGTCCGGAGGTTGAAGACGACCCGGAGGTGGGCGGCTGACAGGGCAGCCCCACATGTTAGCGGCAGCAGGAGAGAGGAGGGGGAAAAGCGCGCGGGGTTGCGACCGATCCGATTCAGATCGGATGGTGGCGATTGGAGGCGCGTGATCCTTTGTGGCGCTGGGTGGGCCGACGGAGCGAAATGGGCGAGGAAAAGCGGCGGGAGGTGGGCGAAGGATTCGACCCCAAAGAGGCTTAGGGGATTTTCAAAGCATTTTTGAATTAGCAATTACCAGAAAAGCAAAAGCATTTTTAGAAAATAGCTTAAGCTGTCCAAAAATTCTAGAAAAATTCTCAGAAATCCCTTGAACTATTTAGGACTTAGTAAAAATATTTTCAGCTTAACTTTTGCTTTTAGTTTTTGCAAATAATTATTTTTAACTTAGGGCAAAAGGAAAAATCCAACAAATCTCAACTAAACCAACTTGAATTAGTTCAAGTTTAATTAATTCAAATTAAACTGCTTTTAAAATTATAAATTACAATTTAAGCTTTAGCGAATTAATAAAACCAAATGGTTAATTTTTAAATTTTTGAAAATTTTCAAAAACTCAGGAAATTTGGGATGTTACAGTCGACTCCTGTTCTGATATCCCCTTCTTGCCGTTGGCTCAAAAATTCGTGCTAGGCGAGCCGTTGGTCGAGAGGTTAGACAGCCCTACCCTAGGATTCGCTTGCACAAGATTGCATATATGGTACATAGAATAGGCCAACAGGACGGATGAACAACGACGCTGGGTGTCACCATCAAGTTCAAGATGGATCATTTTAACCACGAGGCTCAAGACTGTGTCTTCACGGTGACCTTCGAGGACTTGTTCTGTCTCTTCAACCTCGACTCCCTCGATGTCTCACTCATGTGATGCTGGTCATTGTAAGTGTGTACAATCACGGTCAATGTTCATGTAATACCGATAAATGTTATATATAACTCCCTACTTTTGTATATAGATACATGATTTCTGAAGCCGAATTAAGGAATTCACCGGTAGGTTTCCTCGACCCACACATGGTCTCCGAGCAAACCATTAAGGAGAATGCAAAATTCGTCGAGGATTATATGATAGTTATTGATGGCTCACCGCAACAAGAAATTCATACTTTTGCCCTACAATCAGTAGTAAGTATTGCACTACTGGCTATACTTGTTGATTTGTACTTTATAAGCAACACGAACTTAGGTTTAATGACCATGGTGATATACCTGTGTAGGTTCCACTAGATTCTAATTGTAATTATACCAAAAGCGGAACATGGTAATATACCTAGATTCCTCATGGGCCAAACACGACTTCATAGTTGTCTGGCAGTTAATCAACAGGTAAACACATTTCCTCCATAGAAACTCGAATTTTTTTTGAAATAATCTATTTTTATTAGAAATTACAAATATATTCTGCGATTTTTTTCTGAAATATAAGTCGTAAGCCTAACGGTTGGCGTCGGCTCTGTCGCCCAACCGTTGGGCAGCTGCATTCTAGTCGCCCAACCGTTCGGTGTTTATACTGGAGGAGCCGAACCATTAGGTGGCATTATTGTAGTCGCCCAATGGTGGGGCGATAGCTTCTAGTCGCCCAACCGTACGGTGACAGGAGGCTTCCAGTCGCCGAACCGTCGGTATTTGGATTGCTATAAAGCAAGACCTGCGGTCCCCCGATCGGCGAGGCGCTGAGAGAAAAAGAGAAGTAGAGGGCGAGCGTGAGGAGGAGAAGAAAAAGAGGGAGAGGAAAGGAAAAAAAGAGAGGGAGAAGAAGAGGGAGAGGGAGAAGAAGAAGAGGAGGAAAGATTCTACCGTGAGGTAAGTTTTTTTTAAATTTTGTAGTGTATTTTTTTAGTAAGTAATTAGTTTAGTTTATGTAATTAAAATAGTAGGAAATTTTAGTTAGAGAAAAAAACTAGAAAATCGAAATGTTGTTAATTTGTATGTATGTAGCGGCGATAGAAAACTTTAGTTAGAGAAAAATAGTCCATGAGGTAGTATTAGTGTTGTTTGTGAGAATCTTGTAGTTGTGTGGGTGCATGTGTGGTGACTTAGGTAATTATTTGTATGAACTAATTAGTAGAGGTAAATTAGTATGAACTTATTGACTTAGGTAATTGGTATAGCTCAGAGAAAATGGAATGCCACTTGTAGCATTTGGATTGCAAGTTAAGCGTTAGAATCGGATAATGCGATATGGAATAACTTCGGTTTTGAGGTTGATTCGAATATTGTCTTTGCTGCGTTCATTGTGGCCTATGCCTCGGGGAATGAATGATGTCTTGATCATACTGTAGTGTAGTTGTCGACGATAGGCAAAGGGCCTTACAAACGTAAATTACAATGTAGCAGTACTTGCATGTCGTGCGTTGTGATTTGACTAGTTGCAATGTTGGAAATATTTGCAGCCATACAATAAGTCATGCATGTACCCACTACATTGAAAGTGCATTACGGTGTTGGCACCGTTCGTGAAGGTCCGTGCGGTATTGACTTGAGCAGTTTTCGACAAGCCACTCTAGTACACCCGGACGGCGAGAATGCACTAATTGAAGATGTCATGCATTGGCTCACCCGCAGCTTCTCTTTGGACCCTGAGGTGTGCAGCGTCGTCATACAAGGGCTTTGGAGCCGGTCTCCCACGGACATCAGATGGGAGTTCAGAAGACTGATGCACATGGCTGTGTGGAAGGGCTTTATAGAAGGATGTCGGTGTCATGGATATGAGTGTGTGCTACTTGTGCAACCATGCCCAAAAGAAGTTTGCGAGGGCCCGCATGCCGGATATCATCCGGGTGGTGGGGCGACTTCAGTGCCTAACATGTTGGTGAAGAAGAGGACGAAGAATTTGTATTCTGAAAGGGTTAGGAGGATGTTGCTTGTGATGAGCCAGACGCGTAGATCTGAGAGAGGAAGATCGGTCACGCATGGTGAGTCTCTGAGACGGTGATGAAGGAGAGCATAGGGAGTACATATTGCGTCAAATGGATAGCAATGACCAGATGGCCTTGGCTAAAGCGGAAGCGTTACAAGAGGACGACGAGGACAGTTCAGATGAGGACGGAGCTCCAATCCCCCGGGAATGGAACAGATTTGACACTAGGGGTTTATCTACGCATGACGAGCACGAATCGCCGTAGGAGTACCATGCCACGGAGGTTCGGTTGCACTCAATGTTTGATGATAAGACATCCTTGCGAGGATGCCATTAAAATTGTGGGCTATGTCTATCAATGGACGTTTGGTCGTCAAATCTAGCTGTGAGCGATACATCGTCAAGTGCGCACATAGACCAAGTATGAGACTCCTTTGGATTGTCTCGAAGGTGGAGCCACACTCTGCATGCTCGGCGATATTTTGTCGGAACATATCGTAACCTAACGTCGGCCTTCATAGCCAATTTGATGTATGAAGAGATAGTGGAGAAGAAGGATGTGGAGGCCAAGCACATTATAGTGGCTATTGAGAAGAAATTCAAGTACAAGATCAAGTACGCGAAGGCGTGGCGTGCGAAGCAGAAGGCTTTGGAAAGACGGTTTGGATCTTTTAAGGCGGCATATGACAACCTTCCTCGTATACTTGGGGTCTTTGCGAGAGAAACCGGGCACATACTTCTTTGTAAAGAACATGCCATCTAAAAATCCGCGATGTTTTTCGATATTGCATAGGGCCTCCTTAGCCTTCGGTCCCTGCATCGAGGCTTTTAGGCATATGTTGCCTGTGATCTCGATTGACAGGACCTTTTGGCCAAAATACAAGGCGAGATCCTTACGCCATAAGCGTTGGATCGAACATTCAAATTACGCCATTGGCCATCGCATTAAGTGGAAGGTGAGAATTTCAACGTTGGTTATGGTTCCTTCGACATCGAGGGTGGGAGCTGTTGGAGCTAAATCTGGTGTGTCGTGATCCATGATCGCCCGCCGATGCTAAAACCATAAGGCTGATACATATCTGAGACACTTAGTACTTTTCGTTAAATGTATTATTTGTTGGAAAGAATTATTTAACCGCATTAAATATTACCAGGTGAACTCTATTTTAATTCGGTCTTTAATTATCATACTTAGAGACACAGAGCTACTACTATTTTATTTAATTATATGCAGTCGTATATATGATCTGTACAAGCCTAAGTAAAGATGCGCTTCGAAGGCTCTGAAGGAATACATATTTCATTTCTTATATTCGGAGCTCAACCGCAGAAGGAGCAATCAAATTCAACTAGGAGTGAGTTCACCTATTGATTAATCTTTTTAGCTCATGCTCGTGTAATTGGTCCAATCGGCAGAAGATGCGGGGGGATGCCCGATCTTCACGACGTAGGATCGATGATAATTTTGGATCCGTGCAACCTGACGAACCGATGGCGCCAACCACTGTCAAAACAGCAACCCGCGACAAAAGAATTCGCCCAACCACACGCTCGTGATCCCGTCTACCCGATCACACCAAGTAGACGTGTCGCTGCTCCTGTAAAACACAAGGAATCACAAGAACGACGGACAGCACAACAGATTGGAACTCCCTATTCTAGCGAAGGCAATATTGCTCAAACCCTAGAATCAAGAGTATATTGAAATCTGAAAATATCCATCCCTCTTACATGAGGCACAGCCTAGGCTTTAATAGAAGGCCAACCGCGCGCCCGTAATTACCGAGGCCGAATCAATCACCGAATCATCTGCTGGTTCAGTCAAACAAAAAGAAAACGGACTCAAACACCTATTCGGTTCGGTTGATGCTAGGCTGACTACATGGCCGAACAGGTCCAGATCCCACCCCTCGCGTGGCAGCCCATGGAACTTATTTTCGGTTGGGTGGGTGTGCCACGTTGCCTTCAGAGTTGAGATATTGACTTGATAGATTATCCTTGCTTAATTTGTGCTTGGCCCATGACGACAGAAGTTAACTAAAAATAATAATTAAAAATCCAAATTCCTTTTTGTCATGCTGGATCGATTGGTGGTGAAGTGGCAAGTCAACTATCTAATTCGGTTGGTGCTAAACCCAGGCATGCTCCTTAGTGATTGTTGTACTTGCTTTGCGCCACGTTACTTTTTCCTCGCGTATGAACCTAAGAACAATTAAAATACTAGCATCAGGTAGTAACCAGTTCTCATATAAATAAAAACCAAATTCAACTAGGAGTGAGTTCACCTATTGATTAATCTTTTTAGCTCGTGCTCGTGTAATTGGTCCAATCGGCAGAATGTCCTCATTATCCTTCCCCTCTTGAAAAGGAGTCGTCCTCGACTCTGATTGTTCGGGTGCACAAGATGAATTTGATTGCTCCTTCTGTGGTTGAGCTCCGAATATAAGAAATGAAATATGTATTCCTTCAGAGCCTTCTAAGCGCATCTTTACTTTAGGCTTGTACAGATCATATATACGACTGCATATAATTAAATAAAATAGTAGTAGCTCTGTGTCTCTAAGTATGATAATTAAAGACCGAATTAAAATAGAGTTCCCCTGGTAATATTTAATGCAGCTCAATAATTCTTTTCAGTCAAATAATACATTTAACTGAAAAGTACTAAGTGTGTCTGTATATGTATCAAGAACACTTCAGGAAGACCCGGAGGAGCCATTCCCTTGGCGGATATGAGGAGTAGATGGTGCATTCGCCACTTGGGGGCTAACTTCTTCAAGAAGTTCGAAGCAACCTGGTGAAGCTATTCAAGAGTCAGCTATCTTGAGAACGGCCGTATAAATTTGACGCCTTATATGAGCCATTGCTAGATGAACACAAGAGGAAGCTGCGTGGGCGAGGAACCAGGACCCGAGTTTGAACATGCTGGTCGGCGGAGGACCTCGAGGAACATCGAGTGCTTCTCCCACTGGATCAAGGGCGAGCCATTAGACAAGTGGTCTCTTGCATGACACGGACGGGGCAAAATGCGGCATAATGACCACTAACCTTGCGGAGGTGTACAACTAGGTTCTTAGGGCCTTCATTCTCGGCCCCTCGTCGTCATTGTGGAAGGTGTTCACGCGGCTGTCGGGTATTCGAGTGGAGTGGCATGCAATAACGCACTTCATGCCACCAACCCTCAAACACCGTACTGCTCGAAGATTATGGCATACATGCAGGCGAAGACAGAGAAGGGCCAGTCGCACACGGTGTACATGATGGGCAATATGGAGCATCGTTTCGACGTGCTCCTCGAGGATAAACGGTTTGGCATCGCGACGAGCGTGGTGTGCATGAAACAAACGAAGCTCTTACACAAGCCATGCTCTCATGTGCTTTCGCATGCGGGACTGTATGCATGGACCCTTTCAACTTTGTGTCTGAGTACTTCATGAAGGAGAGGGTTGGTGCGAGCATGGGTGGCGAGCTTAGGGGCTTGGGGTTGTGGGTAACCGCCACCTTGGATCTGGATTAGGATATTGACATCTTTGAAGGGTGGCAAAGGTCGTTAGCGAGTCGTCATATTACCAATGATATGGACGAAGCACAAACCGAGTGTTGGGTGACGCCAGCTGCGAACGCTGCGGCGGGAGGGCCACCTGACCGCAGGCGATGCAAGGCACTAGCGTGAGAGTAAACCTTTGCCATGGTTTGCGTTAACACTTCTTCCAGTGTGCAAAGTGGGACCAAAATTGCAAATCAATGTACATTGTCATCTGTACTTTGTATTGTTTATGTAACTGTTCTGCTACTACCCAATTTTCATTTGATGTACGTAATGCCGTAAGACATGTATCGTATGTTGCATGTAATGTTTATGTAAGTGTTGTAGTACTATCCCTGTTTCATTACTTTTGAAAGACTGTCCTGGTAGCCTAGTACTTTTTGATTTGTTTGTTTGCAAGTTAAATGTACTCATTCTTTACATTCGATGTTTTATTTCCGTGTATTTGCTAACTTCAAGTTGTTTTGCAGGTATGGCTCACGGATCCGACTGGAGTTTCGGCCTCCTGGAGGAGCGCATCGACCGGCTACATTGTGCGTCGCGTCGTGTCCCTCATCCTGCAGGCGCTGCCGACACGACTGTGTTGGGGATGATCCGCACGCAGACACCTTGGGTGGCCTGGAGGCTAGACCCACGCTGGACATACATGTTAGTATACGTCGACACTATATGCTCACCATACGTACCTTTCGTACTAACCTTTTGTTGCTTCGCAGGCTCAGCGCTGCTGGTCTACTACCTATCACCCGGATGGTGCAAGCCACGGACGAGGACGAGGCAGCGGCACTCGTGATCGGCGATAGCGGAGGCGTCCATGCGGGTCGGGCGGTCACGCGCTTCGTTCGGCCGCTCCTGGCAGCTCTTGTGGACCGGTGGCGACCGGAGACTCACACTTTCCATCTCCCATTCAGGGAGATGGCCCCTACCCTACAGGACGTCTCCCTGCTTCTTGGCCTCCCTATCGCGGGAGGTGCCGCCTTCCAGCAGGAGTCTCCGGATGACTGGCGCGAAGAACTTCTGGCCAGGTTTCAAGGAGTCCTTCCACCTGTGGTGGCGACCGGGTACTACGTCTTCCCGGAGGCACAGAGGCACGACCCACCCTTGCGGTGGTTGTCCGCGATTCGGCATGCGTGTTGTATTTGTTCCCCATTGGAAGTGTCGCGCTCTCCTTTCCGTACTACGGTCTTACTATCTTTTTCCTTGTGCACAGGTCGATCCGTTCGTGGAGTAGTTCGTTCGGCTCAGGGCGGATGACATTCGCTGGGAGCCATACTCGCCTCAGGAGTTACTTGCTGCGCGCCTCTCGCTTTGTCCTCGGCGTACTGCGGCCAAGGACTACTAGGCCGACTGCAGGCGCTTGTCTTCGACGTCTTCGTCAAGGACTACGGGACGCATCGCGTGATGCGCCAATTCGGCCTATGGCAGGAGGTTCCAGTACCAGTTAGGCAGCCAGTGCCCGACAACATGCACGCTTGAGTAATCGGCACACATGCGATGTTTTTGCTGTCGTCTCTTACACACGACTTCTAACTATATGTTACGTCTTGCGGCTCGATGCAAGGAAGGAGTCCGGCGGCCTGGCGGGAAGTAGGATGGACACGTGGGTAGAAGGCGATGGGAGGCGCTTCTGAGGACCATGTGCGAGAGGACACCTTACGACCACGGCACCTATGGCGAAAGTACATTGTTTGCGCTCCTCGAACCGCGTACCGAGCTGCGTGCTTGCCGCGAACAAGCCCGCACCACGTGTCACGGCACCGGCCGACACATACCATGCATTTAGCAGGGGCGTGCACCATCGATGCGTTACATCCTACTTCGAAATCTTCGCTCCTGGCATCCGCCATTACAGTTTTCACTATGTCTTGTTTTCGATGTAGGCGAACATGGCTGCTGAGATTGCGACGGACTATCACTCTTGGCTTCAGAGGTTCACGGATGGTGTGGAGGGCACACGCGAGAACATGGCCTAGGCTATCCGTCGTGTGGCATAGCAAGCCACACGTATTTTCGGCCTGTTGTCGTGCACCAGGCTCTCGAGGTTAACACGCTCGGATCGGGTCCCGATCTGTATGTCCACCGTGGCTGGCCCATTTAGCGGCAACCTGGCGGCGAGAGGTCGGCCGGACCACGTCCGACACCGTCGAGGCTGAGAGGCGGAGGTCCGCTGGGCACAACCCGTCTGCCGCGTCGCACTACATCGATCGTCACACCTTCTCCTTCCACACGCAGCACACGCAGGGCATGTACGGCGTGCCACACTTCCCTATGGACGCCTTCGTGTGCGCCATGGCGCTAGCCGAGGGTACATCACGTCTCTGTTTGTCACCACGCATCGCGTTTTTTTATTAACTAACAATATTTTGCTGTGCAGGTACATTGCCCTATGACGCAGGGGGCTCCTCAGGCGATGTGGACACGCATGACTTCTTGGTGGAAGAGGACCCGGCATGTCAGCCCACACCCGCTGAGGTTCTATCTAGGTCCACTCTCGTCGGTGCTTGATACCCACATAGCGGCAGTCTTTGTCCACCCTTCGCCTCTCGGTCCTCGTCAACACAGGGCTCCGGACCGTCTTTCCCTCTCGAGGCCGAGGCCCCAACACCCAGCGGAGAGGAGGGGGCCCAAGCGAGCCCGTAGGGGAGGACACGGAGGTGGAGTGGGCGGTGGCGGCAGAGAGAGGATCTTTGAGGGGTGCGGTTGGGGAGGCTAGTAGAGGCGTCTTGTTGCATTGGCTATACATTTCTTCGTTATGTCATACTTAAATTTTGCACTTAATATATGATGCCTGTAATACTTTTGTGTTCTTGTGTGTACTCGTTCATATACTTTTGCGTTCTTGTGTGTACTCGTTCAATGCATATCGACGCCTATAGCTTAATGCACACGACACCTCGATGCAATAGTCAACTCGATAAAAGGCAACCGCAATGACGCGTCCACCATTTAGTTACATGCATTACGACATTCAACATAATTGCGTACAGAAGGGGAGACTACCTCGCGAACACAAATTTCCTTCAATGCTGCTACACGATTCCTCTTCGGGCCCGCTACCTCGCGGACACGAATTTCCTTCAACCAATTGCAATTCAGCTGCATGATATATATGGATGCTTTGGATGCCATTCACCTCACTCTTCATTTCCTCTTCTTCTTTCTTCCAGTCTTAGATGGGATGTCTTCGGCATCATCTAACTTTCTGAACTTTCGAGTGAGCAGACAATTACAATCAACTGCGGCGGCTGACTGGTTTTGCCCTCGTTGCGATGATCCGGTGAATGTGTTTACCTCACATACGCCAGCGAATCCATCAGTGTTCATGAGGTGTTCAAATCTTCTGATAACTTGTGCCTAATCACCCCGAATGAATTTCATTCAAAACAGCATGTTATTTTTATTTCACTTGAAGCTACAATTCTTTTTCAGAGCACAACATGTCGGTTTTGGCGGTAGGTGTGAAAATTTGTCCCGATGGTTTAAGATATTGCAATGCAAATTGCTGCCTTGCAAGATAACTCTCGTGGTGTTACTGTATTTCGTCCAGTGGCTCGACCGTCTGAGCCACCAATGCAGAATGAAGATAATAGATTTAAAAGATTAGATGAAAGGATGGAAAGAGTTGAGAACATGCTTCAGAAATTAGTTAAGCTAGTTAGTTTTGTGGTCTTTCTTCTATTATTTCTTGTTGTTGCCAAGTAGAAGTTCAGTTGTAATGAGATTTAATGTCCACTCTTTACCTATGCATCGCAGTCCGTCATGAACGAGAATAAACCAGTAACATTACCTATCCATGAATGAGTTTGTTTGATGCGTATAACTTAAATCATGCGACACATCGATGCAACATGTCAACTCGATAAAAGGCAACCGCAATAACGCGTCCACCATTTAGTTACATGCTTTAGGAGATTGAACATAAGTGCGTCTGAAGGAGACTACCGGCGTACAAGCTTCTCCGCCGATGCCTAATTGTAGAAGGTGCCTCTCGCTACCCACATAGAGTGTTCTCGGTTAGGCGCCTCGAGCGTGGTGGCCGTCGTTGTAGTGGCACTCACATATGCAGCTAGGGTTGGCACAACAGCATGTGGGGTCATAGGAACTTCCTATGTTCACGACTTCCCCGTTGCCCCTCTCACGCTGCATCTATTGGCAGAGGTCATCATTTTGCTCCTTGAGATCGTTAATTTGCGCCTCCAAATCAAAGATTCAATTCCACAATATATCCACGTGCCTCACAACATGTCGTTCATGGGGAGGATCGATCCAGCGGGTGAAGTTGCATTTTGCTATCTGCTGCAAGGGACGGTTATTATAGAGGATGTATTAGCAGTAACATGAACAAAACTATTTACCCCAGAGTATAGGCATCGGAAGAAACACCGTCCACCATCGAAAGGGCCATCTATGACCTGCACGATAGCGTCCTCCCCGTGTTCACAGTTCGACCATACCGGTTGAGCACGCTTGTTCGGCATCAACCGGTAGTTAGGGCCGAAGTCCTCTCTCCTTTCGAGGAGAAGTTAAACCGGAGACCCGGTTGGATCTGGTCCTGGCGTCTGCCATCGTATATTACTGTAAGACAGAGAAGGTTCTTCTTCCCACGGTTTCAAGGGTCGAGTGGTCCTACTTTCGGAGCGTGGGACGTGTATTTTATAGCCATTGGGGAGGCTAACAAAGCGGATAATGTATTAGCTTGTAGATGACAAGACTAGGCGAAATTTGTTGCTTACGTGAAGATAAGACCAAGCGGGCGCTTTTGCGCGATGACAAAACGAAAGAGCAGAACTTTATGCGGTGACAAGACGAGACGCGAGGCAGCTTTGCGCAATGACAAGACCACACGGGGCAGCTTTGCGCAGTAATAAGACCAAAGGAGATAGCTTTCTGTAGTGACAAGACCACACGGGGCAGCTTTGCGCAGTGATAAGACCAAAGGAGACATCTTTGCGTAGTTTAGGGTTTAGGTTTAGGGTTAGCCATTTCAGATCGACTTGACAACCCTGACTGCCTTGCCAGCTTTTAAGACCGAAAAGACAAGACTCTGCAAAGAAAAACGTGACAACACTCTGCCTTGTCAGCTTTTCAGACTGATAAGATAGCACTCTACAAAGCAAGACATGACTTCTCACTACAAAGTAAGACGTGACAACACTATGTCTCGCTAGCTTTCCAGATCGACATGACAACACTCTACCTCCTCAGCTTTTCAGAATTAAAAGACAGGACTCTGTAATCTGCATGAAATTAACCACACCATGCTAACCATTGGGCTTATAAAAGGGGGTTGAACCTGTGAGGACCCCGGTTTATTAGGCTTGTAATACTTAGTCATCCATTGACCCTAGCATTACAAATGAAATAACTCGTGTCTTCGTGTTGGACCGAAAAGGCGACTAGAGGGGGGGTGAATAGGAGCACGCTCACTTTTTCACAAGGATTGAATTCAACACCAATTCACTCCAATAGCTATGAAAGCTATGAAGATCAAAGTTCAAGTGCAGCGGATAACTTGTATTGAATTCAATCCAAACCTCAAAGCAAAACACCCAAAATAGCCAAGAACTCAAAACACCAAGTGTTGGGCGGTTAGACCTCTGATATTGGCGGTCTGACCGCTACATGGGGCGGTCTGACCTCTGGTATGGGCGGTCTGACCTCCAACCTGACGATGAACAGCAATCAGCCCGAAAACCGAAACTAAAATCGATCTAACTTTTGATTCGTAAGGCCAAACTCCACGAAATTTGAACCACACCTTCTTAAGGATATTAGGAACCTATTCCAATCAAAGATCGCAGAGATCCATGCCAAAGTTCTTATCTTTTTCAGTTTGAGCGAAGGTGGTTCAAAAACCGAGCCAAAAGCGAAATATGATCTAGAGACTTGCTCGTGGGTGATTGATGATCAAGATGATTCTAGATGGGTTCCCACATGTCCCAGCAAGTTAGATCACGGCAAGAAACCAACCAAAAACTCGCGGATCAAAGAAAGACTCAAAATCATCAAATAGAGAGAAAGAAAGCAAATGAATTCATCTTTGAGAGAACTTTCTTTGGATTGATTTGATATGGTATTGGTTTACAGCCACTCCATCAATGGAGGATAAAGACTCAATACATGAGCACAAAATGAAATCCAACTCTCTAGAACCCTAATCTCCACTAATCCTCTCCTAAGCAAAACTAGGGTTTCAAACACAATGAAAGGGCTAAGGGGTGCGGCCACCTCCCTCCTCTATTTATAGTGGAGACTTAGACCTTCTAGAAGAGTAACCCTAATGGGCTCCGTTAAGGCCCAAAACAAAGCGGGACACATACGCACGCAGCGTTTTAAAGCGCCGTCTTCATCTCTTGACCTAATCCGCTTCATCTTGCACCATCTTTGCGCCGTGAGTTGTCAAAAAAAGGTCACCAAGGCGGTATTTGGTAAAATTACCAAAATACCCTTCTCGATCTTTTGCAAAGACCGAGTCCCATCTTAAGTGAAGCACCTCCATGCTTCGCCACGTGTAGGTTGATCGGCGGCTCTCTTCATGTCGGCAAGTCTCTCCCATCCGGCTCCCACCGAAACCACCATGGCACTTGCACCACCCAGCGCCCGCTTGATCAAACCGTCGCCAATCGCTGTTCAGTTACCCTTGTCCATTCGCACTACACTTGAGTTCATTGACCTCGCCCGGCATCGTCGATCGTTACGGATCTCGGCTCTCAAGCCTAGTCCGATCATCCTCGCCGTTGACCGTCGTTGACCACCAAGCAACTGCCTGACAATAGACAAGCAAATGAATCCAGGAACAAGTTCTTCACAACTTGACCCACGTTAGTCAAAACATGCATCATGCAACACATATGCCATGAAACCCATGAACTTGACCTAACAAGCAAACATCGCGCCACGAAGACGACGAACCATATCTGGCGGTGGAGACCGCCACCTTGGCGGTCGCGACCGCCTCCGATTGGACCCACGACCAAAGGCGGTCGACCGCCCGATCATGACAACCAAAAATCCAACACAGACCCGAACCTTCTCTGGAAATTTCAAACCAATAGAACTTTTGCTGGAAGCTCCAAAAATATGAGACCAAGTGTAGAAGAACCATCTCACTTGCCTACACCTCTATTTTTGCCCCGGCTCCAAAATCCACAGTTCATAAAGTGGCGGTCGGCCAGCTCGAGCAAAGCGGTCGAACCGCTCCATGGTCGGTCGACCGCCTTGACTGGCAGTTAGACCGCCGTGATCATTTCGAAAACCAAGCAGTATGGCGGTCGACCGCCAAAATGGCGGTTAGGCGCCAGAGACTGCGAGCGAATCTTTGCTTGAAAACACGTGATTCGACAAACCGTCAATGACATTGCCAATTGTAACATCATCCTAAGATCTCAGACATATCCCCATGATATCCACACTTGAGACATGTACACTTCCCGAAATGCGATATACACACCTCTTTACAAAATCATGCATCAAGTTCATACAAGACATAGAACCAAAGCACGAACTAGAATAAATAAAAAACATACATAATATCGAGAGAGTTATTACAAAAGGGGCCGACTGGCCAAATACAACTAAGGAAGATAAAATAACAGCGGAAGCAAA
Organism: Phyllostachys edulis; assembly: GCA_036346405.1. Taxonomy (NCBI): domain Eukaryota; kingdom Viridiplantae; phylum Streptophyta; class Magnoliopsida; order Poales; family Poaceae; genus Phyllostachys; species Phyllostachys edulis. Next base: position 21,192,345 of record CM070568.1, on the reverse strand, counting down.
AAGACCATAAGATAGCAATAAACAAAAGCCATACGGTTTGCCAAAATCCCACAAGGCAACCGACCGGACCGCCAAGCTAGTCTTCCCAACCACAGCACATCTCACAAAAGTAAAGCCCTTGGAGCTCTACCTCCTCTGCAACAAAGTTATTAAGCAAAGCAAATGAGTACAAAAATGTACTCGCAAGACTGACGTGTAGTATAACAGAACTATAGTTAGCTACATGCAAGCTTTATTTAAGTGGAAGGCTTTAGGCTCATTTTAGCATAAAGCAAATTTTCCTTTGCAATAATATAATAGATTCAAAGCAATTTGACAAAGCATTTTTAATTGTTGAAGTAATAACGATACAATAATAATAACAAAAGCAAGAACAACCTGGAAGTGACTAACCCAATAGTCACCACAACAATAGCATGAATTACCCAATTCATACCACCCAACAAGTTTTAATTAAGTGTTTAGTCTAGTTCTTGCACGACCTTACCAAGCATGTCCATAACTTGGGGCGAGGCTATTGAATAGTTTTAACCCTCTGAGGGTGTACCAATGTACCCACATGAGACCGCCTTTTAAGCTAAGCTATTTAGCACACTTCCTTTGGTATGCCGGCACGGCTAAGTCCTACGAGGCATTTCCAATGAATGATGCTAATTAAGAGTCGCGACAACCCGAAGGATCGGAAACACCGGCCCAGCATAAGCAACTGCGGGTGCTCTTCCCTTATAAAAATAGTTTTAACCACCTGCGACCCACAATTAACAGCTCCCAAAGTACTTAGCCAAGAGAGGTCCCATATCCCCCTCGTGTGGTTAGCACGCAAAAGCGCTTGGCTTAGTGACACAAGTAACTCGGTCTTTGGGGACCTAGGCACCATTCCATTCACACCCAACAATCACACCAACATTCATTGTGCCCAAGTCATGAAACAATTTGGTTTTTATTTTTGTTTTATTTGTTTACAAAGTAAAAAAGCACAAGATGGACATAATGGAATAATAATTTTTTGTGTGATCAAGGTCATCGACATAATGTCGACAACCACCCATTTCTACCGTTATCTAAGCATTTCTAAGCATCATCATGTAAACTACTAAGTGATAAGAGTCCATCTATTGAACCCTAAATCACAGCAAGATAATCCTAGGTGTAGTAGTAGAGAATGAATATTTAGCTACAGAGTATGCATCTATAGGCTCAACTAATCGATAATTTAACACAAAGTAGCATGCATACAAACGAGTGAAACAAAGTATTAAACTTTAAAAGTAATGGGATTAAACGGGATATGATCAAACTGCTTGCCTTGCTGGGGCTATTCACTATGCTGCAAAAGATCACTCACGGGATCAACACACTCGTCGGCACCTAACGAAAAGGCGAAAAAGAACCGATAAGAACAAGGAAAACCGAAAGGACTCCACAGAAAGCTTTCTCCAAATGCCCTAAAATTTTTACAGAAGCAAGAGCATGATTTTTAAAGAATTTAGCAACAAGAACCAATCGATTTGGATTCTCAATGCAAAAGATATGGCCAAAACAATTCTGCTCAACCTGAAAATTGCTGGAAAATTCAAATTGGTTACTATTCATCCGAATTAAATTCCCTAGCACAATTTTCCACAGAGGTGTTGCACCTGGGATTTTTATGGTAAGTCAAGCACCTCATGAGATGAATAACACAATTGATTTCACCTCATTTGGAGCTATGATGCATGTTTTATGATTTTTCAAAGACATGCAAAAGAGCACAAATAAAACACACCCACAATTCTTTTGAAAATAGTGACATGCATAAATCCTATTCTAACATTTAGTTCACTAACAGAGGAAGCCAACAAAGTTGGATTCACTCAAAAATGATCTATAGAGAATTACTTATGCATTTTACAAGTTAATTGCAATATTTAGAGCAACATTAAAAGTTAATTTTGAAACCAATTTACCATTTCATTTTCTGGAGCCGAACTACACTTACAACCATTTTTATATTAAAGTTTAGTTCAAACCAGAGCCACCAAAATTTGAATCAACACAAAAGGAGCTAAAATGAAATAGTTATGCATTTTCAAAGTTTGTTACCTTTTTCAGTTCACAATTAACTCCATCGGAAAAGTCCTAAATAGGAAACAACGAGGAAAAGCCTGGGCCGTTGATCTTGGATTGGACGGCCCAAGACCCCGGAGAAAACGCGCACGCGCCCTAGCGCGATTGATGAACGTGGGCCGTGGATCCTAGATCCAACGGCTCATGTCCTCCCGGCAACGCGCGCGTTTGGAACTCGCGCACGCGAACGGGGGCGGAGGTCGTGGCCGTTGATCGCGAGATGGATGGATCGCAACCAACGCGACACAGCGCACGCGCACGGCCTCGCGAGATCTCGCCCGTAGATCTAAAAACGGACGACTCAAGGAGGTCGCTACAGTTGTCGGTTTCGTCCGACAACGAAACCGACAGCAAAGATCTCCTTACCGCCGGCGACCTACGGCACGGCGGTGCGAGAGGGTGCCATGTACGGTGCGCAATAGCAATGTGCACCCACTAGTACCACTCACACCTGCGGTGGTGGACGGCGTCTTGTGCCGAGGAGAGCGGCGCTTGATAGCACACTGCCAAAAAAGCAAAATGGAAAATAGAGCTCAGCGGTCGGTCGCCTGGCGGGTGCCCAGCTCCTAGGGGTTACTTAGAAGGTTACCTAGGTGCAGAGAGGACCCGAGGAGGGCTGAGGAGCTCAGGCGGCGGAGGACCTTGCCGGCGCCGAGGAGGACAAGTGGAGGAGAGGACTTGGGCAAAACCAACAGCACCGGGTCATCACATTGGCTCCAAAACAGCTTAAGCGGGTCCATGAGCAAGGAATTGAGAAGTGGAGGTCCTTACCGGCGATGGGGAAGAATGGTGCTCCACGGCCGAAAAGGGGAGAACTCCAAATTAAGCCGCCTCTGCAAATGTCCAAACCAATTAGGTTAGGGGTTTTGACCACAGAGGGGAGAGGTTCAATTTGAAGCAAAGAAAGGGAGAGGAAAGCCACTGGGACCCTGTGCCACCAAGGAGCTCTAAGCTCAACAATGGTGGTTGGGGGAGCTCACAGGTGATTTGAGCTCAACAAGCACAGTGGTGCAAGCCAGAGCTCAATGGTGTGTAAAGGAAGCTAAGGGGGAACAAGGGGAGGTTTTATAGCCCGGGGAGCAGAGGTCATGAGCTAGGATTAAGCTCCATGGTGAGCTTAGCCCATGGCTCGGTCCACGGCTCGGACAAGGACGTGGAGGTGATAGGGGTAGGTTTGAGCAAGACCTAGGGGGCGGAAAGCTGACCAGCATTTAATGCTGGCAGCAAAAGAGTTGTTGGGGAAGTGACAGGTCACTGCCCTCCTCCTCTGCCATTGCACACGCGCACGCTCGAGGAAGGAGAAGAACAGGAGCTCACCGCCACCGTTAGATAAGAACATGGGGAGGTCGTGACCCTTAGATCCGCAACGGTGCGATCTGGAAAGGCACGGGGGAGGTCGCGACCACAGGATCTTCATCGCACGGTGGCGCAAAGAAAAGGGAGGTCGCGATCGTGGGATCTCCATCGCCGCGGTTCTTGAAACGATAAGGGAAGTCGTGGCGGAAAGGGATAGGAGGTCATGGCCATTGGATTTGCATCAAGGGTGAGCAAGCGAGGCGGAGGTCTTAACCATCTGCTGCGACTTTGATAAGCGATGGGAGGTCATGGTCATGGATTTTGATCCAACGGCACACAACATGAAGGGAGGTCGTGGCCATTGGATTTACATCCAAGGGCACACAACATGGAGAGGAGGTCGTGGGCGTTGCGCACGACGCAATTAGAGGTCGTGGCGGTTGGATTTTGATCCAGCAGCAACGAAGCGAGGAGGTTGTGGCGGTGGATCTTGATCCAGCGGCGCACGATAATGAGAGGAGCAGAACATTGGGCATGACACGAAAAGGAGGGAGGTCGTGGCGAGATCTTCATCTGACGACGATGAGAGGAGAGGTGAGGTCGTGGGCATTGGATGCGGATCCAAAGGACACGACCTCGCGCGGGGATACGAGGTCTGGTGCGCATGACACCAAGGGGAGGTCGTGGCCGTGGATTTTAGTCCAACGGCGCACAACACATCGCGCGGGGAGGATAGGGCTGAGCTGGGTTGCAGCGGACATCGTGGCTGTTAGATCTTGATCCAACGGCTACGACCTCACGCGGGGGAAAGGAGCACAGCTGAGCCGGGGAAGAGGGTTGGGTTCGACCCACTTGGAAAGTGGCTCGGGCCCAAGGAATAGTGCCAGCTTTGAATTTAAATTTGAAGGCTGAGGTTGGAGGAATTTTCAGGGGTAGCAAACTAACTCAAAAAATTCTGAAATTTTAACTGGAGCTTCCTCACTCCAGGATCAACCTTACATAAAATTTCTAGAGGTTTTTGTGCACTACATTTTTCTACAGAAATTCATCAAGGCTGTTCTAGGGTTTGACTTACCTCCAAAATTTATCAAAAACTTCTAAAATTATGAAATAATTTAGAGGGTCACCATCATCCCTAGACCAAGGAAATTTTTTCCAAAGGTACATCCAGCAGTACATCTTTGAACTACTCGGTGTGGGCGAGAACTTCATGCGATGGAAACCGTACGTACCGGACCCTGTTGAGGAGGCACTGAAGGAGTTCAATATTCGCCCGGGCGTAATCCATATCAACGACGTGAGTTATGAAGAATTTACATCCTTATTACGTTTTTCACTGTACGGTGTACTTACATCATAGAATCGTAGGACATGGACGACCCGACATACCCATTAACGTGGGCGATCCGCGACAAGGGCAAGGGAAAGGCTCATGCGGCTCAGCCTAGCTGCCACAGCGTATCCGGTCGCCCAGGCGTAATCCGTATCGACGACGTGAGTTATGAAGAATTTACATCCTTCTTACGATTTTCACTATACGGTGCACTTACATCATGAAATCGCAGGACATGGGCGACTTCGACATACCACCGACGTGGGCAAGATTTGCGACAAGGGCAAGGAAAGGCTCATCTTGGTGAGCCGACGCCCACTGGCGTATCCGATCGCCCGGCGTAATCAGATATCACGACGTGAGTTATGAAGAATTTACATTCTTCTTACGATTCTCACTATGCGTGCACTTACATCATGGAATCGCGGGACATGGGCGACTTCGACATACCGGCCGGCGTGGGCGGTCTCGCGACAAGGGGAAGGGGAAGGCCGGCGAGAAGTTCAACGCCGAGCTAAGGCTAACTTCTTGGAATCACGTAGATCGTTCACCGTGTTCTTTGCTAAAAGAGGGAAATCCAAGGGAAGGACGCTTGACACGATCTAAAATTCCCGGTACTCGCTAGCTAGTACGCATTAATCCTATAAAACACTTCATAGTAATGCCTCTTAAACTAACCAATTCTATTTTTGCAGTGCCACCAGCAGCCGTCGGCCTACAACCTCTGTGGATACTATGTTTGCCACAACATGGAACTACTTGTCGGTTCCGCGATAACCAATGATCATCAGATTTGTCAATCTTGCAACAATTATTTCATACTTACCAATTTATATAAGCACGAATTTAATCTTTCTAGCGACAGGTTGCGAGCATCGCCGAAACTGCGTTGGAATAGGGCCAGCTCATAAAAATTCGAGGAGAGTTTGCGTCATTCTTGAACAGTCAAGTTATAAATCCAGATGGAAAGTTCCACAATGTAGATTGAACTTGATTAGGATAAAATTGATCTTAATGGTACATGTGTGTAAATGTACATGAATGGTTAATTTTAGTTAATTGATTTGTGAATTGGATGTGCTTATTTCTAAAATGAATGTGAATTGGATGTATACAACTTGTTGTGTTTCAGCTTGTTTCAGAGGGCATGGCTAGCATTTCCTGAGGCTAGCCAATAAACAGAATTAGATTTAGCAATACAAAAGAATATTACAGACGGTTCCTTAGGACATACTGCCTATGATGCATCATCTATCACAGACGGTTTCATCTACAAACCGTCTGTAATAATATGTTTCATAGACAGTTCGAAAACCATCTGTGATGACCTCATATAAATTCTTGACCCATAAACTCGCATTTGCTCACGAAACCATCTGTAATGACGTTTTTGAACTATCTGTGAAGACTTTTTCTGTAGTAGTGAGAGGAAGTTTTTTCCTTCTCTTTTTAGTACAACATGGATCTCACATACAATAGTGGAATCTATACACCTAAGTAAAAAATGTTGTGTTCTATCTATGCTTACACGGTATTTATGTTTAAACAAATGTCGATTCAATACATTTGAGATGCCTTTAGTGATCTCATACTCTCTTTTCTCGGAGGTGGCATATCATTTTTTACATTAGCACGGGTTTTAGAAAATGGCCCAACTAAAGTATAAAATAGAAATAACTGACACGTGGTAAAGGTTTAAAGTCTGTTCCAAATAGTAGGTACATATTATAGTGCAGACATAGTTTCATTTCCCAGATTTCACGCAAATCATGCATACTCATCAGGTTTCAGGAAGCCAATAAACGGCTCCTGGTTCTGGAACTAGCAGGTTCGCCTAAACAACGCTTCCTTAGGCTATTTCTAATAGGCAGTATTTTAGTGCAGTATCTTAGTGTATGAGAAGTGTTAGAATACTATATTCCTAATGCATGGTTTTTTTATAGTTTAGTATCTTAGGCCGTTTCATTTAATTACATGCATGATCTTTACTAGTATTTGAGTATTGTAGCCTATTTATGGCATGTAATAAAGCAATACATGTTTGTTGATACACACAAACATAAACACACGAGATCGATCACAATAAATTTTATGCGTTGGATTTCGAGACCGAACCGGTATCCAGATTAGATACTAGAGTACCATCTCTTTTCATTAACTATGATACCATATTATCATTTTGCCTACATGACAGACTTAAGATACGAGTTACAGTGGAGTACTAGGAGCAGCCTTACACAAGCTGCACGTCTCCCTAAGGGCTTTTTTTTTGGATACAACGCTTCCTTACACAAGCTGCACGTCTCTCTAAGAGCTTTTTTGGATATAATGTGATCCGACTAACCATCCTTAACCAAACAGTTCCTGGCTAAGCCGCGTCAGCTCCCTCTCGTACTCCTCATTTTGCGAATCCATGTATCCCGAGATGTTGGCACGCAACATATCCGTGTACTCATTGAGCTTCCTCTTCTGCGCCCTATTCCTTGACACCAAGAGCTTTACCTCTTCATTCTTCACTCGGATCTCCTCCTCTGTGCTGCAAACTTGCGACACAGCTCGGGGTCAGTGCCGCGAAGTAGCTAGGCCTCGATTTGGGACTCGATCTGGGCTTCGATGTGCTCCTCCATTGGGTCAAAGATGAAATACCAGATGAAGTCATCCATAAAAGTGTCGATGTCAATGTCGTCGTCATCGCTGCTGCTGCTATTGCTGCTACCGCTACAGGAGAGGCTGGTGAGACTGGTGCTAAGAGATAGCGTTTGTGTTCTGTCTGGCTGCGTATACTGTTGAGTATCCAGCACGACAATGAGATTGAGTTTGTACTCAATGTACAGATAAGACCCTGAGCCTTGCAATTACTTAGGATTGCCGCTGTTCACCAGCAAGGTCCCTAACAATCTGCTACAACCGATCATCGACAAAATAGACAGAAGACTAACAAGTTGGATACCTGGGCTACTATCATGGGAGGTCGAGTACAGATGCTAAACACAATGCTATCAGCCATACCTACTTACTACATGAGCTGCCTCCAATGGTCGGAACGTAGTATACAAGCGCTTGACAAAATTAGAAGGGTTTTTCTTTGGAAAGGAAATAGCAAAGTTCACGGCGGACATTGCCTAGTAGCTTGGCCCACCGTATTGCTACCCAAGGACCAAGGAGGTTTGGGGATTCATGATCTCAGAAATCATAACAGAGCTTTAATCATAAAAACAGTAGGAAAGCTTCTACCAAACTCAATTGAGCCCTGTTTCTTCTGGTTAAGACATCAATATATTCGAAATAACATACCAGTGCAACCTCGTTCGGGTGACACGGCGATTTGGAGAACTTTATCATCCGTCATTGAAATGACCACACAAATGACCATGGTCATAATTGGAGAGGGACGGACTATGTTGTTCTAGAAAGATCATTGGACACCATTAAGGCGACTGTACCTATGCCTACCAACTATTTTCACTTTTTCCACTAATCCGAATTGTACAGTCAACTCGCAATTCAATGCCAACAATTGGGCAGTGTCATTACACTCGATTCTATCACAACAGGCGCTTTTGGAATATCAGACCTTATTACAAATTCTTTCGGAACAACAATTGCAGCAAGGAATTTTGGACCAACGAGTTATAATCTCGAACAAGGCGGGCATAACTAATTTAGAAGTGTACAAGCTCCTATCCTACCACAGCATCAATTGGACAGCGTCAGACTATGCTTGACATAGATCTATTCCACACAAATATAGAGTCTTCTTAAGGCTTGTTTTCTGAGGAAGACTAAACACTAAGAATAATAAGACAACTAAGCACTGGAGGACAGATCCCCACTGCGACACTTGCCCTGCTATAGAAACAATCGACCACATCATTCTACGATGTAAAGTCGCGGATCATATATGGAGGAAACTAGGACTAGCAACAAAAGCATCTTCATCCAATGACATATTGGAGTTTGTGGAAAAAGTATCGGCAAAAGTAGTGACCTACAGAGACATTTGGCCCATATGTTTCGCAGCATGTGACCATTCACTATGGATTACAAGAAATAAACGAATTTTCAAAAATGTTGAAGATAATACGGCCTCGTTACAACATCGGATACAGGAATACATCAGCTACTGGTCATATAGGACTAAACCCAAATACCGGACCTCCCTTCAGCAGTGGAGTCAGCTCTTACTACAAGTTAATTAGGTGTTGTAATATCTTGTTAAGCAGCTTTGTTGTTTATGTTGTTGTTGTTTCTTCTTTCCTCTCTTTTCACTTCTTCCTCTTTTTTCTTTTTTGTTTTAGTTTTGTAACATTTCCTGGCATCCATTCTAATATAATGGTATAAGATAGAGAATTCTCTACTTTTTTACGTAAAAAAAAAAGACCCTGAGTCTGATTCTGATTCAAGGATCATTGTAACCTAGTCTTGTACGTGTTATTGATCTATAAATAGAACCACAAGCCCCCAGGTTGTTGTGCGGCTTCCATGGCCTATTCCATCTAGTTTTTCATGGTATTAGAGCTCGGAGACACCATGTCGACGCAGAGATCCGGCAGCACCTCTTCCTCCTTTGGTTGCACGACATCTGGTTCGTCTTCAACCAGCGTCGACCTTCTCCCTACGCCCTCTTTTAGCCAATTTATCAATGTCAAGCTCAACAGGGACAATCATCTTCTTTGAAGGGCGCAGATCATCTCGTACCTACGCAGCCAGCAATTGCTGGGGCATGTCAACGAGACAGAAAAGGCACCGACGCCCATGGTGACGGTGACTGTTGAAGGAGAAGCTAGCCAAGCGCCTGTTAGAAATAATCTTGACACGTTTGTTGAGTCTGTTAGTTTGCGTCAGTTTTGAGTTTGTTAGTTTGGATAAGCATGGGTCCGCTACATGCAAGCAGTTAGCTAGATCTGCTAGTTTGAGCTGCATGCAAGCAGTTAGCTACGCATGCAAGCAGTTAGCTACGATTTGTTAGTTTGTTGGTTTGCTTCCGGTCATGTAATCCTATATATATTAAAGAAGTAAAGAGAAAAGACTGTGGCTTGCATGCGGCAGCACCAAAAGAAATATCTTCTGTCCACGTGAGTTCCTGTTGCTTCCAAGAGAGTTGTGCTTCGTCTTCCTGTGCGTGTGTGCAGATTATCTTTTTTCTTCGGCTGCATGTGTAAGCACATGTGCATGTGGTTCTTGTCTACGTGATAATGTGTGCGTGTGCTTGTGTTTTGTGTTGGTGTTGAGTGTTCTCGCATGGTGTTTGTCTAGTTCTTCGGGTTGGTTCCAACAAGTGGTATCAGAGCGAGGTGTAGCGCGTCATGTTGAAGCAGATGCCATCCACACAAGTCTCAGAGACGATGGCGACACCTTGGACACGGCGGCATCCAAGGCACCGGCGAAGGTGGGTTCGGTAACCCTCAATACCCGATGCTCACTGAGACCAACTATGGCTCTTGGCGGTGAAGATGAAGGTGTTCATACGCGCACAAGGGGTGTGGGCGGTGGAAGGCAAAGAGGCGTCGATGGCGCAAGGACCAGATGGCTCTCGCCACCATATTCCAAGCCATGCCCGAGGCCATGATGATGGTCTTGGCGAACACAGGAGCGACCAAGGAGGCTTGGGACACCACGAAGGAGATGCACGTCGTGACCGCGTCAAGGAGGCACGAGCGCAGACTATCATGAGTGAGTTCGATGTAATGAAGATGAAGGAGGCGGAGTCCATCAATGACCGCCATGAAGGTGACCACCATTGTCAACGAGATTCGTGTCCTTGGAGACAAGATGGAGGAGTGCACCGTCGTGAAGAAGTTTCTTCGTCTTTGTCCCCGAAACAAATTCTTGTCGATCATCTCCACCATTGAGCAATTTGCTGATATGAAGACGATGACGATTGTGGAGGTGGTTGGACGACTGAAGGCGTACGAGGAACGCACAAAGGGACGGCGGTGCGACAAGGAAGGTGAGCACCTACTACTCACTAGTGACGAGTGGGAATCCAGGTCCAATAAAGAGGGTGCCAACAACTCTGGCAGGAAGAATCGCAAGTTCAACAAGGCGAATATTCGCTGCTACAATTGTCAGGACTACGGGCACTTCGCTTCTGAATGCTGTAATCCCAGAAAGGAGAAAGCAGAGGCACACTTAATTGTGGCTGATGCTGAATACCAGCCGACGTTACTTTGATGCTAAGTTGAGTCCAGGACGTTGAGGAGGTGTGTTCGCCGTCCTGAGTCGAGTCCGTCGAGTTGAGTCCAGGACGTTGAGGAGGGGTGTTCGCCGTCCTGAGTCGAGTCCGTCGAGTTGAGTCCGGGACGTTGAGGAGGTGTGTTCGCCGTCCTAAGTTGTGTCCAGGATGTTGAGAAGATATGTTCGCCGTCCTGAGTCGTTGTGTCCGGAATGTTGAGGAGGTGTGTTCGCCATCCTGTGTCGAGCATCAGTTGGGCAAGTCGTAGTTGAGACCGACTGCCGCAACAAGTTAGAGTCGGTGTGTCAAGATTAGGAGGAAAATTGTTAGAAATAATCTTGACACGTTTGTTGAGTCTGTTAGTTTGCGTATGTGTGTTAGCTTGCTCAGTTTTGAGTTTGTTAGTTTGGATAAGCATAGGTCCGTTACATGCAAGCAGTTAGCTACGATCTATAAGTTTGAGCTGCATGCAAGCAGTTAGCTACGCATGCAAGCAGTTAGCTACGATTTGTTAGTTTGTTGGTTTGCTTCCGGTCATGTAATCCTATATATATTAAAGAAGTAAAGAGAAAAGGCTGTGGCTTGCATGCAGCAGCACCAAAAGAAATATCTTCTGTCCACGTGAGTTCCTGTTGCTTCCAAGAGAGTTGTGCTTCGTCTTCCCGTGCGTGTGTGCAGATTATCCTTTTCCTTTGGCTGCATGTGTAAGCACATGTGCATGTGGTTCTTGTCTACATGATAACGTGTGCGTGTGCTTGTGTTTTGTGTTGGCGTTGAGTGTTCTCACATGGTGTTTGTCTAGTTCTTCGGTTTGGTTCCAACAGCGCCTAACCCAGAGTACAAAATCTGGTTTCAGAAATATCAGCTAGTACTCAGCTCATTGTTATCTTCCCTAAGGGGATCCTCGGTCATGTGCTCTTTCTCTCCACATCTGCAAAAGTCTGGGATAGTGGGATGCACTTGAGCGTATGTTTGCATCACGATCGCGAGCGAGGGTGATGAAAGTCCCAATGCAACTGGCTAATCTTCACAAGAATGATATGCCGGTGTTCGACTACTTCCAGAAAATCAAGGGGCTCGTCGACACAATGGCATCTATTGGCCGTCCTCCCCAAGATGATGAATCAGTCTCCTATCTCCTTGCTGGTCTTGGGCCAGATTATGACTCGTTTGTCACTTCCATGGTGACACGGCTTGATCCCCTTAGCCTCAACGACATGTATGGCTATCTCATTAGTCATGAACTTCGACAAGAGCACAACAACTCCCAGTAGCAGCACTCTTCTTCGGCAAATCAAGTTTCCCAAGGAGGAAACAATGGTGGTCGCAATGGCCATGGACGTGGCCGAGGAGATCGTGCACCCATGGGGCACGGCAATGGTGGCAACAACAATTTCAACGGCAGCAACGGTGGCAACTACTACTACAACAATAATCGCCCTACGTGTCAAGTCTGTGGTAAGTGATGTCTTGATGCCCTTCGCTGTTATCATCAGTTTTAACCACTCTTATCAAGCCGACAAGCGTGTGACTGTTGCTGCTGGTGTGTCATCCTGTTGGACTGACTCAAATTGGTATGCTGTTTCGGGTGCTACGAATCACATCACTTCTGATCTGGACCGACTGACCTTGAAAGATCTATACAAAGGAACCGATCAAGTGCACAATGCAAGTGGCACTAGTTTGCCGATATCTAATGTTGGTCAATCTGTTATTACTAGCTCAAATCGTTCCTTAGTTCTTAATAATGTTTTACATGTTCCCTCCATAAGTAAACACCTTGTTTCTGTCCACAAACTAACATCCGACAATGATGCTTTCATTGAATTTCATCGTGACTTTTTCTGTGTTAAGGATCGAGCCACAAAGAAGGTCATACTTCAAGGTAAATGTCAAAAGTGTTTATACCCTCTCTCTGGTGTTAGTCATCTTTGTCATCAGTCCCTGCTTGCAGGCTAGGGCATCCTTCTTCTTCAGTCGTGTCGGCTATCTTTTAGTCTAGTGGTTATCCTTTAGCTAAGAATAAAGAGTCACATATATGTGATGCTTGTCAACAGGCAAAAGTTCATCAATTACCTTATAGTTTGTCAAGTCGTGTTACCACTACTACTCTTGAACTTATTCATTCGGATGTGTGGGGTCCTGCAGTTTCCTCTGTAAAGGCTATAAATATTATGTTAGTTTCTTGTATGATTATAGTTGGTTTACGTGGATCTATCTTCTTAAACATAAACATGAAGTTGCATCTGTTTTTCTTGTCTTCCAGAAACATGTTGAACGTTTACTTGGAACAAAAAATCCATGTGGGGCAATCTAATTGGGGAGGAGAGTACCAATGATTGTGTTGAATTTCGGGGAATAGTTATGTGTGTCCATTGGAGATCCTCACACCATTTATTTATAGTGCTAAATATTACAGACCGACTCGTATACGATTTGGACTATTACCTCATCTTCCTCTACCCTCATACCTCCAGCCACCCCCGGCCTCCACCACTCTACCCATACGCCCCTAGTCTTGGTCTCCACCACCTCTATCTCTGTCACAGACTATTACACCTGACTCCAGTCCCAATCCTCTCGGACATCTCCAGCAACACAATCTTTGGTACCCATACCAACACCACCGCATGACACCAATGCCATCATGACCGACCGACATAGCCTCCACTGGATCTACCACCAGCTCCTACTTCATCCTCACCATCGTCGAGTTCATCACCATCATCCAATTCCACCATTAGCACAACCACCAAAGCACCACCAGGCAGTCTTCTCCCCTGTCTTCCATAACAGATCCTCAAACCACACAGATCCTCCACCGATCTAGATCCACACCAGATCTTGCCACACTAGATCTGACACACGGATCGAGATCCTCCACACGAATCAGATCGACATACTTCCACATCGGATCTTCCACACCGTCCACCACACCCACACCAGATCCAATAGCCACGTTTTTTCTTCCTCTCACCTCCTCCCCTCCCAGAACCAAGCCTCCCGCACGCATCCTTCATCCCTGTTCTCCTTCTCCCCTGAAAGCAAGCCTCCGCTTCCTTCTTAATTTCCTTCCTCTTCACCGGCTGCCGCGTCACCACCTCTCCACCCGCTTGTCGGTCACCGTTAAGCACCGAATCGTCTGCCACAACAAGACGCCTCGTCGCCTTTGCACCTTCCGCCAAAGCGTGTACGGACCATGATCTGCTTCTCCCTCGGCAACCCCATGCAAGCCGCCGCCTTCCCTCACCTTCCTCACCTCCTTCGTCGATCCGTCCCAGGCTGTCTGCCGCCACCGTGCCTCCTCCTACAAGGCACGGCGGCGGTGGCCCGCGCACGCCCACGAGACGACGGTGGCAGCAGGTGAGTCGCGGGTTAGGGTTAGATTTCGGGACAGTGGATTAGGATTGGCTCTGATACCATGTTGAATTTCGGGAAATAGTTGTATGTGTCCATTGGGGATCCCCACACCCTTTATTTATAGTGCTAAATATTACAGACCGACTCGTATACGATTTGGACTATTACCTAAACTCTGGACTCTTTCCTAATCTCTAATATCTCCAACAGATTGCACAAATATTTCAACAATATTGGAATATCTCATTGAGTTTCTTGCCCACATACTCATCAGTAGAATGGGGTAGCGGAAAGAAAACATCATTATATTGTCGAAACCGGCATTGCCCTTCTTGCTCATGCCAGCATGCCTATTTGTTTTTGGGACGAGGTATTCTTGACTGCTTGTTTTCTTATAAATCATATGCCTAGTAAAGTTATTGATAATCTTCTCTTGTACAATGTCTTTTCGATGTTCCTCCTGATTATTCCATGCTTAGAGCTTTTGGTTGCACATGTTGGCCAAATCTCAGGCTATAAAATGCACACAAACTTGAATTCCGTTCCATACAATGTGTGTTTCTTGGCTATAGTAGCCAACATAAATGTTATAAGTGCTTACATCGTGCCACTGGACGACTTTATATTCTCGCGATGTCGTTTTTGACAAGTCTGTTTTTCTGTTTGCATCTACAAAATCACATGAGCATGTTCCCAACTCTAGTCATGATCTTGTTACTGTTCTTCTACTCGAGCTGCAGGAATTGAACGAATCAATGAGATAAGTGCATCAAGCTCATCTGCTTCAAGCTTGGAGGTGTCAAGTCCGGTTCCTGTGAAGGCTCCTCGGCAGCATTATTGTAGACAAGATTGCGTGACAATATTATGCAACCAAAATAATTCACAAAAGGCACTATACGGTATCCCTTAGCCCTGTTTGTTTAGGCTTTTTGTCTAGCTTAAAAACAAAAAGCTTAAGCCTAAATGAAGGCGACTTTTTCATCTAGCTTATAAAAAGTTTAAGCCATTTTAAGCCTAAAAATCATAAGCTATGAGAGATGTGCTTTTTTGGTTTTTACGGAATAGAATACCCTTTTGCCACCGAACTTCATTGAAATTACCCTCAAAATGCCATTGATATATAATTGCAAACCATTTCATTTTTTCTCTTGTTTCCAATCTCCACCCCCTCGGTCCCCCAACCCGATGCCTCCTCCCGTTCGTCTCCCAACGCCGCCTTCCCTCCTCCCCATCCCCATCATGGCCTCCCTCTCCTCCCCCAATGCCTGCCTCCTCCCTCTTCTTTTCTCACATGCCGCCTCCCCGCCTGACTCCACCTCCCGTGTGCTGCCTCCTCCTCCCGCCTCGACGCCGCCTCCCCTCCCTCCTCCTCCCCATGCTGCGCAATGCCGCCGCTCGGCCTCCTCAGGCCGGATCTAAGTCGCCGCCTCCTATCCCGAGCCTCGTCGTTCGGCCTCCTCCTCCCCTAACGCCCCAGGCTGAGCCGCTTAGACCCGAGTAGTGCTACCGTAGCCAGCCCTCTCCTCTGCCTCCCTCCCCAGCGACGCCGCCTCCCCTGGCACCGACACCGCCTCCCCTCCTAGATCAAGGTGAATGCAACTAATTTTTGTCATGCTTTGAGAATCTTTCTCCAGCGTCAAGACATGCACTGAGCCTACATGTAGTTGATACTGAAGTATGTGAATGGTCCAAGAAAAATTGGTTTGTTCATTATGATACTTTTGGATAATGCTTCAATTACAATTTTATTTTGAGTTTTTATTTGCTCAAGAAGGTCTCCACATATTTAACCGCAAGAATTAGAACCACTTAGAAACAAATCCTAGTTTGTATTGAATGTGAACAGCACTTGTTTACTCCTAGAACCAAGCTGTTGGTTTTAGACTGCATAATTGTCTACCCTTAGTACATTTGTATGATAGTTTTGCAGTAAATCAAGATACATTTGGTTATTCTCAAAGAACAAAGAAATAAGGTATCATTTGAATACAAGTATACAACAGTTGTTTGTTTATTAGGGATGCTATGCCCTGTCAATCACTGAAAGACACTTACAACAAGGCAACATGTTGTTTTGGTTAGGTCAATAATAATGTTCTTGGTTTTGTTGATAGTAGAAAAAAATACTAGAGGTTGTTCAGTTCGTGTTTCAAGGAAATAGTACTCTCATTTTAGAATTGGCAGTTTGCGTGTGATTGTGAAGGTGAAGCATATCCTACACCTCATGCAACATTGTGGAATGATACCTAGTGACGTTGTTTACATAAACTTCTTGTTTTTCATCATTTTCCTAAAATGCGTTCTTTTTTATATTTGTTTCTCGAGTTCTGAGAGAAAACTACACCGTCCGCTTTATGCATCTTAGTTAAACCGATTCGTGTTAATTGCTTATCCTCGTTGTAATAAAACCGGGAAACGTTGCTGGGCAGTGCTACTTTTCTTTCACTTGTAAAAAGTGTAAATACTTGCTACTATGTTTTGCATGGATATCTATGCCTATAATGTATCTGGTTTGTAAAATCATGTTGAATCCATTGTGCATGAAATGAAGTGAGCAATACTAGCTCACTCAAAAGAGAAATGCAGCCCCACATATGTATGGATGCCCATGCACTATCCTATCTATCTAAAGTTCTATGAGATTTGTGCAAAGACATTAAAATTATTAGAAGACGAGGTGTTGGTTAGAAATTTGAAAGTTGTACCAATCTTGAGGCATTATATGGGTGAAATCTATTTTGTTTCATATGTACACTTGCACGTATCGTCATATTTACAAATCCTATGCAAAAATAAGTTTAAATACATGCTTAAAAGGTCCTTTAAACCCTAAAGGGTAATTTAGACTTTTTATCCTTCACACAAAACTTAATAAGCCAATATCCTATAAAAAAACTAGATTACCAAACACCAAAACTTGGCTTAAAAGCTAAGGAGCTTATAAGTTGATTAAGCCAAAAAGCTGGCTTTGAGCTGTAAGCCAAAAAATATAAGCCTAAACAAACAGGGCCTTAATAAGAGAGCTTTTATGTTCTCGACATCTTGTCCTACGGAGCCTACATCATATGCTGAAGTAGCACAACAGGCACATTGGCAATTCATGGCGCTCCAGAAGACAAGACTTGGCAGCTTGTTCCTCCAAGACCTCATCAGAATATCATTGGATGTAAGTGGGTGTTAAAGAAGACAAGACTTGGCAGCTTGTTCCTCCAAGACCTCATCAGAATATCATTGGATGTAAGTGGGTGTTAAAGATTAAACAAAAACTAGATGGGTCTGTTGATCACTATAAAGCGAGGCTAATTGCAAAAGGCTTCACACAAAGGTATGAAATAGATTGTTCTAATACTTTTTCTCCGGTGGTCAAGCCAACTACAGTTAGACTTTTGTTGTCACTTGGTGTGTCTAGAGGCTGGCATCTTCATCAGATTGATATACAGAATGCATTCCTTCATGGAGTACTGCAAGAAGAAGTTTGTATACAACAACTTCAAGGCTATGAAGGCAGGAACATCAAATTTTGTGTGTAAGTTGGAAAAGCACTATGTGGTGAAACAGGCTCCTTGAGCATGGAATTCTTAGCTTAGAATGAAGTTATGTGAATTGGGGTTTGTTCATTCCAAGGTAGATACCTCATTGTTTGTCTTTAAGAAGTCAGACATTACCATATATGTTCTTGTTTACGTGTATGACATAATTATTGTTAGTTCTCTTGCTTGACTACAAAGAGGTAGGTCAAGCAATTGTCAAGTGATTTTGCTATCGAAGACCTTGGACCTTTGCGGTATTTTATGGGAATAGAAGCTACTCCAAAAGGTGATGGCATTGTGCTCACTCAACAGAAGTATATCTCAGACTTGTTACACAAAACAAATATGCAACATAGCAAACCAGTTGATACTCCTATGTCTAGCTTAGAGAAGTTATTCCGGGATTATGGTACATCACTTTATGAGGATAACACTCATATGTACAGGAGCACGACATTGCATTCTCGGTGAACAAAGTATGTCAGTTCTTGCAAGCACCCATTGACATACACTAGGGGGTAGTAAAGCAAATTCTACGATACTTAAAGGTGTCATCTTCATTTGGTCTTCATATTCAGCGTTCAAACTCGACACTTCTCAGTGCGTTTTCTAATGCCGATTGGGCCGGTTTCTCATATGATCGTCATTCCACTGGAGGCTTTGTTGTATTTGGTGCTCCTAATCTGTTCTCATGGAGTTCACGAAAACAACCCACCGTGTCGCCCTCAAGTATCGAAGCGGGGTACACTACAACTGGACTAGGTTATAGCAACACACGTATATGCTGCTATATCTACAAATATGTGTTGCTATGATGGATAGCAACACATGTGATAAGTGATGTTGTTGGTCGTGTTGCTATAAGGTAGGTCTACTTAACACAAATTAGGTGTTGTTATACAAAGAAAAGGTGTTGCAAAGTTGCAACACAATTTTTATTTGTAACAACACATATTTTTGAAACATAGCTAACACTTGTTAGCAACATATAATTGTTATATTGCAACACAAATTAGTATACAGGAAAAATATGATTCATTTGTGTGCTACGTACGTAGAAATTATAATTGCTACAAAGAATTTTTATTTGCTAATTAAGCTTGTCATATTGCAGAATATATAACACAACTTAACATAATCAATGTTCAAAAGGTAGATTGCATTGCATTAAGGAAATAAATATAGGTATTGTTAACATCATTCCACATTACAAAAACAAGCGATTTGTTGTCAACACAAGAGATTTGAACAAGAGTAAAATTTGAGTCCTAAAATATAAAATCTAACTACTACTTTCTTTTCTTCATGAAGTTCCTTGCTTCTTGATCCGTTGATGAAAGAGATAACATCCAATATAGTAATTCAACTAGTGATCTTTTCAACTTTGCAAGGATAACAATAATTTGTAAGGATGTAAATATAATGTAAGACATGTGTAACTCACTAAAATTGAATAACATGGTTTAGCAAAGCTATGCCCATCGTCATCTATGAAAATTAACACTCATCATTTAAGGTTCCACTCCTAGTGATTTCACGGTTCTTTCCTATGGTGAACAAAGTAGTAGCTCGAAAGTTTTCTAATGAATGTGTTAAAGAGGCGACTTACTTGATTACTCCAAAAATAAATAAATAAGTGGCTGAAATCGAATGACAAACTATAAACTAAATGAGCCATATAGTTTTGACAAAATCTGATCGCAAACTAAATCGAAAATTTTATCACCGATTATCGGTTCCCACAATGAAACTAGAAAATTGCGTGACAAGATCTCGTATATACATTGCATCCTTCCCGCCTTTGAGTCTAAGTACAATAGAAAGCACCGTAATCGGGCTTTCAAGAGCTCAATGTCCAAACCATAGTATATTATATATTGTTTAGTGTTCAAGTGTTGATAAAAGATTGTATTACCTCTATTGGATATGGTCAGTTTAGCTTGTAATGGTATTTCCACATGGTCGCAACTTGACTCTTTCTCTCACTATAATTTTTTTGATATATGCAAATGGTAAATTGAAATTGAAATGACTATCCAAATTCAAGGAAAAAATAAAACTACATAGCAAGAGAGCTAGTTGTCCATATGAAAATGGCTTTGTGTTTGTCCATATGATGGTAGTGCTGAAATGAGCTATAAGAGTACATTGTTGTTGCAGACGGGACTGAACCAGATGCTTATGATGGTGGTACCTGTACTGATCCATAGGTGGATGCAGCTGGTGCCCATGCATATGAAGGTGGTGTGGTCTGACTTGACCCATAGTAACCAAAGAAGACTCCCATGAGCGGCTTCATTGCCGTCAGGTTCGAGTGTAGGTGCTTTAGAAGCATCGCATCCAACACCTTTTGAAGAGTCATAGCCACTGGCACCTCTTGATACATCATGGATTCATGGCCTCCAGCTTTCGAAGAACTGAAGCTAGCAAGCCTCTTGATGGATCAAATCCAGAACGAGGAGCAATGCCAGGTTGCTAGCTAGGCTTCCGCCTAAAGGGTCTGCCAGACCAGTAGGGGGCGTCCTTGCCTGAATTAACATTTAACAAAACAAATTAGATTGTTATTAATAAACAAAAATTACTCCAGCACCTAGTTAAAAAGCTGAAGACAAAATTCACATTATCATTGCTATGGGAAAAAAGTAGAATAACTGCTATATGATCCATTTTGCATAGCAAGATAAGCATCCATTAACTTCAAGCCAGAAAAAGAAAGAAAGAACAAAAGGCATCAAGGACAAACTAAAGTAGCCAACTATCTAGTCCATCTTTCATTTATGTTATTCATTTCCAAGGAGTGGAGCAGGGCTAAGACCGATATTTGATGAAATAGTGTCTATGTTATGAAATCATTGAACAGTGGAATTGTATGAGACAAGCTCATCATTACAAGTCAATATTAACTCAGATAAATTGAACTAATAGCTGTTGGCTGCCATTCGCTTTCAGTTGTCAAGAACTATCAAATATTTAAACAGAAAAAAGTAGCACATAAGAAATTTGATGAATTGACCATGCAATCGCAAACACAAATGTATAGTATCATCGCAATAAATAATAGCACGGAAGTGGCAACATTACCTTGCATAAGGGTGGTAAGTAATGCCTCCTACAACAACATTATTCTTGATAACCATCATTGACTTGTGAGTTCTGCAAAAACAAATTAGTTACCTTGTGTAAGTACCATTCAAGAGATTTAATAATCTTAGAAGCAATTTCCGAAAAAAACAGCCACATTGACTATATCTAAATTATAAAACCATAGTCACATTGCATTGGGCATTACCTACCCATAACGAAACGGACAATATACTCTTTGGGCATATTAGGAAGTTTGTCGAAATAAGATATTCTTCCATCCTACCAACATGGGGAGACATAGCGATTGATAACAACTCCTGTGTTGTTAGCTAAATGAGCTAGCACACTCACCAAATCATATGTTCATCAACTCCATCGTTAGAATAGCACAGAAATTTCAACCTCCACGCATCTTCCTGCAGAACAAATTCACCTACCTCAGCAAATTCACATTACAGTTAACACTTGATTTTTCTAAAGTCTAAACCCCAACAGAGGTCCAGCATAATCAAACCACGTAACTCAAAACTAAGTCATCACCTCGCGTTTGAGGCCCTCCTCACGGGCGCTGTACGTGCCGCTGGTCTGGATGTTGTCCGTGAACAGCCCCTTGGAATCATCCTTACCATCGCCGGCGTTGCCACTGCTGCAGCGGCGGCAGTGACGGAGGAGTTGGGCTTACGGGGCGGTCGAAAGAGGATGCCGGCGCGCCGTCGAGGCGAGCAGCGGTGAAGGTGTGGAGGGAGTCGTCGTCGTCGGAGTGGGAGGAGGACAGCAACGACGGGTGGGAGGGGGAGGGTGGGGAGTGGAGGGGGATGACGGTGCGGTGGTGTCGTTGTCCTCGTCGGCGGTGGCGTCAGAGAGGGACGACAGGGGAGCTTTAAACTGCGATGGAGGCGTCGAGGCCGCTAGGCTGGAGTAGGAGGGAGAGGCGCCATGAGGTTGTCCATGGGGATTCTAGAAGTTTTGAGGGGCTAGGTTTCATGGAGAACGGGAGTTAGTAGCTTCTAGAGCCTTCTCTCAGTCGTGATCTGGTTCAAATCGAGCACGGGAGAGGGAGGCGGCGGCGGCAAGGGAGGAGGGAAGCAGAGAGGGAGGGTGCGGGTGGGGGGAGCCGGGGAGGTGTGGCCATGTAGATGAGGAGGGACCCCAGAAGGGGAAGGGAGGTGGCGCCAGCGAGGGAGGAGGAACGCGGTGGTGGCAGCGGCGGTTACGGGGAGCCAGAGGGGATGGGAGTGGAGCCGAAGGGGATGGGGGAGTCTGGTCATCGGGGTTAGAACTCGGCAGTCGAGCTTGTGACGTGTTGATTTTTTGGATACAAATCGGATAGTTATTCGCATAGCTCCGATTTATTTTCCGGATAGTTCCGAATTTATCGGATATCTTCTTTTTGAATTCGAATCCGTATCCGATAAAAAATATCCAAATCCACCAAAAAACTCGGATATCTGAAAAAACATTCGAATTGTATCTGAAATTATTGATCGATCGATTCGGTCGAGACTTATCCGTTCCATTTGCACCCCTAGTGGGAGCTAGAGATGGGAGCGTCGAGGATTTGAGGAGGTCGGCAAATTGGGCAGCCCAATTTTTACTAGGCCGCCAGATTTTCATCCACCACATCTAAATATTGAACTCTTGTCATACTAGGGATTTCTCCCTTCGTGGTACAAATTTGGTGTCTCGGTCTTACCGAATGCTTGATAGACATTTAATACATATTTTTTTGACACACAGTTTTCAAGTAGAAAGAAAATACTATTACCGATAGACACTCAGTCCCTTTTGCTCGTTTTCACCGTGATTGTTTGTCCTTGATTATATCCATATTATTATAATTACAACAACAAAGTATCATATCGTTCATACCACTATAATTACCAATTTATTTTTATTAGTACTATAACATTAGTTGGTGATTAAATGGGTCATAAAATTTGTTCATTGACCTAGCAACACGCCTATTAAGTGTTGTAACTTACACTATAAAGTGTGATAACATATTAGGCGCTGAGCATGTTTGGAGCTTTCTACACTTGGGTCGTAGCAATATGAGAATATGTGTTGCGGTTGAGTTTTCCTGCAACATATGCTATATGTGTTGGTGGTATGTGTTGGAATATATTGGTCTTGTTGTAGTGGTACAAGTCATTAGCTAATGCGATTGTTGAATTAATCTGGTTACAGTCCTTGTTAAAGGAGTTAGATGTTTATTAAGGAAAAACTCCTATTTTATTGTGACGCTCGTGTCATTACCCCAAGGATAATCACACTTAGGCATACGGATTACTATTCGTTTGCTCAGTAAAATACTGTACCAACGAATAGTAAGCCTTTATCAGGGTTACACAACAGAACAATAAGATAGAAACTGTACATCTTTATTTCAGTAATAGCCACACAAGGCTATGGTTCTTAGTACAAGTATTATACAGCTACAAAAGGGAACTTTTCCGCTTCACTCGCCCATCTCAAGTCTTGGCCGCCTATTCGCCCCATCGCCACAAATATGGCGCCCATCTCGCCCTAGTCCTCGTAGTCATTTCCTTCTCCTCCTGCAGTTGCATCAGTACCTGCATATCCGTCGTCCCACTCGGGATAGATCCCAGCCGGACTAGGATCTACAAAGGAGAATACTAACAAGGTTGAGTACACGAGTGTACTCAGTAAGCATTAATAGCAAAAGTGCACTGGATGACTATCTCTGTTTGCTATCACAGTTTCTAAATCATCTCTTTTTGAAAATAATTTATTAAAACATTAAGTGGCCAATTTTAATACTGAAAACACTACTTGTCACTCGGAGAGAAGAAAGACCCCTGGCGGTTCCCGTAGACTTCAATCCAGGAGACTAGCATGAATTCATGATTTTGTATAGCATTGCGCAGGCTTGTACCACTTTACCCACAGTTATTCTGAGCTCTAAATGAGCCAAGTCCCCTGCATTTCCTTTGATGCAGGTTCGAGTTCAGAATACAGAATGTTTTCCAGGTTACATGATCAAGTCTCCACCCATTACTTTTCGCTTCGGCCGATTTAGTCACATCACGACCTCGCCATCCACCGAAGTTCCAATAACGTTGGTTGGTGCAGCTCTCCTCAAATACCAACACTCCATTTTTGTGTGGCTCACTTCGCTCCCAAAGACTCCAACATGACCCGCTAGGAGAACTTAATTACGTAATAAGGTAGCATTTTCTACCCTTAAACGGGAAAATGGTTGGTACCGAATTTACGACCTCGCATCGAGTAAGAGTTTTATTTGTCATTATATCATAACCATATGTAAAAAGAGGCCCACCTCATACCTCATCATCATCGCTGCTAAATCGCACTCCTGCCTGTGCCCCTTTTACCAACCTAGTAATTCTCATTTCTTTCTCAACTCATTATCATTTCCTTATCTTCCCATTTTCATTTATTTGATTTGATTTTGAGAAAACGGTTTTGATGCAATAAACATATAATACAACAAAATATGATTTACATTTAAGATAACTATATTTATGTTAAAGAGAATCGCTTGCCTTTTGAGTTGTAGGAAAGATCGGCGTCGATTTAATCTCGATCGATTACTCTTGGCGATCGGTTGGTTTTCAGAGTAATACTGGCAAGATTTAATAATAATATAAATAAATACATAGTTGATTTTGAGTGATATTATGGATACATAAGTTAATGGCTTCTATTTTGTTAGCATGTTTTAATTTAAATAAAGCTTTTCGAGTCCTCTGCTAAGTTAGCACTCCCCACTATAGCTGTTCTACTGTCTATTCATGCTAAGGTCGAAAAACCCGAGGTTCACGTTTAACTAATTTACCACAAAGGCTCATGATTGCTTTAATTAATTAAATTAACACAATTAAAAGCAGTTCAATATGCCCGACTAAATGCAAGTGATGCACATGATTGTTACGCATGCAAAATAACTTGTTATTATTAAGTAACTAGCAAAGACAATTCAATTATTTTAGTAATTATTTGACATATTGATTTCAAGTTTGGTTAATCCGATAACACCCTAATTAAATTATTCATTCACAAAACTATGCAACTAATACTCATTTAATTTAATGCTAAAAGCTAATGCTCTGAGACACAAGTATAACAATTTATTGAATATACACACTTCTCTAAAAATTTCCCTAACCCAATTTCCTAAATATAATCCTCCCACTTGCCTTAACCTCACTCACTCTCTCTCTTCTTATTCGGCCGGCCCCCAACACCTCATGCGCACAGCCTCCATTCCATCTCTTCCTCCCCAAATTTCTTCTCTCTCTCTCCTTCACCCGACGCCGCCGCTAGAGCTCCCTCGCCCGGCCACCGCCGACCCTTGTTGGCCCAGCCGTCACCGCCGGCCTCCCTAGCTCCCCCTGCCACCACCGCGCCCTAGCTTCCCTGCATGCGCCCGATGTCCAGTCCATGTGTAGGATCAAGGATAACCGACTAGAGGAGGGTGAATAGGACGTTTTAAAACTTGTTGACTAATAAACAATTTAAGCCAATTCAAGAACTAAGTCTAAACTAGATACAATTCTAGCTAAGCAATTCAACACAATAAAAATGCTAGAATTGTAAATGCGAAAAGTAAAGACTAGAAATAACCACAAAGAGACAACAATATTTTTTCCGTGGTATCGAAGACTGGTCTTCACTAGTCCATGTTGAGGAAGCTTGAACGAATCAAGCCGGCTCCACGAATTAAGCCTTCCCTCGATCACTAGTGGTTGTTCTTCCTCTGCTCCGGAGATGGCGAACACCAAGCCACTCACAATCTTGGCACCGGGCCTCTTCACAATCTTCTTGAAGAGATCACCGTGCAACCTCCATCAAGCCGTCTAGGTGTTTGGCAAAACACCAAGAGTTACAAACCAATGATCTTCGCTTGACGGCACTCAAGTGCAAAGGATCAATCTAAAGAATGAATGCACTTGAATTTGGGCTCAACTACCACACAATGAATGCACAAGTGTATTTGAGGAGTTGAATGAATGCTCAAGACTCTAAGGATGTTAAATGTGGTCTAGCTATTCGTCATTGAGCAAGTGGAGGGGTATTTATACCCCCCCCCAACAAACAAATATAACCGTTGGGGAGGAAATCCCCAACTTTCAGCGTTTTGCGGTACTACCGCACTCCACCAACCGCTCTGTAACGGCTATAATAGAAGCATTAACTCCCTCTGACATAACCATTTAAACTACGGTGCGGTACTACCGCCAACCAAGCTACGGTACTACCGCTTGAGCCGGTCATACAACACAATGGAGCGGTACTACCGTTCGCAGGGTTTTCACCTCAAGCCGAAAAGTCGCTTCTCTGGAAATTACATGACCACATGTCTAAACCGCACGATTAGGTTGTGTTCGGACGGTCTGAACGTCCACTGGTAGTACCACCAAAGAAGATGCAGTAGTTCCGCCATGTATACTCCGGTACTACCGATTGATTTGACAATTTCACAATTGGCTTTTCAATTCAAATTCAAATGCATGCATGATCCTAAATTGATCCAATTTGCACAAGAACAAGCTATCAAGCTACTAGTCATGATCCCTCTTAATAGTATGGTATTTAACCTATAATCCGGTCTTCCAACCATTTCTCCTAAGACCGATAAAACACGAAAGGATCCTAGACTACTTGTACCTTGTCTTTGAGCCATGTAGATCTTCATGTTGTCCTTTAGCATGCACCTTCAAGTCATCAAACTCACCAATGGGACTTAACCTTGTAAATACTCAATAAACACGTTAATCCCATATTCACATATTATCATTAATTACCAAAAAAAAATTTAGGGGCCTAGATGCTTTCACCATGCCGCCACCGCCGACTCACTTGAGCGGCCAGCCAGCCTTCTTGCCGGCCCACGCCCGGCTCGGTCCAATCCGCCCGACTCCTCCCTCGGCTCCTCACAGCCTCCCCACGGCCTCCTCCTCCCTCCGGTGCGGCCGGTAGGCCGACGCCGCCTCCTGGCTTGGCTCGGTCCCCATGGCATCGCTACTCGGCCAGCTCCGGCTTCTCCCCAAACCTCCCGGCCTTCGGTTCGCCCTCCCGAGCTGGCTCGGCTCGGCCTACGGCCGCCTCGCCCACTGGCCCGGCTCGGCCTAATGGATGAATTTGGGTTGGTGTGGTGAGTGTGGCTTGGGCAGCGAGGACAAAGAGGGCATGGAAGGGGTTACCTCTGTTTGGGCTTTGCCGACTCTTGGGTTGAGGGTGGCAGTGCTGGCCGTGCTAGTGCTCTCCTCTTGCTCTTGTGGTTCTGACGTCGCCTTGCTCCTTGGGCTTCCCCTTCTCCTTGTGCCTTCCCTTCTACTGCTCTCTGTGGGCTGGTTGGATGGTGAGATGGTGATGGTGGGGCTTGTTCTTGGTTGGGGGTGAACTGAGAGTGGTGGTGCTAGCTTGCTTGGCTTGGGATGAGATTGGGAGTGTGTTGGCCTGACTTGTGCTTGTGGATGGTTCTGGTTGTGAATGGGAGCTGAAATGGGGGAGGCTTCGGTTGTGGCTAGCTTTGGCTAGTGTTCTGTGAGGCTGTAAGGGGGAGGTGGCTTAAGAAAGAGGGGATGTATGTGTGTTGACTAGGGGAATGAATCTCATGGTGGCTCAGGTCTTTGGGGATGAACTTGATATTTTGGATGGGGGAATGAATGTGTTGCTGCCCTGTGCTGGCTTGGGCTGCAAAGGTGCTGATGGTGCTGATTTCGATATACCCAGTGATGCTTTGGCTGAGGGTGGGGTGTAATGGGATGTGCATTGTGGGATTATAATGTGGTTGCTACAATTGCAAATAGTGGGTATTGGATTCTAATAACACCGGATGAGGAGACCCACAAAAGTGATAGGTACCGAATGACCTCGGGTGGTCTGGACATCTTGACGATCAAGTGCCGACTCACTCCGGTTGGTCTGGGTATCTTGATGGTCAAGGGACCTACTACTCAGGTCGTTCTGGGCATCCTACTGCACTTTGGGAAATCTGACGACCACTCCCTAAATTCTACTGCTCACAAATACTGTTTTCAACTTAGCTTGCTAACCGTTTTATGATTTTCCTAACAAGCAATGAAAATGGATCACGAGATAGCTCTATGGACTGGCGCTCAAAGGACTAGGTGGCAAGGATGGCTGCTGCTACAAGAATGCAAGAAGCGGATTACGATTTAATTACTTGTTGTTATAAACATTGCAATTAGTTGTAAAATTAATTTTGTAACAGGCAACGGGTTTGTAATATATTACTTCTGT
The DNA here is from genome assembly GCA_036346405.1 of Phyllostachys edulis. NCBI lineage: Eukaryota > Viridiplantae > Streptophyta > Magnoliopsida > Poales > Poaceae > Phyllostachys > Phyllostachys edulis. The sequence continues at coordinate 21,164,210 of CM070568.1, read as the reverse complement.
TTTGCGATTGGATTGATGTAACGCTTTCAAGGTTGTAACAATTATGCGCTTAATATCAACTATGAAATTACACTTTGTTCCAGATTTAAAGAATTTTAACTATCGCTAATTACCGATTACCGTTATTTAGTTTAGGTTAATTATGCGGGTTCTCACATTTATGGTGTGACAATTTAGGTGCAGCGTATCTCTCGACGAATCCAGTTTTTTTATGCACATACAAAACACATTGAAATTGATTTTCACTTTGTTCGAGAGAGAGAGAGAGAGTGATATCGAGTTGCAGCAAAAATGCTTGATATACGATTTATATCTTCAGCTGATCAGACTGCTGATATATTCACTAAGGCATTGGCGCGTCAACCATTATGTTGTCTTTTACACAATCTCAAGGATCATTGTAACCTAATCTTGTACGTGTTATTGATCTATAAATAGAACCACAAGTCCCCAGGTTGTTGCATGGCTTCCATAACCTATTCCATCTAGTTTTTCGACTGGAATGGGCAAGTCGAGTGGTTGCTTCCTGGGACATTCTGGAAGCAAGATTTAGGATCTTTTGTAGTTCTATTTTTTGGAAGGGGTGGGAGGGGTGGTGTCAACGTAGTCGTCGCTGCTGCTGCTACTAGTGGAGGAGAGGCTGGTGAGACCAGAATGGGCAGGTCGGGAGGTTGCTTCCTGGGACATTCTGGAGGCAAGATTTAGGATCTTTTGCAGTTCTATTTTTTGGAAGGGATGGGAATGGTGGTGTCAACATAGTCGTCGTTGCTGCTGCTGCTACTACTGGAGGAGAGGCTGGTGAGATCAGAATGGGCAGATCGGGAGGTTGCTTCCTGGGACAAGATTTAGGATCTTTTGCAGTTCTATTTTTTGGAAGGGATGGGAGTGGTTAGGCCTGATAATGGGGGCAAATCCCACCCAAACCCAACCCTAACCCAAAGTGATTTTATAAAATTTTCAACCCAACCCAACCCACTTAAAATCTCTTTGAACCCATCCCAACCCAACCCACATAGTATTTTCACCCAACCCAACCCAACCCGCTCCCCTCATATGGGTTTCAACCCATTTCCACCCATTTCACTCAGACGCAGGCGACAAGTCTGATCTCTTCCCCCTCCCATTGCTCCAGCAAGCACCACGGGCTGCGTGAGGTCCTTGGCCGGCTTGAGCGTCGCGGTCTGCGCTGACCTCGCTGAGGTGGTGGGCGGTGGCGCCGCGAAGGCCGTGAGGTCCGCCGCCTCGGGCTCGGGAGGTGGCATGCGGCGGAGACGAGGAGAAGAGGTCGCCCCCCGCGCAGAGGTCGAGCACGAGGTGGACGGCGTTGGCATCCTCGAATGCGGCCGGCCTCGAAGTGGCTGGGCGGCGGCTCGAGCGCAAACGCCACGAGGTGGAGCATCCACACTACCTTGGCCGCGGGTGCGCGTCGCCGTCCAACACCCTCCGGTGCTCGCCGTCGCCCAGGACGGCCTCCTCCACGCCGTGAGGGAGGAGGTTCGGGGATGGAAATGTAAGAAGAGAATAGCAGCGATTTGCTTGCGTCGCTTACTTAAGACTTGGTCGGCGGAGAACCTTCGGGAGACGTCCTTGCAGAGCATGCGCGCGCGTGAGGTCCTGGTCGGCTTGACGTCGCGCGCGACCTCATGAGGTGGCAAATGGACGCCATGCGCTTGCCGCGAGCCGGGCCGTGGAGGTCCGCCGCCTCTGCTCGGGAGGCGGCGCAAGCGAGACGAGGAGAAGAGGTCGCCCCAGCAGAGGTCGAGCACGAGGTGACGGCGCGCGTCCTCGAATGCGTGTGGAGCGCGACGACATGCAGGCTGGCAGTGCGCCGACGCCAGAGGTGGACCTTGGGCTCTGCTCGAGCGAGGTCGAGCGGGTCGGAGAATCCAGTGGCAGGTAATCCACCCAAAACCAATCCACCTACTAAACCCATGGGTTGAACCCATTTCAACCCAAATTTTTTGAACCCATACCAACCCAACCCAACCCGTTTTTACTATAAACCCAACCCAACCCAACCCGTTAGCTACAACAACCCATTTCAACCCATCCAAATTCAACCCAAATTAAAACCCAACCCGTTCAACCCATTTCAACCCAACCCATTAACACCCCTAGGAGTGGTGGTGTCAACGTCGTCGTCATTGCTGCTGCTGCTGCTGCTACTGCTAGAGGAGAGGTTGGTTGTTGCTGCTGCTGCTGCTACTGCTACTGCTAGAGGAGAGGCTGGTGAGACCGGAATGGGCAGGTCAGGAGGTTTCTTCGTGGGACATTCTGGAGGCAAAATTTAGGATCTTTTGCAGTTCTATTTTTTGGAAGGGATGGGAGTGGTGGTGTCAACATAGTCGTCGTTGCTGCTGCTGCTACTACTGGAGGAGAGGCTGGTGAGATCAGAATGGGCAGATCGGGAGGTTGCTTCCTGGGACAAGATTTAGGATCTTTTGCAGTTCTATTTTTGGAAGGGATGGGAGTGGTGGTGTCAACGTCGTCGTCATTGCTGCTGCTACTGCTAGAGGAGAGGTTGGTTGTTGTTGCTGCTGCTGCTACTGCTACTGCTAGAGGAGAGGCTGGTGAGACCGGAATGGGCAGGTCAGGAGGTTTCTTCGTGGGACATTCTGGAGGCAAAATTTAGGATCTTTTGCAGTTCTATTTTTTGGAAGGGATGGGAGTGGTGGCGGTTCGTGTGGAAAGGGGATGGGTGTGCACTATGCAGTGGTGGTGGTAGAAAGAAGGGAGCTTATCCGTCTATTTGAAGAGACTACTTTGCATCAGAAGTAGTGTCATACTATCATGTTTCTGTAACGGATAGTTTCTAACGACTAATTTCTATGCAGCGGCATCCCTGTGAAATTATTCAGCTTCCTATTCCAACATCAATACAACATCAATTATCAATCTCACGCATACATTAAACACATCTACAAAAGTTCACTAGGATGATCTCGTCTGTAAGACCTGTTATTTGCTTTCTATAAAAAGCAGGATTTACCCTCTTCAAAAAAAAAAGTTCACTAGGATGATAGCGCGCTACTCAATTATTTTAATCTGGTTGACAACATATGTATTACTCTAATTGCAGAGAATGGACCGTTGCACATAGTATTCTTACTTGTAAATAAGATCAGCTAGGGTACGACATTACTACCAGCATGGTATTCACTCTTATGCTTCATTCTAGCAATATGGATAGCAATAGGAGACAACATCATGGAGGCTGTTTAAACTGTTCCTAGAGGACTACAAACTAGACTTGTTGGATTGTGTTCTGTAAAACCAAAAGGAATATATATTCTAAGTCTTTCACTTGGCACGCCAAAAAATAATCGAACAAAGAATGTTCTGAGATTCTTGTGACAGACATGACAAGCATAAGGTTTTACAAATGCAGAAAATGCTGGTACCGATAGGACTTTGCATGACAATTTTGTATAGTCTTGCATCGTGCTTGATACACTAAAAGCTGATAGAAGTGACCTGCATTTCAGGCAGCTATCTTCAGAGTGAGTTTTAGTAATAGAATTGAAGAACAACCCATTGCAATGAGATATCCCCTTCCCCCTCCTACTGCATCGCTTACCTAGCTTGGCGATGGCATCAACAATGGGTGCGACCTCGATGGGGCGATGATCTGAGGCAAGACCTTAGATCATGACGCAGTCGTAGAACGCCACCTCGAGCAACCAAGGGAAAAACCCAATTAAGGAGAACGAAACCCAGAAAAAAATGCTAGAACCTTTTGTCTCTTCTTAATAACACTGTAAATAACCTTAAGAAAATGGGAAAGACAAAAAAAAATCAATCAAAACGACGCGTGTCATTATCTGTGCCTCACCTTAGGAAGTCCTAAGAAGCTAGAGAGGATATCGAATTTAGAGAAAAGCATAAACAATTGTAATGAAGCAGGCAATCACCGATAACCAAACGTTTAGGCTCACTTCGTATCCCGTAATGAACAGATACTAATAGGCAAAACTATATTTCCATTTTATTGGGAATTGTAATTTGGCAGGAAATCAAGAGCGTAGTTATTGCCTTCTTTTCCCACTTTGTCTATATTTTTTTGAAGCTGCAGAGAAGGTTGAGCAGTTAGATTTTCCTCCTTGGTCTATGTGCAAAGGTTAGTTGGCCTGTGTGTAAATCAAGAGCGTATAGGAAAGCTATTATTAACATCCTTCCTGCCCTATGACCACTCAGGGGACTTGGCCTCACATCGACTGGCTATTCCACTTTCCTATTGAGATTTTTAACATTTAGTTACTAGAAGTGGCCACTGGACAGTTATCTCTTCCTCAGACATCGAGTTGGAAAAATTAAATGGCATTGGAATAAAGGAGAAAAATCCTACAACACTAACACAGATGATTAAAATGTACCTATCCATCAATAGAGGAGATATTGCCATTGCTTTTCCCTTGAAAAGTTAAGAAAGTTTGGTGGCACATTTAGAGAACATTCTAAAGATTGGTACTTCCCTCTCTCTCTCACACCAACCCGCACACACTAAAAGACACAAAACAATTGTACATGATTCTTCTTCGCAAACTCAGTGTAAGAGCGGCTATCATCCACTTCCTCAGAAGAATTGCCTCCATCACTTGAAGTATGACCAGCTTCATGATTAGATCCATTACCCTGGTTTGAAGAATCTGAAAAAAAAAACGAATCAATCTTAAGAGAGGACATCAAGTAATATGTAGTATTTCAGCTTCCTAATGCCATGAAGGTATATGAATATCTCACCTTTAATCAATTACTTCTAACTTGAGTCACTAAAAATGTCTTTGGTATCTGGATCGCTTTCCTGCTAACTCAGAATGCTTGAACTAAACAAACTATCAATTGAGTGCCAAGTAGAGAACATGATTTTTCTCTTTCTATATGTGAAAGAAGGCAAAAGAGAACTGCTTTTGAAGATCACCTTTTTTGTGTACATATTGACAATATCATGCAATGGACCATATTCATGATTGCAGCCATTACCTCGGTTTGAAGAATCAAAAAAATCAGATCAATCTTAAGAAAGGACATCAAGTAGTCTGCAGTATTTGACTTCCTAATGGCATTAAGGTATCTGAATATCTCACCTTTAATGAATTTCTTGAACTTGAGTTACTAAAAATGTCTTTGCTATCTGGATCGCTTTCCTCGCTAACTCGTAATGCTTGAACCGATCAAATTATCAATTGAGTGCCAAGTAGAGCACACTTTCTATATGTGAAAGAAGGCAAAGAGAACTGTGTTTGAAGATCACCTTGTTTTTGTGTACATCTTGACAATATCATCTAGTGGTAGATCGGTTTTGCTCAAAGTAGATAATTCTTCATCGCCACCTCTATGATTTGAGCTTCATCTTCATCAATTGTGCGTTCATCATCTTCCTGCAAAGACCAAAGAGAAACATCATGAAAAAATACCTTGAGCTCACTACGGGAGAGGAGCTCACCTACAATCTTTTCCCTCAGAGTTGGTCCGACCCTCTTTGGTGAGTGCTCTCTCGCCGTCCCCATATCATGTTGTGTCTTCTTCTTCCCTTTCCCCTGTGAGAGGACAGGAGGGAGAAGGGGAAGGAGATGCCTACGGAGTCTGGCAACCCAGGAGTGGCTAAGAAAGCGTGGAGGGCGAAGAGGAGGGAGTAGTGGCAGGGGAGGAGACGTGGACAACGTCGGAGGGGGGGTAGAAGGGAGCGGTGGTGGTGGCGACGGAGAGGAGAAGGGAGGAAGCGGTCTGCGAGGGCGCGACCAAGGGCGGGAAGAGGCAAAGGATGCTAGGCAAGGGCAAAGGGCGAAGGAGAGGAGGGCGCGGGTGAAGGGGAGGAGGCGGTCGATGGGTTTGGCGCAGCGAATGAGAGAGGCGGCGAGGGAGGGGGGGGGCAAGGGGGAGGAGGCGTCATGGCCGAATGGGAGGAGGAGAGCGGTGGGAGCGATGTAGGCGAAGGGGAGGAGGTGGGCGGCGGGGCGATATGGAGGAGTGGGCGACGGCGGTGCGAGCGATGGGGAGGAGACGGTTGAAGGGGAAGGAGGAAGGAAGCTTCTCGCAACAAGTAGCGCAACACAAAGTCAGGCCGCGTGCGAAGGCCGAGACGGTGTGCAGGGCAAAAAGCGCGGGAAGGAAACTCATGTGCCGCACATGTAGCCCGGCTGAGGCGCTGGATGCCTCTTGGCGGCGAACCGAGAAAGAAAACCGATGCGTAGAAGGAAAACCAAGCCGCAACAAAACACACGGGAGCATCGACGTTGTGTAGTGAAAATCCAGAAGGCAAATGTCCACATGCGAGTGGGAGATAACGCCGGGAAACGCGGGTAGGGCAGCGATTCTAGGCGCTATAAAGAGAGGTATATTCATATAGGGATCCAACTTGCTGCCGGATGGTAAAACGTGCTAGTTGCACCCTCGCCCACCCAAGTTTTGAGTCCTAGGAGCGGCTCGAGTGCTCATGTCCTTCAGCGCATGCTAGATCTCCTTGCCAATTTATTTTATTAAAAAACATTCATCTACTGAGAAGAAAAACATTCTATGGAATTTATAAACATTCTACCATGGACTTGTAACACCCTGGCTTAACAAAAGCTCCAAGATATCACCTACAACTACTATCGCTACCAAATTTAACCAATAATCAAATATTACCAACATCTAGACTTCAAGAATAAAAATTCAACAACATGTTAAACGTAAATTTCAGCAACATGTTAGACCATAAATTGAATTTAATACAACCAAATAATTACCAAAAGGCATCATAAATAAGTTTGAACTAGGGAACGCATCAACTTTCAATATTATGGACCATAAGAAACTAAGGGAAACCACAAGTTATCCAATTATTACAATGGAAGATACTAAATTGTTTATGACCAAAAGTGATGAATTGCTAGGTGAAGTGAAGAGCTACAAAAGTGCAATTAATCCATGTTCTACTTCCATCCAATGCATGTCGCCTTCAATATTCACCTAAAACAAAAAAAAAATAAGTAAGAGTACACGACTTAGCGAGTACAAAACAGAATAATAAACGAGGCATCATCTTAATAACAATTCATTCCCATTTATCTCATTAACTCAGGTCACTTTTCACTTTTCATGAATGCAATGCAAAGCTCATACACATGTCTCAACTCATCTTTTGCTTATACTGGTATAGCGGAGTGTAACACCCGTCGGTGTTCACTTATGCCTGCATTCTTTAATGCGGAGACCAATTGCCCGTCCTTTTTCATACAAGGATCTTATTGTCCATATCTTACATATGGGGACCTCATTCCACTTTCGTTGGGTCACATCTTTCCATCATGAATGTTCAACATGTAATGCAATGATTAATATCTTTCTTCATTAGCAATTGATATAATCATCATTCTTTCATAATTATCATCATCATCAAGTTATAAAAAGCATGTGAGCAATGTAAAACAAGCATAATTCAAATGAATAATCATGACAAGTATTCACTTAACCAATTAATGATTTCAAACACTCAAGTACCATTCTACCATGTACTTGTCTTTCTGAATTACCTTGTTGGAATGATTTGAAGGTGACAACAATCCCAAAGCTACTCTCCCTACAGCAAACACCCAAACTCAATACAAGCTACAGCAATACAAATAACACTTAATCGACAACGCTCCTATGCACTACCCAATTCTACAACTTCCCCTTTCTGAGACATGACCCCATTGTTCCAACACTAAAATTATCATAAATTTTAACTCCCACATCGTATTATGGCAAACCATATTAGTTATGGAATCTATACAAAATTTCCTACAAGTTCTTAGGTGATCAAATGTCCATATTAAATCATCTAAACCCTCGTTTCAACCGGAAGATAGATCTGTCATCTTCTCGATAGCAGCACTTAATATTTTATATCTTTTAATTCACACATGCAACAATATTGAATTATGACTTTTCAGAAACTACATGAAATTATCTGCCATTTCCTAGTTATACCCAAAATTCCATTCTTCCATTAACTCTGTCAAATTAATGTTTTCCCACATTGCGTCCGCGATCCTTTGGGATCTGACAGATGATCTTCCCAAAATCATAACTTCTATTTTACCCAACCAAAATTTGTGTTCTTGGACTCTCTAGAATCCTTAAACAGATATCTACACTTTTCATGTATACCAAAACTCCAAATTATTCCATCTTCTATTTTTTAATCTATAGACTAATCGTCTTTGCCAAAACGAAAACTTAACAGACAACAAGCTTATAAAATTCATATCTCAACATCTACTCATTAGATCGACAAGAATAAAATTTTATAGAAAGCTATGAAATCCTTTACAAATTTCTAGTAGATGAATTTCATGTACTATAAAGTTGTAGAGGATCTCGCCATAGCTTTATGTAGAATTTTTATTCTTGTCGATCGGATGAGTAGAAGTTGAGATATGAATTTTATAATTCTTGTTGTCTCGTAAGTTGTCGTGTTTTGGCAACATGTATTAGTCTATAGATTAAAAAATAGAATATGGAATAATTTAGTTTTTTGGTATACATGAAAAGTATATATAACTATCTAATGATTCTAGAGAGTCCAAGAACACAAATTTTAGTTGGGTAGAATAGAAGTTATGATTTTGGGAAGACTGTTGTCCAGAAACTGGTGACTGCTGGATGCAGTCGTGGGAAAAACATTAATTTGACGGAGTTAGAGGCAGAATGGAATTTTGGGCATAAATAGAAAATAGCAGATAATTTCATGTAGTTTCTGAAAAGTCATAATTAAATCTTTTTGCATGAGTGGATTAAAATATATGAAATATTAAGTCTGTTGTCCAGAAGATAACAAATTTGTCTTATGGGTTAAAAACGGGGGTTTAGATGATTTAATCTGGACATTTGATCATCTAAGAAGTTGTAGGAAATTTTGTATAGATTCCAAAACTGATATGGTTTGCCATAATACGATGTGGGAGTTGAAAGTTATGACAATGTTAGTGCCGGGACAGCAGTGGGATTGTCTAGTAAAGGCGGAAGTTGTAGAATTGGGGAGCGCGTATGAGCGTTGTCGATTAAGTGTTGTTTTTATTGCTGTAGATTGTATTGAGTTTGGGTGTTTACTGTAGGTGGAGTAGCTTCGGGATTGTTGTCACCTTCAAATCATTCCGATCATTGCAACTAGAAAGGCAAGTGCATGGTAGAAGAATGGTACTTGAGTGTTTAAAATCATTAATTGGTTAAGTAAATACTTGCCATGATTATTCATATGAATTATGTCTGTTTTACATTGCTCACATGCTTTTGATAACTTGATGATGACGATGATTATGAAAGAATGATAATTATATCAATTGCTAATGAAGAAAGATATTAATCATTGTATTGCATGTTAATCATTCATGATAAAAAGATGTGACTCCACAGGAGTGGAATGAGGTCCCCATCTACAATATATGGGCAATGAGATCCTTGTATGAAAAAGGACAGGCAATTGGTCCCCGCATTAAACAAATATGGGTATGAGTGAACACCGACGGGTGTTACACTCCACTATACTGATATAAGCAAAAGATGAGTTGAGACATGAGTATAAACTTTGCATTGCATTCATGAAAAGTAAAAAATGACCTAAGTTAATGAGATAAATGGGAATGAACTGTTATTAAGATGATGCCTCGTTTATTTTTTTTGTTTTGTACTTACCGAGTCATGAACTCACTCCTGCTTATTTGTTGTTTTAGGTGAACGTTGAAGGCGACATGTATTGAGTGGAAGTAGAACATGAATCAATTGCACTTTTGTAACTCTTCACTTCACCTAGCAATTCACCACTTTTAATCATAAACAATTTAGTATCTTCTATCGTAATAATTGGATAACTTGTAGTTTCCCTTAGTTTCTTATGGTTCGTAAAATTACTGGTTGATGTGCTCCCTAGTTCAAACTTATTTATAATGCCTTTTGGTAGTTATTTAGTTATATTAAATTCAATTTATGGTCTAACATGTTGCTAAAATTTACGTTTAACATGTTGAATGTTTATTCTTGAAGTCTGATGACACCTTAAAGCTTTTGTTAAGCCGGAGTGTTACGGGACTAGTCTCAAATGGCATTTAATTAAACATCCCTAATAAAACCATTTGTTGAAGATCAACATACACTTCTTCCACCACATAAACCATTACAAGTTCTACAGAGAAACAACATTGTCAGCCATTAGCTCATCTCTTTTCTTTGTTTCGCTAACTGACTCTTATGCCACACCTTCCAGCACATGGGTGAACACACATAAATACAGAAGGAAAATCCCCACAACAACCAAGCCCCCCATGTATACTTTGTATAAGATGTTAAAAAGGTTTTCAACTGGCCCAAATCCGGTCCAATCTATCCACGCTCTTCCTCCCACAGTCCAGCTGTTCAATGTTCCTCTTCGGCCTCTCAAAGATGTCAACACTTCTCCTGGATTTCTCAATATGATCAAATGAGATTTTTAGTTTGTCCATCTTCTCAACATTGCTGTACCTATGCTCAGTAGTTCTCATCCTATCTCGGGTTGGCTTTGATTTCTCCCTTCGGTCTGTGCTCTTACGCGAGGGTTCAAAGCAATCGACGCTCTTCCACGAGGGTTCAATCCGATCCACACTTTCCCTCCAGGCATGCCTATGGGATGGTGACTTCTCTACTGTGTGTAGAAATTTCTTGAGGTGTTGAAGATATTCTGGGAAGAGCTCCAAGTCACAGTGCTTCCCACCCCTGAGCCACAAAGGCTCATATTTCTCTTTGCAAAGTTCCCACAGTTGCTTACCATGAGACCAATCCACTACTTCATCAGCAGTTCCCTACAGATCAGGAAAATAGCTATCAAGGCAAGCAAATACTATTTAGGACATAATAATAATGCAGCTAAATAGTATTAGAAACAACTAAACCAACAAATATTCAGGTTTACAAGCAGGGTTATGCACTACGTTCTTTCAATGAATTTGATATTGTTCCATGTAATGGGAATTTAATACTATTCTCTTCAAAGTTTCCATATAATATGCACGCATAACAGAAGTTCATATTATTTGTATGCAAGAGCAAACATAGCTCAGACTTCAGACCCCCAGCTCTATGTATATCGGCTTGAAAACTAAAAGATTGTCAATAGTAGCTGCTAATAGGTCAAGTAAAAGCCCTGCGTTATGTATGGGCTGAGCCTGAGGAACTAAATGGCTATGTAAAGCCCAGCTTATATAGGATTTGTAACACCAACGCAATTAATCAACCTTGCATAGTGTAACCATACCAGTTATTCAAATAATCAGCCCAGTTAACCAGTTAAACTTGTTAAAATAATTGTTTTACAATAATTGATTGTGGACAGGACCTAGTCCTTGTATTCAGACGAATAACATTTTTACTCGTCCGATTTTAGAAAATTGGTTTCTATGTTCCTAAAACCGAATGTATTGCAAAATTATTTGTATTTTAAAAGAAAAATTAGACAAGAAATCACTAAGAAAAACTACAAGATTTTAAAAAAATTGGGCAACATTTGGAATTGGAATCACGCATGCAGCTGTAGCAACCGCTACTTACTACTTAGTACACTACTGTAGCAAGAGTTTGGAGGATTCTAGACCACTCCACAGTGCAAATAAGAAAAATTTCGGTGATCTGATTTGTGGTACATTTGTAATCCTGTTTCCTCTTGTCATGGCACCCACAATGGGCCTATGCGTGTGCACAAAGAAGGCAATTATATTTATTTAGTTTGTTAGGTTAATAGGTTATCTTATCTTCAAGTTGTTACCTTATCAGTTAGTTCACATAATATTTAGATTCTATTTATTAGGGACTCATAACAGAAATAGCTTTGCTATCCTTTGAGATCAAGGAAATAAAAATTTATGTCCCTTTCCATGCTGAACCCGCCCCACTAGGTTCAAAGCTAACCACCATGTCTTCCAATGGCGGCAAAATCTAAATTCCAAGCTATCATGGGCTCATGGCTCTCATGGACAAGCCGCATGACGAATTCACTAAACTCCTCTAGCCAACTTTGTGCAACTGCAAGCCAGCATTGCCCAACTTCGTCAATAAGTGGAAGAGCAATCTGCACGCATCACAACGACCAATAACACACCAGTAGGCAAGTTCAACATGACAGTATTCCCACCGACGGCTCCAACTGGTCATGTGGACATCATCTGAGCATAGTTTTAAAAGCCAGACAGGACCCACAGCTCGGTCCTTCAAATACCATACACACAATTGGATCAAGAAAAATGGCTGATTGGGTGGTTTTTCATAGAACCGGAGAACTAGGGTGGTTTATTTTTTAGTAAACCAAGCGGTTCGAGAATATTCAACGCATCCTGGCCAGCCCAGTCCAGGGACGACTGTGCTTGGCCCAGCCCAGTCAGCCCATTTCAAAAACCTTATGGAAGCCCTAGCTCCCCAAGTCCCAAATCCACGCATCCTGGCCGCCGCTCCACTTCTCACCTAGTCTAGTCATCTCTGTTGACCAAGTTGCCACCAGCTATAGCTCAACTCCACGCACTCAATGTCTGTGAGAACTGAGAAGGATGTCAACAGTAGCACACCAGCAACTCGAGCTCCTGAATGTTGCGAGAGGCTCAACGGAGTCTCTTGAGTCCCCACATCAAATTGATCTCCCAGGATGCAGCAAGTGTTCGGCGACAAGGGCAACTTTGCATTGAGGGTTCGGCAAGCAGCGACATGTTTAATAGGTGTCTAATTGTTTGTTCCTTTCTTGTTGTAACTCCATGTCTTCATTTTGATTTGTTCTTGCTTCAAGTATGGATATTGGATTCTACAACGCTTGATCGAAGGAATCTAACAGGAGGAAAGAAAGAGTTGGCAAACTAATAAAATATTAGTATCTAGAAAACATGCAGTTTAACCAATGAATCGCTAGTTGGACTGATGAATTGCTGAACTGGTGGCTTGGTTGGTTTGATCACCTATCCAACTTCTAAGACTGCACCTGAACTCCTCACTACCACGGGCTGGATTTTCTCATCTGGGATGGGGATGTCTGTATTGTCTAAATTGCAATGAACAATTTTTTGTGGCAACCTTACCATTGGGGAAAAGGTTTGTTGGCAACACACCACAGGATGGGGATTGCCCAGCAGTGGTACTAGCATCTAGAATATGAAGGCATGCCAACATGGCCACGCTTCAAGGACTACATCGATACATTCACCTCGCTTTGAGCCTTCCATCTGGAATAAAACTCAGCTTGACTGCAACCGTGGAAGAGTAACAGGGCAGTACCTGAACTTGTTGTGCCATGTTGATTTCTGGGCGCCACAACAATAGATGAAAAATTTTACGGCCAGGCTGATAGACCCCTTCACACTAACGCCGAAGTTACAAAACCGACAGACATATAGTTGGCCCATGAGCTTAGCCAGAGCCTATGAGAGGTCACAAGTGGCCCCTTGCATCATAGGTGAACCACCCAACTTCCCTACTAATGGTAGTATGGCATTGCTCAAGAAGGACAACTCTTCCCCAATTCGTTAGATGGCGAGTTGTCGTCATAAGGTTTTGTGCTTCAATTGAAATGAGCCCTTCCACCCAGGACATGAATGCAAGTGTTTGTATTGGCAGGAAACTACCACCAATGACAATGGAGGTGGACAAGAGTGAATGCTCACTTCTGTTTGAGATATAACTCTAGGAGTAACTTTGTTTCCATGAGGGGAGATATGTCATTGTGCCCATAATGGGCCCATGCATGCAACACACAAAGTAGGCAGTATCAGCGACAATCAATCAAATTTGTTTAGTTTGTTAGGTTATCTTCGAGTTGTTACCTTACCGGTTAGTTTACATAATATTTTATTTTATATTTGTTAGGTACTCCTATAAGAAGGGGCTTTGCTATCCTTTAGATAAAGAAAATAAACAATTATCTCCCTTGTCATTGAGTACAAACTTTAACCATTTCCAGAAAGAAAGGTGGGAAGCTATTATTCTCTACAATACTCATATGCCTCATCTATTAGTGCCCAAGTCTTCTCAACTGAACTATATAGCAAACATGCCCTCCTCCATGAGCCCACTACGCCCTTAATATCCTCAAGAAGGATCAAAATCCTGCTTATTGCGAATTCCCAATGGGAACCGGGATCCAAAAAACCGGCCGGAATTCTTTGAATTCAAATTCAAAATCAAAATCCCGGCGGTTAGATCCCAAATTCAAATCTCAGTAGTCGAATTTCGAGCGGTTTTTTTCTAGGATTTCTGGTTACCGGCTGGTAACAGGATAACGGCCACTGAGCGGTTTTTGTTCCGGTTCCGGTTTTTTGATCCTTGATCCTCAGATCCCTGGCCAAGACCTTTAAATGACGCCTAAATGGGGTTCATCTAAGGGGTGCACTTTTATTCCACCAAAAAACAATCGATTAATACATTTAATGAGTATGTGCAACAAAGCAATCTCAATAGACACATAGTTCTTTGTTAAGAGTATTGTATATTCTACATTCTCTCTCTCTCTTGGCCCATGTGGCCCTTGTAGCCCATGTATCTTTGTCTATATATATCCTTCATTAATGAATAAGATGCATAGTTGTGAATAGCAAACCCTAGCTTCATCTTATCTAACATGGTATCGAGCAATCTCCAACCCTAACCTTAATTCCATAGCCGCCAATCAGCTGTCTTTGAGCTTCCTCGCCATGGGCCAGCGTGCTGGGCATTGCTCGGCCGTGTCATCGCCGCCGACCACCGAGCCGCTAAGTTGCTTGGATCCGCCGCGCTCCTCCTCGAGCTCGTCCTCTCGGATCAAGCGCTCGACGCTAGCCCCGAGCTCAGGTGCCCGAATCCCACCGTCCTCGCTTTGATCCAGACTCCGACGCCGCCTTGAGCTCAGCGCCTCGATCCGCCTCGGCTCCCGCCTCCTCTGCTTCAAGTTCGAATCCGGCCGCCTCGCCAGAGCTCGAGCGCCATCGCCTGGATTGCGCTGGCCACCGCTTCCACGCCGGATCTTGCCTCCTCGGCTCTGCTACCTCTTCTTCGTTTTCACCAGCCCGGCTCGTCGCCGTCAAGGGCGTCTCCAAGAACCTCTCGCTCCATCTCGTGATGGCCATCTCTCTTCGCTCCTGCATAGCGGTTTAGCCACCTCTCAGATCATCTCTCGCTGAGTATTGATATTGCTATTGCTTGTCTTGTTGCTTGCTATAAACCGCCGCTTGGAGATAATGCTATTGTCTTGCTACTGCTGTGCTGCTAGCTATTGTTCATTGTGTCCGTCAAGATGGCTAAGTCCGACTCAATGTTTGGGGGCAGTTCATCTCTAGTGTTCACGGACATCAAGCTCGATGGGTTGAATTACCGAGCATGGGCTTTCTCAGTCAAGACTACTCTTAGGGGTATGGTTTGGCCTCTCACTTGACTAACGATCCTCCTGATCCGAAGATGGTTGATGTTGAGGTATTAAAAGCTTGGCAGAAAGAGGATGATCGTGTCATGACCGGCATTGTGCTGACTGTTAATGTTTCTCTGCGAATGAGTCTTGAGTATCATACTTGATAGCAGATGTGGACATACTTTGAGAAGAGATATGTTCGATCGATGGTGCTCTTCGCTTCACATTGCTCAAGAACATTCATAGTCTTCAGTAGCAGCCGGATCAATAAATGGAGGAGTATTACAGTGCTTTCACTCATATCACCGGCCCTCTAGAATCTATGACACCGAAGGCTGCTATTGCCTGTCAATCTTGTGCTGCCAAAGATGAGTATGCTCAGCAGACGCTCATGTATCAGTTTGTAATGGGGCTTCGATCGGAGTTTGAGCCTATTCGCATTTTCGGCTGTTCAACTATCCCACTCCACCGACTTTGACTGACGTGTTTCTAGTTCGATTGCAGAGGAGACTCGTCTTCATTCCCTTATGCTGTCTCAGATCCTCACCACATGTTGTCCTGAGTCTCTCACGGTGCCGTCCGAGTGTTGGTTTGTTCCCATTGCAAGAGGATCGGTCATCATGTTGACAAATGTTTCAAGTTACATCCAGATCGACTTATTGCCCATCGTGCTAGATGTACCATTTGACCCGTCGTCGTGGAGCACCCATCGGGCCTTCCAGAGCACTTATCGGGCGATCCATCACGACACATCCACATCTATTGTGACTTCTAGATCGATTATCGCTATGATATCGATTACACCTTCGCTTCTAGTATTTGCTCATCCTTGGGTTCTGGACTCAGGTACCTCTTTTCATGTCACATCTGACAGCTCTCAGCTTGTTGCTCATAGGCCCGTGACTGATGCTACATATGTTCACACTGCTGATGGTACACCTTGCTCTATTACCCATCAGAGCATTCTCTCTACATCTCGCTTCTCTGTTCCTAATGTGTCTTTTGTTCCTCAACTATCTATGAACCTTCTTTCTGTTGGTCAACTAACTGATATGAACTGTTTCATTGGATTTGATGATTCTTCTTGTTTCATTCAGGATCGTCAGAGCAGAAGAGTGATTGGTACTAGCCATCGCCGTAGAGGCTCTCCTAGTCTCTGTGTCTTGGACACCTTACATCTTCCTTCCACCAGTACGTCGAAGGCCTTAGTGTCTTCTGCTACGTCATCATCTCAGTCTCCTGTTAAGTCTTCCTTCAGCAAGTGGCATCATCGCCTTGGTTATCTTTGTGAAGCTCGCCTCACCACTCTAGTTCACCGGGGTTCCTTAGGTCATGTCACTGTTAAGTCTAGTTTTCATTGTACTGGTTGTAAGCTGGGGAAACAGCTACAACTTCCATATTCCAATAGTACTTCTTAGTCTTCTGATCCTTTTGATTTGGTGCATTCAGATGTATAGGGTCCATCTCCTTTTGTTTCGAAGGGTGGTCATAGCTATTATGTCATATTTGTTGATGATCACTCTCGATATACTTGGATCTATTTTATGAAACATCGCTCTCAGTTGATTTCCATTTATCACTCTTTTGCTAAGATGATTCATACACAGTTTTCTTCCTCCATTCGTGTTTTTCGTTCTGACTCTGGAGGAGAGTAACTTTCCTCAGCTTTTCGTCAGTTCTTTTCTTCTGAGGGTACTCCTCAGCTCTCGTGTCCTGGTGCTCATGCTCAAATGGTGTTGCTGAGCGCAAGCACTGTCACATCATCGAGACTGCTCGTACTCTTCTCATTTCCACCTTTGTCCCCTCTCACTTTTGGGGGGAAGCGGTCTCTATAGCAGTCTATCTTATTAACCGTCAGCCCTCTTCTAAGCTTCAGGGCAAGTGTCCTGGTGAGGTCCTGTACAGAGCACCTGCTCACTATGCTCATCTTCACGTTTTTGATTGTGTCTGCTATGTCCTTCTAGCACCTTGTGAGCGCACAAAGCTGAGCCATCAGTCAATTGAGTGTGTTTTTTTGGGTTATAGTCCTGAACATAAGGGCTATCGTTGCTATGATCCCTCAGCACGTCGCATTCGAACCTCTCGTGATATGACTTTTGATGAGGGACGACCTTTCTTTCATCATCCATCTACACATCCCACTTCTCCTTCCACAGATTCTACTTCCTTTTTGTGTCTACCTCCCATTCATTCATCAGACTTGCCTTCTCCAGATACACCTTCTCCACCAGTTTCACCTTCTCGTGTGCCTTCTCCACCAGCTCCACCAGTTTCTGATACTTCCACTATAGTCACCGACAGAGGGTTCCTTCTGATCCTCAGTCCTCTCCTCTACTTGATCCTCCGGCCAGTACCATTGACTCTGACGATTGTTCTACTACACCACGATATGCTCTACGTGATCGTTCTTCTATTCAGGCACCAGAGAGATGGGGTTTTCCTCGTGCAGGTGCAGTAGCTAAGCCGAGTACCTATCAGGAGGCTGTTAGTGTACCTGAGTGGTAGTTGGCTATGACAGAGGAACTCATAGCATTAGAGTGCACATGCACTCGGGATCTTGTTCCGCTACCGTCTGGAGCTGTTCCTATCACTTACAAGTGGGTGTACAAAATAAAGAACAAGTCAAATGGGTCAGTAGAGCGATACAAGGCACGTCTTGTTGCAAGAGGTTTTCAACAGGCTTATGGTCGAGATTATGATGAGACTTTTGCTCCAGTTGCTCATATGACCACAAATTGCACTCTTATTGCGATTCTTGCAAAGAATACGCACATGGACTATATCTCGATGGATGTCAAGAATGCTTTTCTTCATGGTGATCTACATGAGGAGGTCTATATGCACCACCCCTGTGTGTTGAGGCTCTGCAGTTATGTTTGTCGCCTTTAGGCGTGCTCTATATGGTTTTAAGCGGTCTCCTCGTGCTTGGTTCGGCGTTTGACCGTAATTCGAGTCTTGGTTTCACTCGAGTGAGCGTGACCTGCCTTTGTTTATTCACACTTCTCAGCGAGGTCGTACTTTGCTTCTTCTGTATGTAGATAATATGCTGATCACGAGAGATGACATGGACCACGCGGCTTTTGTCAAGAAGAAATTGAGTGAACAATTTATGATGTCCGATTTGGGACCATTGAGCTATTTTCTAGGAATTGAGATTCATTCAGACGGTGATGGCTACTATCTCTCTCAGCATCGCTATGTTCATGATCTGCTTGCTCGCTCTGGGATGATCGATACTCATCGCCGCCACACCCATAGAGCTTCACTTGCAGCTTCGACCTACGATAAGTGTACCCTCGATGATTCTTCTCGCTATCGTCAACTTGTTGGGGGCCTTGTCTATCTCACAGTCACCAGGCCAGACATTGCTCATGCTGTTCATGTGTTCAACCAGTTTGTCAGTGCTCCCACCTCAGCTCACTATAGTCATGTTCTTCGTGTACTACGATACTTGAGAGGAACTTCGTCCAGACGTCTGTTCTATGCCGCCGAGTCAACTCGGCTCCACGCTTACTCGACTCTACTTGTGCGAGTGATTCTCAGCGATCGTCGATCCAGATCTTGCATCAGATCTCTCTTGGTACTTCGCTTATTGCCCGAAGTCCAAGAAGCGATCATGTGTCACGCCTAGTTCAGAGGCTGAGCTTCGAGCACTTGCCGCTACAACATCAGAGATCATTTGGCTTCGATGGCTCTTGACTGATCTTAGTGTCTCTTTTGACAATCCTACCCCTCTCTTTTGTGACAATACAAGTGCCATTCAAATTGCCAATGATCCAGTCAAGCATGAGCTGACAAAACACATTGGTGTTGATGCATCCTTCACACGATCTCATTGTCAGCAGTTGACCATCACCCTCAAGTATACTCCCTCAGAGCTTCAAGTTGCAGATTTCTTTACTAAAGCTCAGACTAAAAACATCATCGACTTCATCTACTCAAACTCAGTGCATCAGATCCTCCTGATCCACCTTGAGTTTGAAGGGGGGTGTTAAGAGTATTGTATATCATTCTCTCTCTCTCTCTCTCTCTCTCTTGGCCCATGTGGCCCTTGTAGCCCATGAGGCCCATGTATCTTTGTTTATATATATCCCCTTCATTAATGAATAAGATGTATAGTTGTGAATAGCAAACCCTAGCTTCATCTTATCTAACAGTTGCAATAAATGAGTTTCAATTACCAATGAAATAAACACTGTTATCAAGTACTGATTGACCCGCGACTAGTTGCCGAGTCGGCTGGCCAACACCGACTAGAGCCATCAACTCGACTAACAGGGGCAAATCAGGCTACTTGAATGTCTGGTTGCCTACAAGGCTCTACTAGTAGTCGTCAATGCAAGTCTGGGTGCTCGACTTCGTGCATCTGACCGTGCGCCCAATGTGGAGTGGGAGAGCGAGAGACGAGAGGGGGAAAGGCGTCACGAGAGAAGATCAAGACCAGTTCAAGAGCAAGAGGAACTAAGGGAGAGCGAAACCCTAGGGCTGTTTGGTTTCTTTGCCCACCCTTGTAAGCTGAAACCATCACGTCCCAGAATCTTTTAGCACAATTTGATCAACCATAAAGACAGTGATTTGCGTACCTTTTGAACGTCGCTCGATCGATCCACTTACCACATGTAGGGGTACTCCTTTATGCGACGTAGGCCACCATTCTAGAGTGTTCTCTCCTTTTTTTCCTTCTTTCAATGTTCCCTTGATGATCAGAGAACAGACTAATGTGTGTGTATCCTTTACTTGTCAATTCTCTTACGCTCATGTTTGATGGAGAGAACAATAGCATGTATCTATTATGTTGTTCCATTCCATATATAGATTCATACTATCCTCAGCCCTCTTTCAGAAGAGAGCAAAGCCATATATATCGCTGCTGCCTGCTACAGTGCTTCGGCTCAAAGCATTGCAAACCGATGCATGCATGCACTGTTTCCTTTCTTGCATTGATTACCGTTGGTATCAGAGCATGATTGCTAGCACTTATAATTCACTGTTAAAGTTCATTTTCCATGAAGTTAAAGTCGTTTGGTTGGGACTTGGCAACATTTTTGTCTACTGTTGTCCTTCTATGTGTCGATCTATTGACCAAAGCCAATGTTTGATTAGGAGACAGCATTATAATATTGCTTCTGGCTATATGCATCGACCAAACAGAAAAGTTGCATTGACAGTTATGCTTTGCAAATTCTTAAGGAAATTAAAGCTAGTTCACATTATTATGTTTTCTTCATGTTTGTGTGTAAAATAACGATACAAGCACAAAATTACAGATTTTCTTTTGCCAATTCTTTTGGGTGCTGTTTATGTTGGCCGGATTATAGATGAATAATTCTCCTTCATTAGGGAGAAATTCACTAATTGACTTGGCACCTGTATATTCTGGTGCATGGGAAATACTACTGAAAGGGTTTTCTTATGGTGCATTTCTTATGCACGAAAAAGGCATGGGGAATTACATGGAAATGCTACCGAAAGGGTTTATTATGGTGCATTTCTTATGCACGTAAAAGGCACAGAGACTTACATGGAATTGTCTGTTTACATCATAATAGGTCATTACACCGACCATATTATGGTTTGGAAGGAGCTGAGATTGTTTGTGTTATGAATATTTTGTGTACATTCATGAAACCCAATAAGCAATATATATAAGGAGTACAAGAGCATATTACAAAGGAATATGCAATACATAAATAAAGAAATACAAAGGAATTCCTATTCTAACAACCCCCTGGATGGAGAGAAAATACAAATATTTTACCCTAGTCTGTGGCTTCGTGAAGAAGTCAGCAATCTGTAACTCTAAAGGCACAAACTGTAAAACAAGTATTCCCTTCTGTACCTGTGAGCGAGTGTATGAAGCATCCACAAAATGTGCTTGGTCAGCTCATGCTTCACTAGGTCATGGGCAATACTGATAGCACATGTACTGTCAGACAAAAGAGTCGTAAGTCCCAGCACAGGCACTCCAAAATCTGTAAGTAGCCACATCAACCAAGTAATCTATGTTGTCACTACTGCCATAGCTCTCAACTCACCGTGACTAACAGAAACTCATACCGCTTTTTATCTTCCGCATAATCAGGAGGAGCCAAGAAAGACACAGTAAGCGGAAAGAGAATGACGATCAAAAGAATCACTAGCCCAGGTCGCATCGGAGTACGCCTGAAGCTGTAGTGAGTTGGAGCTAGGGACAAATAAACGACAAAAGATAGTTCTATACAGGTAGCGAAGAACACGAAGAAAGTGACTGTAGTGAAGATGGGTAGGGCGAGCTATGAATTGACTCAAGATATGAACAGTATGAATAATATCAGGACGAGTGCTCACAGTATACACCAAACTCCTACCAAGATGATATCGAGTAGGATCCTCAAGAAGATCACCATCAGTGGCACGAAGCTGAAGGGATAGCTCCATGAGAGTCTCAGCAGTGCGAGTGTTTGTCAGACCATACCGATCAAGAAGATCCTAGACATATTTTTGCTGGAAGAGGTAGTAGCCCTCAGACGTGGAAGAGACCTCAATCCCAAGGAAGTACATAAGAGAACCAAGATCAGTAATCAGAAACTGCTCATTGAGATGTTTCTTCACATACGTGATGAATGAGGAATCATCACCAGTGATGGGCATATCATCAACATACAGAAGAAGCAGTGTCCTACCCCGAGATGAGATATGGACAAAAAGAGCAGGATTGTGGGAACCGACAAAGGAAATCGACAAAGACTAATCATCGAGGTAAACGCAAAAACCGCCACGAGGAGCCTGTTTGAGGCCATAAAGAACACGACGAAGGCGACATACGTGCCCATCGGGAACAGAATACCCAGGTGGTGGTTGCATATAGACCTCATGCAAAACACTATTAAGAAAAACATTCATAACATCCAGCTGAGAGATAAACCACTGGCAAACAGAAACAACCGCAACAAGAGTACGAACAGTGGTCATATGGGAAACATGGGCAAAAGTTTCATCGTAGTCACGACCGTACTCCTACTGAAAGCCGCGAGCGACAAGACGAGCCTTGTAGCGGTCAATAGTACCATCAAACCGGGTCTTAATCTTGTACACCCACTTGCACGTGATAGGACGAGCATGCATAGGTGTCGGTACAATATCCCAAGTCTCCGTACGTCGAAGAGCATCAAGCTCCTTTGCCATAGCGAGCTACCACTCAGAATAAGGAGCAACCTCATGAAAGAAACTGTCTAAAAACGTCAGAACAGTACTCACCAGCAGAATCACAGCGAAAAGTACGGATAGAAGAATCAAACTGAGTATAAATCATCGTTGCAAAGCTACGATAGATCGCAAGAAACTAACCATGATTAGACATAGGAAAAATACATATAAAACGGGAATAATCATCAACGAAGATCACATAAAAATTATGCCTGTCTTTAGAGATAATAGGCAGAGGTCCTTGTACATCTAAATGAACTAAGTCAAAAAGACGAAAAGACAAGGACTCATTAGAATGATAAGGAAGTTGTAACTGCTTGTCCAGCTTACAACCCTGACAAAACATAGCCGTGTCAACAGTAACACGTCCAAGAACACCTTGACGAACTAATAAAGAAAAGACGAGACCCACACAAGTGACCTAGACAATGATGCTACTGCGCAAAAATTCCAGAGGTGGTGGCAGCAGTGACGGTGGAGGTAGACGTAAAGGTGATAGGAGCAACTGAAGTGGACTTTTAGGTGGAGGCGGTCAACTATGTAGAGACCCTGACAATCCCTACGGCGCCGGCCAGTCCCAAGTACCGTCCCTGTATCTGTCCTGGACAAAACAGGTGTGAGTCAAAACTAACCCTGCAGCCGAGATCGGTGAGCAGAAAGATGGGAAACAGCTGGAATAGAAAAGTAAGTGAACAAAAGAGTGTCTTGATAGCTAACAGACAGAGGAGTACCGTCAGCTGTCCAAACAGAGATAGGAAAAGCAGGTCCTATTAAAGTGAGAGATGTGGAGTCTGGTGTCATGTGCAAAGAGGCACCAGAATCCAGAACCTAAGAAGTACCTAAAGGAGACGCTCGAGCTAGATGCAGAACTCGCTAAGCCGTGAGTTATCAAGTAGAGCTCGGGCAGAGTCATGAACAGAGTCACCTCGCTGAGAAGTTTCTGATTCTCCCGTATAGGAAGGGCCTCCCTGCCCCCCTTGATTGTCCACCCCCACGTGTCTTGTTCCGCTTTGTCCGCACCACACAACTCTGGTAGTCATGCCCGAAGTTCTTGCTATAATTGCACTAAACCCCAGTTGGTGAAGAAACAAGAGCGAAAACAGACACTTGAGGAGGGGCTATAGTCGAAGCAGAAGTCATTGGTGTAGTCAAAAAAGAAGGGGTAGCAAGCACAAATGAATAAATTGTATCGCTAACCCGCGCAAAGCTCTCAACATGAAGCATCGAAGAGCCTCGATGATCGCTTGTGGTGAGAGGTTTCAAAGCAGCTTGAGCCCTGATAGGCTCAAACTCTGAGCGAAGACGGCAGACGAAGTCATAAAGGCGAAGGCGATTACAATCCGCCTTTTGCACCTTATGACACTCCTAGCAAAGCGGAGAAACCAGCTCGTCCAGCTGGCGCCAAAGACTAGCCAGGGCTCAGAAGAAGTTGTCGACAGATGAGTCCTCCTGGCGAAGCGTCTCCAACTCATGCTAAAGACAAAAAAACTAAACATCGCTGCTCTGATGGTATCGCTCACGCAATTACTCCAGGATCTGACGAGTGGAACACAGACCAACAATGTCTGGCTGGATAGAGTGGTCGACGCTAAACAATAGGATGGCTCGAACACGGGCCTCATCAGCATATCAACACTCAAAAGCATCTATGGCATATTGAAAGGCCTCATCAGCAACGTTAGCGGTGCGGCGAAGAAGGGCCTCTGCCTCCTGGCGCCTCATCTTCTGCAGTGTAGAAGTAGGTCGTTGGGAGAGGTCAATCCCGGCCCACGATGAGACGAGGTCGAGCACCAATGACATGTCCCCAGAGGCGGAGACCATCGAGCGTGATCTCCATGAGTGAAGACCACAACCTGTAGTTTGTCCTACGAAACTTTGTTCCCGAGAATGGGATCGCTGCTGATGGAACAGAAGCTATCAGTAGGCGGCGTTGGACAACGCGGCGGATAGATTGACGTTTTGTTTTTTTTCTTGCGGTAGGCACCACACTAAAACGGCTGCGAAGGAACACGAAGAACGCAGCGGGAACTAGGGTTCTTCGCCGGCGGCGGCTCATGCAGACGGCGCCAGCGACGACGGTGTGCCGGCGACAAGCGGCGGAGGGCGCGTTGTGGGTGTCGGGGCGGCGTTGAGGACGGCGGCGCTTCGGTCGTGTCGCCCTCAAAGTGGAGGTCTCGGTGGTTGTCGACACCAAGCGTCGGGACGGGCGGCGGCGGCAGCATCAAGATCAAGGATAATGGCAAGGCGTACATTCTGATCGGCGAAGGGACAAGGTTTCAGTGGCCTCGAGAGGCGACGGCGGCGGCAGCCTTCAACGATGGCAATGGATGTGGCAACAGAAAGAGCTAGCTTAGTGCCCTAACTCTGATACCATGTTATGAATATTGTGTGTATATTCATGAGACTCAATGGGCAATATATATAAGGAGTACAAGGGGATATTACAAAGGAATATGCCATACATAAATAAGGACATACAAAAGGCATATAAGGAAATACAAAGGGATTCCTATTCTAACAGTTTGATCTCCATAACATCTGAACCAAATTAAAGAAAATAATTCCGCATTTAGATAATTCACCGAATGAAAATTCATATTAAAGCACAATGAGGTTCATGTTGTATTACATAAATATCCTGGATTGCCTCTTAAAAGTTTTTGCTGACTAAATATTTACGGAATAGAAAAGCTTGTTAGTCACCAAAGTGGCCTTGCTTAAAAAGAAAGTAAATATTTAATTGTGCAATTTAAATGTAAAAGATTGTGTTTAAATGATTATTGTATCGACAGCTTATTCGTCATAAAAGTGGCCTGGCTATTTTTTTAAGCATTTGATTATGGATTTCATAATAGAGGAAATGTTTATTTATCACATGGGAAGCTTGTTTGTCACCAAAGTGGCCTAGAATTGACTATAAGCATTACATTATGCAATTATTCGTCGATGTGAGATGGTAGAAAAGTAAAAGGTTTAACAATTGAAATCACTAGTTGTAATGCTATAGGTCACCCAAAGGTGGGCCATTTCTTACAATTGGCGGTAATAAAGGGGCTTATCAATATTCTTGGGAGCATGCAAGTCTATCCAAAGATAGCGGCATGTTCATCTAATTGATTTTCCATAAAAGTATCTTATTAGCATCATCATAGTTAAATGGCTGTCATGTGCTTGAATGATATCCAAAGATGAACTCAAATACATATAAAAGTTTACACATAATTTTTGTTCACTCAAAGCATTAAGGTGTGAACATACTTGTGGTTGAACTATTTAGTAATTTGTTCACATAAAGAATATTCTAAATTGGACATTTTGAAAAGTCCGTTATTGAGGGGATTATGTTGGTTATTTGTCAACCGTGAAATTTGGTTGATAGATACCTATTAATGATCATGTGACAAATTTTTTTTGGTTTATTAAATTTGGAGCTTCACTAAATAAAAATATATTAAAACCACATTTCTATATGATTATTTGCAAATGGTAGTTTATATGGATCGACTAGAAATCTTCTTATCACCATGAAAGGAAAATTTGTTGAAAAGAAATCAAAGAAAAAGGATGCTCCCAATAGTAATGTGGTATATTACTTTTCAATACCACTTATTTTACATACCTAAAGGTTAGTGGGAGCATGTTTATTATCGGTCCTAATTATTTATTTGTTACACGATATAAAAGTATTTTCCTTCAAGAAATTTTGAATGGATACATATGAGGCATCACATAAGATTGAAAATAGAAATATTTCATAATAGATGAATGTCTTGTTAAGATTGTATCTATAAAGAAAGATTAATAAGTCGCGATAAAGTCTATTTCGCCAACATTAATAGTGGAAGCTTAAAGTATGTGAAGATATTCACTTAACAAAATGAATGTTAGTTGTGTGCTGTCGGGATCAAAGTTGAGTCGACATAATAGTAATCCCAATATGCATTATTGAAAATCTATAAAAGGAACTCTTTGGTATTAACAAGGCACCAAAGATTGTACGCTATCGTACGGAAGGTTCTTCCATAACTTAATTAAGGAATTCCGTGAAAGTGGGAGTAATACATAATTGATACTTATACTGTGAAAGATGAACCATGTCATTCTTTGAGGATACTGTTCATGAATTGTGTGGAGTTTTGTTTTGGTCCTTATATAATTGATTACATGGCCAATAATTGTGACAAGCATTTTAAAAGTACGAAATGAATGGATTTGAAATACCTGTCTATTAAAGAAAAAGTGCAAAACCAGTGTCGTATTGAGCAAAAATTGTATTATAGAGGATCCGCTGACTAAGGTAGATCGTGACATGTATTGCTTATGTCGCAAGGATGGGCATTATAGTAAGTCCTTGTTAGCATGATTGTTTATGACCGTGTATATACACATAATTGTTGCTCATACAACTACAACACATGAATCTAAGTTGCTCATACAACTACAACACATGAATCTAAGTTTTCTTTTGCCTACAGTTGTTATCCACATTATAGTGTATACGATTATAGCTTCGGTAAGATAACAATAATGTATAAAATTAAAGTTTTGTCTTGGATTGATTTGCCTGTGATACATGGAAGGAATCTTGTCAACAGATTAACTTGTGACCGTCATGATTCTTTCATCTCAATTCAATTAAAGATGGCTTGACGGATTCAACATATGGAGCACAACCAATAGACTATTATTGAAACCTCAAGTCATTACATGGGCCAAGTGGGAGATTGTAAGATTATTTTATAACGGAATAAGTCCAGTTTACTCCCTCCAACTATCAAAAAAAAGTCTGGTTTACCCCCCTGAACTTCAAAACCGGTTATTTAACACCCTAAACTTACAAAATCCGGTCACTTAACCCCTCACGCCGGTCTGAATGGGTGGTTTTGCACACGTGGCCGGTTTTGTCCAAGTCAGCATGCAACGTGTCTTTTGGCTTTGCTTTATCCCCTTCTCTCTCCATTCCCTTCGTCTCCTTGCTTCATTTCTTCACCCATTGCTCTCTTTCTCCATTTGTTTCTTCTACCTAAAGCTTTTGCTCCTCCGTCCATCTTCCTATGGCGCTACCTCTCACCCTCATCTTGGCCCACGCCTCTGGTCGGCCTCCTGTTCCGCAGCCTTCTTGCCACACTGCTCGCCCGCGTCCTGGTGGCACAATCCTCCCGCGTGTGGTGCGCCTCACCCTCTGGCTCCTGGCCCGGCAGCCTCGGCCACCGCTCCTAGCCCTCGCTTCCTCCTCGTGCAGCTCGGCACTGAGCTCGGCCCAACTCTCCCCACCAAATCAGGCCCAAATCTCCTTCCGGCTCCCCTACATCCCTCTCGATCCATAGCGCGATGGCACACCTGGCCCATGGACCGCCTCCGCTTCCCGGCGCAGACGCGCAGACGGTCGGCTTCCGCCGAGCTCGACTCTCCCCCACCAAATCCACGCCCAAATCTCCTTCCGCTCCTCCTCACATCCTCTCGATCCATAGCACATGGCACACCCGCCCATGGACCGCCTCCATTTCCGCGCAAGACGCCAGACGCGGGTCGGCCCGCCTGAGCTCGGCCTAGCTCTCCCCCCACCAAATCCACGCCCAAATCTCCCTTCCGCTCCTCCCTACATCCCTCTCGATCCACAACAAGATGGCACACTCGTCCATGGACCGCCGCTCCATTCCCGGGTGGCACGCAAGTCCCGACGAGCACTCCCAAAGACCACCACCGCTTCCTCTCGCCCGCCCGGCTCGCAACTCCAAGATCATCGCCTCCTCCCGCTCAGCTGCTGTCGTGCGTCAGGCCTCCTCCTCGCTTTCCTCCTCGCCTTCTCCTGCCCCTCCTCGGCTGGCGTCCACGGCCAGGATGGTGGCGACATGCCGACTTCTTGGGAGGCATGAGGGTCATGCAGTACCACTCCCGAGTAAGCCGATCATGCCAGAGCGTGGTGTTCTGCCCGCCGTCGCGGACGCCATGAGGTGTTCTTGGACACGTTTCATGCAAGGGCTGCTTGAGCCGGGTCGCCACAAGACCAAGACTAATATTTGTGGCGCCCGGCTATTGTTTAGACTCCAGATCTGTGCAGATGGCTTCTCTTTAGTGTCTTTGTTTTAGAAGTTTGAACTTTCAGGAGAAATAATCTCGGATCTGTCTACACCATTGTGCTTTTTTTCTTGTGAATGCAGATCTTTGAATTGTGGTTTCGGCATGAGGAGATTTAGTTTTGTTGTTTTTAGCAGCGATTTCAGTAAAATTGTTGTGCCTACTGGCACTGAACAAGGCTAGCAATAATATTTTAATGGGAGGTGAGGAGATGACTGGGACACATACATGCTGACTGGGGCTCATACATGCTGACTGGGACACATGAGAGGCCACATGTGCAAAACCGCCCATTCAAATCGGCTTGAGGGGTTTAGTAACCGGATTTCGCAAGTTTAGGGGGTTAAATAACCAGTTTTGAAGTTTAGAGGGTAAACCAGACTTTTTTGATAGTTAGAGAGAGTAAACTGGACTTATTCCTTTTATAATTTGATGTGTCTCATGTAATTTGTCATAATGATCCTAATATGAATGGTCTTAGCGTGATGGTTGCTAGACTAAAAGAATTAGAATCGTGGAGTTTAAATTCCCTCTCCTCTCCCGTTCAAATAGATCTAAATGGTCGTGTGTAAATAACAGCGGTACAGTCTTCGCTACTAGCAATTAGCAAATGATGCTTCAATTCTGAACGCATAGAGCAGTGCCCCTTAATTACATCGTGGCCGCTAATTAAGCTCAATTAGTAGGCTGCTTAAGGCATTCATAATTGAAACATCATTTGCCAATTACTTTTAGTAGTAGCAAAGACTGTACCGTTGTTATTTACACACAACCATTTAGATCTATTTGAAAGGGAGGAGAGAGGGAATTCAAACCCTATGATTCTAATTCTTTGTCTAGCAACCATCACACTAAGACCATTCATATTAGGATCATTATGATAAATTACATGAGACATCAGATTATAAAATAATCTTTCAACCCTTGCCTAGCCTTGCCTAGCAAGGTTAGTGGACAAAAAGTATGTTTGGTTCCGTTGCCTAGCCTTACTTTTGGGCAAGGTGAGCAAGGACTTCCTTTCTTTTGAGGGAGAGCCAATTAGCAAGGATTTCCTTGCCCACTAGCAAGGCTAGGCAAGGCTAGCCAAAGAAACCAAACATGCCCCTAGTTTCCACAAGCGCCGCCCCTTTGTTAGCTCTTCCTCTCCCCTCACTACCTATCTAACTACTGTAATCTCATGAAAATAGATCAAAGATAGGAAAATAATAGATTTATTTGATCACAGTTGACAAAAACAAGCATAATAAAACAAATAGGAAGATGCTTATAATTGGAATATATACTTTGAGGTCCGAGCCAATGAAGTACTAAATTATGCTCTCACAACATTCCTGAATCTTACAACATTATGTTATGGGCTCGCTTGCGTACGGGTCCAAGGATCGAGGGTAGAGCACTCGCCCTCATCTAACCGTCGGTAGGACTCTTCGCTGTTGTGGGAGAGCTCTAAGGCCTATTGGAGAAGGGAGGGAGAGACTACATAAACTTGTTTATTTCCTTGCTTGAAGAATAGTATAATACAAAGATGACAGCCATATAAATAGACGTCAGACTCCTAATAAGATGGAAAGTAACCATCCGATATTCATCTATGCATGCAACTACTACCAAATCCTAAGATATGCCAACTAATGCAACTTCCAAATATTAAGATAAGGAGATAAGCTTCCAAACAACCGCTCAGCCAACTCCTTCCGCATGCTGCGCCATCCTCGTGGGCCTTACGCCATAACATTGCCCTGTCGTGTAGAGACAGCTTGTCCTCGAGCTATCAGGTGGTGGCCACGGACGACGACCTTGGTAGCCCCACGTCGAGAATGGGATGTGGCTCGAGCGCAAGTCCATCGAGGCCAGTGCTTCTGTACACAAAGGTGCAGCCCCAAGGTCTACTTCACGATAGACACAACAAATACCACAGTAACAGAAACATGTGTTGTGGCAATCGCGACGGCAGAGGCAGGTGCAGTGGCAAACCCCATAGCATTGGGGCAAGCGCCGTGGTAGCCTCAACAGATGCCACTGCAAGGCGAGGTGTGCACTACGACAAGCACGGCCAACACCCCGACACATGCAACCGAAGTGACACGCGACTATCACCATGGCTCCTACGGCACTTTCAGCAGCCACGGCCAGCTCATCTGCCAGTGAGACCGCCTTTTGGCTGGTGTTGCGGCAGTTCTTGCAACACGGAGGTAGGTTGCGGTAGCCATGGTAACGCTGCGGTTGGTGCTAGCACCACCACGACAGGCTATGGCAGCCCTGACAGCCCCACGGCAGGTGGCGATTGTCCTGGCAATGCCACGGCAGCGTTGTGACCAACTCCATATTTGATGTCGTCGAAGGAGCCAGCAAGACTAGAGGTGATGGTGACGATGTTGGCGGCGGCACTGCGACCGAGGACAGCTTTGCGAGGACCTTAGTCTAACATGGAGCTGACGTCCTTAGGATCAGAACCGTCGTTGCCACACATGGTTGAGGCGGTAAAGATTGGCTGATACCAAGTTGTTGTGAGCTCGCTTGGGTACAAGTCCAAGGTGTTAGATATATATATATATATATATATATATATATATATATATATGTGTTGTGCTATTCTTCCCTAGTCTAGGGGGTTTCCTGCATTTTAGTGTACTTGTATATATAGGCACATTGGCCCCTTGCAATACAACAATTCTTCTTCCAACATGGTATCAGATTAGGTTTGGGGTTTCCTTCTCTCCAACCCAACTCTAGATCCACCGCCGCCTCTTCTTCTCTCTCGTGAGGCGAGCCGAGGTAGGCCATCCATCTCTCTCACTGCCACGGCCTCCCTCTCTGACAAGCCACCTCTGCTTCCCCCGCCTCAAGATCACTGGCCTCCTCCCGAGCTCTCTGCGCCACGGGCCTCCTCCGGACCTCCCCGTGTCAGGGCCTCCTCCGGACCTCCCCAGCCTCTAGTGTCTCCTCGGGGCCTCTCTGCTGCTGGATCCGCATGGATCCGTCCGCCCGCGTTCCCTCGGCCGGATCCGGCCTTCCTCCTCGTCTTCTGCCGCCACCGAACTCTCTCGCCAGAGCCTCCTTTCGTGGTTGCACCACCACCGGCTCTCTCTTCACGCCGAGCAGCCGCCGCCGCCCGAGCTACCACGCAAAGGAGACAGCTTCCTCGTGCTACACTGCCACCAAAGCTCTCCCGCCGCTGAGCACCCTTGCCATGGTCCTTCATCCGCCGAGCACACTCACGACGCTGGGGACCGACGAGAGGGCTATCGTTTTCCGCCGATGCAACCTCTCGTACACTCCGGCAGGCCGCCATCACATTAAGATGGCATCCTCCGAACCTCGAGCACTGCATCGTCTTGTTAAAAGCCGGATCACCTTCAATGGCGTCAACTCATCGTGAGTTCGCCCAACACATGCGGATTCACTTACGTGCCCGCCGCTGGTCTACCTCACCGGCGAGCGACTATGCCCGCCCATACCGCCCCACCACCCAAGCCTTTTCCTGCTGGTGCTATCGAGATGTTCATGGTGCGGTTGCCGCTTTTGAGGACGACTCGAGGAGTACCAAACGCAGCCCACGCCACGAGGTGTGGAATGATGGGGATGCTAAGGCATCCGCCATCGTGGTGCAAGATTGAGCCCGAGCATGCATCGATGTGCTTGGGTTGTTCTGACCAAAGATGTGGGATCGCTTCGTGCCCACTACGAGCCAAAGAGCGAGGCCTTGTACCTTCCATTTCTTCGAGAGAGCGATCTCTCGAGCAAGCAGGACGCCATGTGGACGCCTTCTATCAGCGGTTGGTCGCGGTTTGGCGTCAGCTTGACTCCCTGGGGCCGGACGTCTGCCGGTCCTCGCTCTGTGTACATCGCCAGCTCACTTGAGACTCGTGCGCCTCATGAGTTCTCACCCACCTTCGTCCGGAGTATGAGGTGGCTCGCTCGCGATTCTTGATGAGATGCACTCCTCCCTCCATATTGAGGCTCGCCGCTATTCGGCCGAGGCGGCTCGTCTCGCGACGGCAGGATTCTATAGCGACCATCTTCGCCTTGGTCGTTCACACCCTAGCACCGCGGTGCCACGCCTACCTCTCGCCTCGTACGCTGGCTTTGCATTTCCACCGCCTTCACTGTGACTCATCGGACTGTTCGGGCACACTGCTCAAGATCTTGCTGTCGAAGCAAAAGGCTCACGGAGTGGTCAAGACGCCGAGGGAGATGGCTCCTCCCAGTCCAGTTCACGCCAGAGTTCCTTGGAGCAGACGCACCAGGAGATGCTCATGTCGCTCGACGCCTTGTCGCTTCTACTCTCAAGACTAGGTTCTCATTGCTAGGTCTTCTGGTCCTGCACCACCACCTCCTCCTTCAGGTATATCATCTTCTTGGATTCTAGATTCCGGTGCCTCCTTCCACATGAGGATAAGACACTCGCCCTCATCTAGCCGCCGACAGGTTTCTTCCCTACTGTGGTAGAGGCTCTGAGGCCTATTGGAGGAGGGAGAGACTAGAGAATACAAAGATGACAGCCATAGAAATAGTCGTAGGACTCCTATTATGCATCTAAGCAATTAACGAGATATGCTTGCAAGTACTTCCAAATCCTAAGATATGCCAACTAATATAACTTCCTAATATTAAGATAAGGAGATAAGTTTCAAAACAACAACTCAGCCACCATCCGTGCGCTGCACCTCTCCTGGCTGCGATCCTTCCTCGTGGGCCTTATGCCATAACACATTATGATAATATGAATATAATGCATAAAAGATCTACACCTCAGAATCCACAATAGTGTTGGTCCTCACAAGACGCTACCGGCTTCACTGATCTATTAAGCACTTTAGTAGAGTAAGTTGACTAATGCTACCAAATAAAATAATGGGTCCGAATAATTACGCTGGATAAGGATAATGTAATATTAGTATATGACAATCATAGTATAACCAGTACGGAAAAATGCATGCAAACTGATATATATGCTAATAAATCATGTCATCTAAATTTCAGGTTTTATCTCTGTAGAATACATCATTCGATCCGATTTTATCTTATGCTAATATTCTATAAATCAACCAAACCAACACTTATAAAGCATGCATTAAATTGTATGGAACTTGGCTTCAATTTTGGCATCTGCTTGTTGACTCTTTCAAATTCAAAATGAGGAAAACGATGCAAGATGGAGATGCACTTACATGTATAATGAGCACAGGGCAGGTGACCTGAGGGATTTTATCAATATTCTGGAAGCACATGAAAAAGAGAGGTGGGAATTAATATAGAGAAAGTGCAACACACAATAGGGAATAGATGAAGTAGTTCAACAGCGAATGATAAAGGATAACAAACCTTGTATATGTCAAACCAATATGTACGCTTCATAGGATACATAACTCTCAATCCTGACAATATAGGACTATGCAGGACAACAGCTCGCAATCGAGGCAATCGACTAGCCAAATCTACTGTAGGCCCACTTCCAACAGATTGTCCATAAAGAACTATTTCTTCTTCCTTAGCACCAAAGTTCTCTGTGAGGCACTTGTAAGCAGCCTCTATATCAGCATAAGTGTTTTGTTCACTCGGCTGAAAGCACACAAAGGAAACAGTAAGTAAACCAGCATCAACTTGTTAATTTTATGTAGTACAAATTGCTCACAACAAACTTTATCGCACCTTTCCTGATGATTGTCCATATCCTGAATAGTCATATCTGCATTGTTCCAAAGGTATTATTAGACTCTGATGACAGGAAAATAGAAATAAGTAGCATCTTCTGTATTTTCTTCCACAGGAAGTCCTTGCTTGAGAAGTGTATCCTTTATGTTAAATCAAGATCAAAGAATTTCCCTTGTGTTACCCATGCAAAAGTAGAACTCAAATCCATAAATTGAGCAGACCAACTAAAAATGTAAGGTAACGCTCTAAACATGTGCAGTAAGATATTGTTCATTTTTCAAAATTCATCTTATGTAAGAAACAAAGGCCATAAATAACACAAGTAATCCCTCGCTATTCATCTTATGCTCTAGCATTAGAAATGTACTCTCTCTCTCTCTCTCTCGGCCGACTCAGAGAAGGCGAGGGCGAGGGTGGCGGCAAGCTGCAGCGGTGGAGCTCTGGCAAAGACGCGAGCACGATGCGTTCCCGGACTTGAAGAATCCGTTTTGTCGGCGTGAGGTGACGGGAACGATGAACACGGCTGGAACGGGGCAGCAACGAGTCCACTAGACTCGGAGGGGACGAAGTCGCCGACATCGCATCCGACAAACTTCACTTCAACGCAAGTTCAGGGAGCTAAGTGGCATAATCTCACAAGTTCAGGGGGCAGAGAAAGTAAAATGCAAGTTCAGAGAGCTAAGTGGCAAAGTGGCAATGCATTTTCTCTTATCCTTAATTAGTTAATTGGTTATTTGTTTCCTTTTTTCTAGATAATCATGTTAGGGGCGATCCTATTAAAGGGATTAGCCACATTATCAATTGGCAAGGAATAACAAAGCTCTTCTCCTCCCTCCTCCAAAATCGATGAGATCATCGCTCAACCAGCGCAACTAAAGACGCTTGGCGAACGGTGAACAATTGGCCACCATCAACAACCATTTGGAGAGCCATGACATGTGTGTGGCACGGCTGGAGAAAATGAAGGCCGATGGTCCCGTCGCCCCCACTTATCCACCAATTCCGCCGATCCCGAGCAGTACCTTCTGCGGGGAAGACAAGGAGAACAACCGGGTGCCTCGGTTTCACAAACTTGATTTCCCGATGTTCGACGGAAAAGAGGATCCGCTACCTTGGCTCAAGTGCTCCAAACAATTTTTTCGCGTGCAGTGAACCCTAGAGGAAAAGGTATGGTTAGCCTCTTATCACTTGATCGGGAGTACCCAATAATGGTACTTGCGCATGCAAAGTGACGAGGGTACGCCATCCTGGAGGCGATTTTCGGAGATGGCCAACTTGCGTTTCGGGCCTCCCATCCGCAAGAACCCTCTGGGCGAACTTACCCAGTTGCGGCACACACGGGCAGTGACTGACTACATCGACCAATTCTTGGTCCAGTTGAGTACTTGAGTCTTACAAGCGACATGCACAGGTCACCGCCGAGCTTCAGGTGGCCGCACCAATGTCCAAGTCACAAGGGCGCCACCACTGCAACACTCTGGTGCAACGGCCACGTCCGCACTGAAGGTCATCCTAGGGTCCGCATCAGGTTCCCCCACAAACCCATCCCCCTCAACAATGGTGACGGACGCGGCCGGAAAGACGCAATGGATCTGGCAACTCACGTCGGCGCAAATGGTGGAACGGAAGCGGTTGGAGTTGCGCTATAATTGCAATGAGAAGTACCATCATAACTATAACTGCAAGCAACTCTACCTCATCGAGTTCGTCCATGATGACCCCGAAGACGAATAGGAGGCCGCTGAAACCGATCTGGAGATATCAATCCCTGCACTAACCAGCATCAACATAGGTCGAACAATGCAATTGGAGGTCCGAGTGGGAGACGCGGCATTCACGGCCTTGGTGGGCTCACGGGTCCACCCACAATTTTGTAGGCGAGGCGGCGCGTGATCGGCTCGGTCTCACCATGCAACCGGCGCACAAGCATGCACGTCGTCGTGGCCAATGGCGAAAAGCTGGAGAGTGGAGGCGTTGCTCGCCATCTCATCAACATCCAAGGCGAGACCTTCTCCATCAACTGCTACGCGATCCCATCGAGCGGGTTAGATCTCGTCCTAGGCGTTCGTTGGCTGGAGACACTCGGGCCCATCGCGTGGGACTTTGGGCGCTTCACCATGTCGTTCTAGCGCGCGGACCAAACGGTGCGCTGGCAGGGGCAGGCACCTAGCCGACCAGTGGCGTGCGCACTATCCGTCGTGAGCGACGGGGACCTCGTGAACACATTATTACATAAGTTTGGGGAGTTGTTCACAGAGCCACATAGCATGCCTCCGAAACGCTGCTACAACCACCATATTCATCTAGTGGCTGGGACGAACGCGGTGGCTATTCGCCCCTACTACTAGCCCCAGCTCCAAAAGGACGAGCTCGAGCTGCAATGCGCGAAGATGTTGCAGCAGGGGATTATTCGCCTTAGCATGTCTCAGTTTTTGTTGTCGTTACTCTTGGTGAAGAAACATGATGACTCACGGCAATTTTGTGTGGACTACTGTGCCTTCAACGAAAAGACGATCAAGGATAAGTTTCCCATCCTGGTGGAGGAACTTATGGATGAACTCCAGGGCGCACGCTTCTTCACCAAGCCCAATTTGCGCTCTGGATATCACCAGGTCCGCATGCAACCGGACGATGTCAACAAGACCGCCTTCCGGATGCATCACGGCCACCTCGAATTCCCTGTGATGTCGTTTGGCCTCACCAACACACCGACACATTCCAAGCATTGATGAATGACATTCTGTGCTCTTTCCTCCGGCGTTTTGTACTTGTGTTTTTAGATGACATTCTGATCTACAACTTGACATGGCATGAACACCTTTGGCATGTACGAATGTGTTCCAAGAGCTTCGCCGCCGCCACTTGGTCCTGAAACGGTCCAAGTGCATCTTCAAGGCGGAGTCCGTGGCCTATCTTGGGAACGTGATATCCGCGGTCGACGTCAAGATGGATAAACAGAAGGTGGTGGCGGTGGAAGAATGGCCGATGTCGCAGTCAGTGCGGGCGTTGCGGACCTTTTTAGGCCTTGTTGACTACTATCAGCGCATCAAGGATTATGGTGCTATCACGACGCCCCTCACGAGCCTCCTTAAGGAGCACTTCCGCTGGACGGACGAGGCTAATGGCGCTTTTCATGCGTTCAAGCATGCCTTGGCAACAACATCGGCTCTTCAACTCTCGGACTTTACCAAAACCTTCGCCATGGAGTGTGATGCTTCCGGGACGGGTTTCGGTGCCGTATTACATCAAAGAGGGGCCGGTGGCATTCTTCAACCGTGCCATTGCCGCCTGCCATGTCAAACTGGCAGCCTACGAGCGCAAATTAATTGGCTTGGTGCAGTTTGTCCGTCATTGGCGTCCCTATCTTTGGGGACAGTCATTTCTTGTCCACACCGGCCATTACAGCCTCAAGTTCCTCCTCGACTAACGCCTATCGACGATCCCAAAACACCACTGAGTGAGTCTCGGAAGCACCGACACTCCAGCAAGGTGCCGTGTCCGTGTCGGACACAGACACGACTCCGACACGGCTCGGATACGTATCTCCGGCGTGTCAGAAATTGCAATCGCGAAAAAAAACAAAAACAAAATCGAAAACGTATCGGACACATATAGGACACGTATCGGACACATATATGACACATATAGGTACATATAGGACACATATAGAACATATATCGGACACATATATGACACATATAGGTACATATTTCTAACATTTTACACTTTCTGTTTGATAAACATGTACAAAAGCATTCAATAATACAAATGCATATATTATTATTATTATTATTATTATTATATACACACACACAGCCGTGTCCCCGTGTCGCCATTTTTTAGAAAATGGCGTATCCCGTATCCGATATGTGTCATGTCCGACACGCATGTCCGTGTCCGTGCATCCTAGGAGTGAGTAAACTCATCGTGGTACATGGCAGATCCTCATGGTTTGGCGTGGTCTGTCGGAGTCTGAAGCAACCTGGGAGGCGATCTCTGAGTTCAAGAAGCTTTACCACGCATTTCAGCTCGGGGACGAGTTGTTTCCGCAAGGGGGGAGAGATGTTATGGTCGGGCTCACGTACAAAAGGAGAAACCGACCCAAGGGTGCGGCAACAACAGGAGGAAAGGAGAAGATCAGGGAGCAGCTTAGTCATCTTATCCTTAATTAGTTAATTGGTTATTTGTTTCCTTTTTCTAGATAATTATGTTAGGGGCCATCCTATTAAAGGGATTAGCCACATTATCAATTGGCAAGGAATAACAAAGCTCTTCTCCTCCCTCCTTGTCCAGCGCCAATGGCACACCCCCCTTCTCATCCCAGCTGGCGCCCAAGCGCCGTCAGGTCCCGGCGGTCCCAGGGAATGCCCTCCAGTCCACCACACCTAATATCTTCGCCACCAAACCGTAGCCCATAACAGACACAAGAATCTAAGAGAAACTAACAAGCTTTACAGATCAATCATTGGTGGCCACACCAGAAAGGAAATGATGAAGCACTCTGGAAGTATATCATGGACATCAA
Organism: Phyllostachys edulis; assembly: GCA_036346405.1. NCBI lineage: Eukaryota > Viridiplantae > Streptophyta > Magnoliopsida > Poales > Poaceae > Phyllostachys > Phyllostachys edulis. The sequence continues at coordinate 21,125,421 of CM070568.1, read as the reverse complement.
GCACTAACAAGGCACCACAGGCCACATCAAACTCCATCAAACATCACATTCTGCATCCCATATCATAATGACTAAGGACTGCAAAGCTAGATGCAGCATAAATGAAAGCTAGTGTTGAGCCCCATCAGGCAGATGCAATAATGGAAACATGCGCAGATAGAGATTTGCCATGAATTATTGTGTGGGTCTGAATCGTCCACATTTACAATCACATTTTACCAACAACCATCTATAGCACAAATTAATTCAAAGATTCTTCAAACAAGAAACAATGCAATCGAGGTTGAAGCATCTCTGCATCAGAGATGTGTATTTATATAGTTAATGAAAAATAGATCATTATTTGCATCTAAAAATTGAAGTTAAATAGCAAAGCTTACTCTAAAACTGAAAAACTGAAGCTATTGGCAATACTCAATGTTTATTCTTTAATGCAGGAAGGATGTACAAAAAAGAAATCGTCTAGTGCTACAGTGCCTTTAACTCCGCAACAACTACATGACATCTTGCTATGTTACGGAGGGCCCGACGGATCAAGGAACAGAACAAAATAATTCTTTGTTCTGTGACAGAAATTAAGGCCTCATTTATAAGCTTACTTATGTTGGCCAGTACATCTATAATCTTAGATCGTGTGAGATGAATTATGAATATGCACCAGCGATTCACCACACAGGAGCTAGGGATATCCAAGAGCCCAGCAGTGCAAGATTTAGTGGCATCTTCACAACAGTTTAGTTTCCACAACAAGCTGGTTAGGAGGAAACTTGATCAGAAATTTCATATGACAAAGATAGAGGAAACTTGATCAGAAATTTCGCATGGAAAAAAATAAAGCTTTCGCTTTTTCTGTGAATAATAGGTCAACTCCTAACAAAAGTATGGCATATGCGCAGGTGCAAGCACAACCCTTAAAAGAATAGTAGAACTGAACAGAAATATCAGACTACAGCACCGACAAAACATAAAAAAAAATTCAATAATAAAGTGTTCCAAATCGAGCAATGCACTGTTCTAAAAATAATCTAGCAATGGCATTGCTGCAAACATCGACATACAACATTATTATTTCAAGAAAAGATGCAAAACCAAACCTAACAACCAGGCAGAATCTTGGCGGCGCACGGGTTTCAGACCAGGAACCCAAAATTCCCAAAATGTAGCAAGATCAGATCAGAAAAGGAAAATACAATCTTAAGATGGCAAAACACTCCAAAGGAAAAAATGGAACGAACAAAAAAAAGTTATTTTTCTAACGACAAGGCACAAGTCAGAAATCAAGAATCCCAAATAGAAAGAGGGGGGGGGGGTGCGGAATCCGAAAACGCAGAGCTGCATCAACTTTATCCAAAAAGTAAACCCAAAATTCGAGGCATTGAACCATCGTATCACATCATGTATATGCCGAATTCATCCGATGCTGGCACAGGGAAACCTATGAGGAATGAAATGAATATTCCCACGGGAAAGCGTCAAAATCCCCAAATAGGGACACTCTTAACGAAAATCAAGAGAGCTCAATTTCCATGTACAAAGAAAAGGAAAATTGCACCAAAACATCAAATTCCCCACCACAAAATGGAAAAACTGCACAATCCAACCTTCAACAACAAATAAAAAGGAAACAATTTCGCATCAAAACATCAAATTTCCCATACGAACATAACAAATCAAGAAACCGCAGCATGCAAAGAACCCCAGCGGCCAGCGGCCAAGAACCAGATGCCCGAACCCATAGATCACGATTCACGCCACACCGAGAAAGGAAGGAGCAGCGAGCAAGCAAGGCTAAGCACGAGAGGGGAAAAAATCAAGGAGAGGCAAGGTGTTGTTCCGGCCCTCACCCCAGGACGTTGACGCGGAGGTTGAAGGAGAGGTGCAGGAAGAGCTGGTAGAGGTGGCCGAGGTCGGCGGCGTTGCCGTGCGAGTAGAGCACGGTAGAGGCTGCCTCCGGGTGGCGCACGTAGACCGCCGCGACAGTGTTCCCCCTGCGCGTGGGCAGGCGCAGCACCTCGACGTTCTCCCTGTGCGGGTGCCCGCTCAGCGAGGTCACCCCCGCCGCCGCGTCCTCCACCAGCGCGTACGACGGCGGCGTCGGCGGGAAGAAGGCCATCTTCGCCGCCACGCTCGAAGTCACCCCTCCCATCCCTCCTCCTCGATCTCCCCTCTCCCTCCCCCTCCCCCTCCCCCTCTCGCTCGTCTCTCTCGCTTCGCGTGCTTTCACGCTTGCTTGCGGCGTAGTGAGCTGGAGGGCTGGAGGGGTCTCGAGGGAGTCAAATTGGGAGCTAGCGCCTAGCTAGCGGAGCGTTCCTTTCCTCGTTCCCGGGTCGGTTTCTTCCTTTTTTTTATTTAATTTTTGTTGGGGTATGGTCACTGGTCAGACTGACGGGCGCTACAGGAGTGCGAACGGAGCAAACCGGGTAGATAATTTCCGATCAACCGATAAAAGTTCGCGGATAGAATACGAAATAGATAGATAAATGGTTATGTGGTGTTATCTATGTTTGACTTCGACTTCGAGAAAAACATATGGAATAGGATATAGGATGAATGATATTCATCTGTGTGTATCTGTATATCAAGTGGTATAAGAAAAATCTGTTGTGATTTCACTTAGAAACATGCTAATATATAGATGGATAGCTATATCTGAACAGGCTGGGGATACTAAGTGTTTTACCTTCGACATCTCAACGATTAGTTTCTCTGTGTTCGCTTTGATTGCACCATACTATCTAATGACTTGTGTATGGGTGCAAAAGAAGCGGATAATATCCATCCAATCGACCGACCGAAGTTTCGAGTAGCGAATACGAGATGGAGAAATAGTTATTTGTTACTATCCGTGTCCCACTCCGAGAAAAATTACGAAATAGACTATAGGATAAGTGCAGGTGCAGGGAGGAGGGCATCAGCGTCGCACAACTCCGATCGTACCCCTAGGTGCAGGTGCAGGTGTAGAGAGAAGGAGGCCGTCAGCGTCGCCCAACTCGAGGGGATGATGAATGGTGCCCTGCCCACCTCGAGTCAAGTTTAGTGAGCCGTTTCGAGTTTGATCAGTCTGGATGGTGGTTGGCTGGCCTTGGTTGCTGCTTCCTAGCTGGATAGGTGTAGTGGTGGCCATATGGGTCGCCCATTCTAGCACGGCCCATCCTAACCCGCAAATTAAACGAGTCATGTCATGACGACCCACGTGCTGGCGAGGCAACCTAGGCACAGCCCGATGGTCTTTCTTGCCGTGCCGTGTTGGCCCGAGCCCAATTAGCCCGACTAGCCAAGTCTAGCCCACTTGGCCTATCAGGCACGAAAGTTCAAAAAAAAATTAAAAATGTGCAGAATTCATAAATACATATGAAAATTAAGACAAGCATATTGCAAAAGTAATAAAAAGCTTAATTAATATTCAAATGGTCCGCCCTATGCCCTCTAGCCTTCCCTCTCCCTCCCCTCTTCGCAGCTGGGCCACATGGGTCGTGTTTGCTCGGTAGGACCACCCGTCGTGTTGAGGCGTGGCCCTAAGCACGCCTAAGCCTATCGTATGCGTCTTGGCTCGGTTCGTGAATAGTGCAGTCAGGTGTCTTGAGTGCCTAGCCTAACCATGCATATTCCATCCGCACGTCTAGATGGGTGTAGTAACGTATTTTCTGTTATTAAATGTAAAATGTTTTCAAAATTCAAACCTATGTGTTTTTTTTCTGGTGGTGTGGTTGGATTTTGCAAAATTTCTTTGTTTGTAAACATTATGCAGTCAAATAGGCTTATTTTATTTCTTTGATGGAAACACACTTCCATTTAAACTAAGGTTCCAGCTAAATCGATGGACACCAAGATTCAACCAAAGCCAGGTCTAGTCCATATAGGCTGTGTTTGGGATGGTTTCGCCTTTTCGTTCGAAAAAGCCGGAAGCCGTCCTAGACACCGGGGGGGCTTTTCACAGCCTCTTTTCTCCAAAGCAACTCCGTGTTACAACGTGCGGAAGCCAAAAGCCATCCGCTGGGAGCTTCCGTGGCTTCCCACAACCTCCATTCCGAATTTACCCCCAAAGTTTGAGGGCAATTACCCACCGAATGCCACTCCATAACCCCCCCTGCCCGCCCGCCTACCTCCTCCTCCTCCGATCCTCAGCATGATACCTTCCTCTCCCGTGACGACAGAATAAACCCTAGCATTTATTCATTGGCTCTATTTTTTCTTCTTTTTCATTTGTAAATTTAATGTGTTGTAATAATTATTTATTTTATTAATTATTTGTTGTATTCATTATTCATTGTATTACTTATTGTAATAATTGTTTATCTTAGTAATTATTAATTGTAATATTTATTTATTGTAATAATTATTTGTTGTAATAAATATTTATTGTAATAATTGTCGTTAAATACGCTAATTACGGTTTATTGCATTGTTTGTAGTATATTGTAAATCAATAACATTATATTGTGTTATTTGCGGTTTAATTGTTTATTGTAAATCTTTATGTAATAATTATTTATTGCAATTATTTCTATAATAATTGTATGTGTAATAAATATTTATTGCAATTATTTCGTAATAATTGTTTGTCATAATAATTATTTATTGTTGATCATCGTTAATTACATTAATTGCGGTCAATTGTCGTTAAATAATTAGTTGTTGTCAAATTCATTATAATAATTGTTTTTAATAATTATTTATTGTAATAATGTCAATTGTTGTTAGTTGTCGTTAAACATTGTTAATTGCGTTAAATGGTATCAAACAAGCTATTACTGTCTGCAGGGGCATTTCAGATATTTCCTATCTTGAAAGCTGCAACCAGCCTACCTAAAAGCTAGACGGCCAAACACCAAATCTCTTCAGCCCAGCCGTTCAGCTCTACAACCGTTCAGCAATGTAGCCCAGCCGAAAGACGCTTTTCAGGAAAGCCACAGCAGTTCCAAACAGACCCATAGGCTCACTAGCATTTTGTGGCACGAGTCTTTTGGCTAGAAATGAGTTTTTATGTGCTTCCAAGCTTTTCGGGCTATACTGTATGCAACTGCTTAACGATTTGTGCTATTAGTTCTATAGTATTGGTGGATGTTTTTGGAACTGGAACAATGGCGAGTGGGACAATAAGCTTGACAAGGGCTTTGTTTGGGAAGCCCATTCATCTAACAGATTATGTACCAATAACATACATCACACTCAAATTGAATTCCTTCGATTAAGTACCATCCGTCTCTAACTCACTTCAAGTTAAAACATCAAGTTGAATTGCATAAAGTAGACTTTATAATGTTCCCTAACATAATACATTAAGTCTCCCTTTTTAATTTCTGTTTCAAGTTTCAAATTCCACTGATGCCTTCAACTCAAGCTTAGTAGTTAATTACTTAATTTACAAGTCCAACCCCAGGCAATCATGCAGTTTATTTCAGGGTTTATTCTATAAGCAAAATTCTCTTTTCTCCTATAAGCCAATTGATAATTTACGGCCACATGATAAACAGCTAGCCAAAAAAAAACTTGATTATTAAAGAAGCTTCAGCTCGATTTACCTCTCAAAGGTTATATATATCTTCAGATGATACGCCATGACTTTATCCCATGTTTGCGAAGATAAATATTTCTTCACTCTAACGTGCAGGATGTTGTCTATATCATTTGCACCCTGATGAAAATGAAAAGTCATTTTCTATACTACTTTAATTGATGTCATTTTCAACGGCCGTAAAAGCCGGAGTTGTGATGTATGTATATCCAAACATCTGAATAATCTGAACGCATAAAATTAGAGTTGAAAAGAACACAGATGATAAAGAATCTTTTGATTGAGACGTGTCAATGATTTTGATTGAAAAGTACCGAAGAGATTAAAGTGGAAGGGTTAACAGAAAATGCTTATGAGAGTTACAGCAAAGCCCCTGTTGTGACCCAAGTTAAGAAAGTGGAATTTCGAACATAAGTAAAACATTGAAATTTTTAATTTGTAGAAAACTTTTTTTATAGAAACTTTGTTATATGGGGTTTATGGGTCAAAGCAAAGGTTAAGAGAATTACTTTGAGCTTGCTATGGAAAGCTGAAATACAAGGCGTCGTTTGGTATACAGGTTTTTTTTTTTAATAATTCCTGTGAGAAAATGAATTGTTTTATGTGAAATTCTTGTTGCCCCCTAAAGGTTCTCTCTTAAAAAGAATTCCCTTTGGTCTATGATAGATATCATGCGTAAAATGTTAAAACAAATCCGATAACTTTTTCTGTGGAGCAACCAAACTGTTCTCCACGCAACTACTAAATATTTTCCTTTTCCAAAGCTTGAAAAGAACCCTTAATTATTTAGTTCCGTGCAATCAAACTCCGATAGTTTTTTGAGTAAATTGCACCACATGTACATAAACTTGCGATGTGGTTCAATTTTAGTATTGTTGTTTACTATTTGCAAATTCTAATTCTAATTTGAATATATGAAATACCTTTCTTAAATTCTTTGTGTCCAAAATTAATTTTAGTTAGCTAAAAACTCTAGTTATACATTTAACACACCAAATAATTGTTCACAAGCCTAAATAATTACAAAATGAAGCATAGCGTCCGCTATTTCCACTATGTATTAACTGCTATAGCGGATCGCTATTACCACTATAGTGGTAGTAGCTGTAATAGTGTGTGTCTATGCTATAGCTTAGTGTTCCATGGGCAAAAACCACTACAGCGCCGCTATAGCCCGCGATTTAAATCACTAGGTAGCACATTAGGAGCCTATTTGGTATGACTCTATTTCAAGTTTTTGCAGCTCTAACTCCAGCTTCCTTTTTAGATCCACTTCTATGAGGAGGGGGGGAGTTTAAAGCCCCCTTAGTCTATTCCACTCTAGTTTTAAACTGATTTGACGGTGGTTTTAACATGTAGGTTAGTTTTGACCGACATGTCATCCTAGTAGGCAATAGTGAGTCAAGTGGGGACCCACATGTTAGATGGTAAGCCCTTCTTTTTCCTCTCTTCTTCCTCCTTCCTTTATTTCTCTCCACCTCTCTCTCAAGCTCAAGTCGGTCGGGCCTCGCTACCAGCTGCCTCCTCCTTCCCTTGCTGACATGGATGCTAACTTGGAGCTCGAGGGTGGTGACTAGCGTTGCGGGGATGCGTGCACTAGAGCGGGGCACTGCGGGGAGCGGCAGCGTGTCGGAGGGGCGGCAAGCAACATGAGCGAGCTAGGAGGACGATGACCTGGCGGGTGGAGGAAGTGGTTAGCAACCGATGCACCTGGATCCAGATCCGGTGAGTCGGGGAGGCGGCCGACGACCTCAACGCATCCACCAGCGATCTCATCTTTGTCTCCGGCAATGGGATCTGGACGCCATCGTCGTCGGCGTCGTGGGATCTCACCACACGGAGAGGATGACGAAGAATGCAACCCCCCAACTCGCCACCAATAGACGAGGAGGGGAAGCGGAGGATGCTGGCCCTAAGGCACACTGGCTCTAGCGACGGCGAAGGGGGCGTCTAGCGGCAATCGCCGGGGAGCAAGTCGATGAGTGCTTGCGTGGAGGCGAGCACCAATGACTTCATCCGCGCCCAGCTCTCCCATCTCACCTCGCCCACCATGATGCTGACCCGGTATGCCTCCTCGCCGACGCGACGACATGAGGTTGGCCTTAGAGATGCCGCAGGCGGCGAAGAGACGCGCCTCCTAGGAGCTGGCGGGTGTGCAGGACTTGGGCTCAGCGTGAGGACCGATGCCTTGTCCCAACTGAGGCCAACGACGCAGGAGATCTGGAGAGCTAGGAGATGAAGGAGAAAGAGGAGAGGAGGAAGAATATTAAAAGCAGAGGGTCTAACGGGCTGGGTCCTAATTATTTTTAAATTTATTTACTGACTAAGGTTGCTTATGTGCCGAAACCTGAACCCAAAACTAGCTCACGTGTCAACACATCTGCCATATCAGCGCCGACTTGGATCAAAACCGTCTTCAATCGGTCTCAAGGGGTAATTTGTTTGGTTTGGAAACTTAAAGGAGTCGGGTGTGTGGTTTAGAAGTTCAGGGTTGTTTTCCGAAAATTCGGAAAAAGTTTAGGAGGTGTCAAATTGACTTTTTCTCTCTATGGATTAATGATAAGCGCAAACATGATATAATAAGTAACCAACGTCCAAACTTATTTACATGACTCAGAGTAAGACATTATGCTAAAAATAACACAATATTGGTTTTTCAAATGTAGCATATTTAACCAAAATTTAGTTTTAGTGGGAACTTTCCCAACAAAACAGCCTAAATGGTATTATTTACTTCGAAATCGCTATCGTGCGTGCGCACGCACCGGCCCACCTGATCGGCTCAGCACCATTCATTTAGCCCAACACCAAACACCAACCCCCACTGACACCACTCGCTAGCCCCTCCCCGTCACCATTATGCGCAACGCAGTTCGCCACCGTCTCCCTCCCTCCCCGGAGCTTTTGGCTTACTAAGCCACTTTCTGATTTGTAATACCAAAAGTAGCCATGTTCGTACGAAATTGCAAAAATGACACCGCGGTAGGTTAGGTAGGCCACTTGCAACGCTCCTAGAACGCTGCGGGTTCCTTCCGTCCTCTCGAAGCGCTGCAGGCGACTCCCACATTTTTGCATTTTTTTTCCTTTAGTGATTAGGGTTTTCGCCCTCTAATGATTAGTGTTTTGTCCTCTAGTGATTAGTGTGTGTGCAGTGCAACTTTTTGTGGACTGAGTGAACGTCATCAACCTTCCGTGGACTGAGTGAGCAGTAGGAATTCCTGTCGTGCTTAGGAAACACGATACGTGTAGTTGCCACGGTCCATAATAGCGGCAGGCCAGATTCTGTAGTCCAGATCTGCGGCAGGCATGTGCAGTAGTCCAGGTGCATGGCAGGATGCAACTGCGGTTTGGGAGTGCAGTAGCGGACACGTGGCGCCTATCTAACCTATCGTGGTGTTATTTTTATCATTTTAGACGCACAGAGACTACATGTGCTAAATCGTTTCAAAAAGCGGCCAAACGAGCCAAAACCTCCCTCCCTCGCAGTCTCTGTGTCAGATCCCGAGTTGAATCTGACATAAATGGAACTACATGGGCATCAATTCGATACAGAATGAGAAATCACAATAGATAAATCTAAGCTAGGGTAAGGCTGGGTAATGGGGCTATTTTCTTGAATTTCCATCCCCTCCATTCCCCATACACGCAGGGCTTATCTACCGCCCCTTAATAATTCACATTACAGTATAATTCAAATTAACGCGGTAAATAGCAACCAAAATGAGATTACATTTGAATTTAAACTAAAACAGTGATTACTATAATCCTCTTCGACCGTTAGATGCCTCGAAACGGTAAGATAATTACAAAAAAATAGTCAATTTTTTATTATATAAAATAGGCTACCATTGCAGTTTCACATAACGACAGGAGTCTATCACCATTTGAAATGGCAACAGGATACAATTTATTGCCAGTCATTGTTCCATCTGCCTATCGCCATTTGGACTCATGATTTGCTTCGAAGAGTGTACAAATCGCCAGTTCAAATGGCAGCAGGAACCCATGGATTCCTGTCACTAGTTGAGGCTGGCTATATAAACCCTAAAATTCAGATGAAAAATTATTTTAATTCTGGAAAAAAGAGAAGAGAGATAGAAGAGATAGGAGGAGAAGGGAGAAGTGATGTAGTGAAGCCCTGCCGGTTAGTAACGGAGGAGAGAGAGAGAGAGAGAGAGGGAGAAGCAGATCTGGTCCCTCATTTTACAGGTAATTGTTCTTGCAACTTTGTACATAAATTCGAAACCTAGTAGGTTAGTAAATAAAAATAGCAACATAGAATTTGAATATATTAGATAATTTTAGTTGTATTGCAGTTTGATGTAGTACATCATTTTAGCTGTGTATAGTTTAGTTCATCGTATATATATTATTTATGGTATAGTACTTGAATGATTTAGAATAAATTCGTAAAAATACTAAGAAAACTTTGTAGGTTTTCATTTTTACACGATAAATATTTTGTTAATGCCGAAAATACTTTTTAAACTAGGAAAATAGCAAGACACCTCTAAAAATTATGTAAAAAAATCCAGAGTTGGTACATAAGGTATGTAGAGCTGAACTAAAAAGTTGTCAACTTAATTTTTATTTCCATCTGTACACGGTAAATATTTTGTAAATGTTGGAGACACTATTTAAACAAGAAAAATAGCAATATACCTATAAAAATCTATAAAAATTACAGAGTAGCTTAATAGGGTGTGTAGAGCTGAATCAAAATAATCCCAACTTAATTTTGGTTTCCATTTGTACACGATAAATATTTTGTTAATACCAAAAATAATTTTTGAACTAGGAAAATAGCATGACATCTCTAAAAATTCTATTAAAAAAAATCTAGAGTTGCTACATAGGGTATGTAGAGCTGAACTAAAATATTGTCAACTTATTTTTTGTTTCCATATGTACACGGTAAATATTTTTTAAATGCTAGAGACACTTTTTAAACAAGAAAAATAGAAATATACCTATAAACAATCTATAAAAATTGTAGAGTAGCCAAATAGGGTATGTAAAGCTGATTCAAAATAATCCCAACTTAATTTTGGTTTTCATTTGTACACGATAAATATTTTGTAAACAAGAAAAATAGCAAGTTACCTATAAAAATTCTATGAGAATTCCAAAGTAGCACAATAGGTTATGTAGACCTTAATAAGATATTATCAACTTAATTTTGGTTTCCATTTGTACACGGTAAATATTTTGTAAACAAGCAAAATACTAAGGTACTTATAAAAATTCTATGAAAATTCCAGAGTAGCTAAATAGGATATGTAGACCTTAATTAAAATATTGTCAACTTAATTTTGGTTTCCATTTGTACATGGTAAATATTTTGTAAACAAGAAAAATAGCAAGATACCTATAAAAATTCTATGAAAATTGCAGAGTAGCTAAATAGGATATACAGACCTTAATTAAAATACTGTGAACTTAATTTTGGTTTCCATTTGCACACGATAAATATTTTTTTAATGTCAAAAATATATTTCAAACTAGGAAAACAGCAAGACACCCCTAAAAATTATATTAAAAAAAATCTAAAGTAGCTAAAAAGGGTATGTAGACGTTACATAAAATGTTGTGAACTTAATTTTAGTTTCTATATGTATATGTTTTATAGTATTTACTTTTTGAATTAATTAGATATGTTGCTTCTTATTACTTTTTGTATATGTTTCGTAGTATTTACAATGTATGCACTGAATTTGTAGGTATGATGGACCCAAAAGATGTTGCGCTGTTGCCATACGAGTTGTTTGACCCAACCGTTGACGCGAGTCGCCGTAGCCGCCTCAGTACCATCCTCCTCTAGGAGGGCGAGGTGACGATTGATCTTGGCGCGTTGCGGCTGTGCACGCCCATGAGGGCATGGAGGGTGGTCCTACATTAGGTTCCAAGGTACGTGTAGTTGTGACCCTCGTGTACTCAATTGCAGTCTGACTAGTATGGATGGATTGCCATATGTTCTTAATCCTTTCAACGAAGGTTGAGAGTAGTAGGCCTCCTTCCACTAGCGAGGAAGGAGTAGGCGACGTGGGGTGACGACCAGGATTGCGTAGGTGGTTGTCGTATATCGAAGCGGTTTTCGTACGACCGGTGCCTCCTGACGGCACTAGTTGACCGGTGGAGACTGGAGACGCACACGTTCCACCTTTCGTGCGAGGAGATGGTGCTGACGTTTCAGGACGTGACCTTTCTAACCGGGTTGCCTTGCGCAAGCTCCCCCTGGCGGCGCATAACGTCTCGACCACGTGGCGCACGGAGTTCCTCGTGAGGTTCCATGGAGTGCTGCCGCCTAACACCGGCTACATGGAGTTCAGCAGTACCCACGGACCGTCGCTAAAGTGGATCTACCAGTTCTATGTAAGTTTTTATAACTATTGTCTTTCCGCTTCAATTACTTTTCGCAACTTAGTGATGTGTCTCTATCTTCTTGCAGTCGGAGCGTATGGCAAATGACACACCCGAGTACACGGTGAGGAGGCACTTTGAGGCCTACTTGCTGTGGCTATTCGGGTGGGTGATGTTCCTAGGGTCCCATGGTAACAGCGTCGATAAGCACATGATCCGCTACACACGCGAGCTGGCGGACTTAGAGGTGGAGGCGATCTAGCTGTACCCCTAGGGCCTAGCAGTGTTGTGCGTGACGTACCGTGCCCTGTGCATCGCGTCCCATCGGGTTCGGGATAGCTCCATCATCTCCGAATGCCCATTGCTTCTTCAGCTGTGGTCCTTCGAGCGTTTACTGATTGGACGACCATAGCTGGACCTGGGAGCCTACAATGTCGCCATGTACGCCGACGATGACGACGTGGACCGGCTAATCCTTGTTAGAAGCAACCCAACTTTCTACAGGCTCTCAAGTTTCTTCTCGCTCAAATCAGAAACCAACCAGTTGGTGATAAGATCCGACATGGTTGAGTTTTGGATGAAGAAAGAGAGGAGGTCGTAGGAAGTTGTAGACAAGAGGAGGTTGGAGGCAATTTTTCTCTTAGGAGAAGAAAAGGGACATCAGGAGGTGTAAAAACCATAAAGCCATGCACTGAAGGGATTTTATAGCCACAAATTCTTTAACTACATCAGGGAGTTACCCAAAGTCCAACGGACACAAACGGACAGGAAAAAAATCTTTGGGTCCCAAGGCAGTTTCTCAACTTTAAAGTGAATACAGACCATCTCGTATATCACGGGATCAAATAAGGGTCTGCCCGATACGACTTAATCGGGAAGAAAGTATTCACACGACCAATTCATTTAAAGTTCGGAGGCTAGCTGACGAGGATTAAAATCTCTATGTATTACTTTAATACATAATAAAAGACCATATGTCTTCATGGTCGTAACCCCTAAGGCTAACGACCCCTGTGGTTGTAAGGATTCCAGAGGTTACATAATAAGTATCCTGGTCGGATGAGGTCCTGTACTCAATCTCCGACCAGATGACTGCTCGTAAAAGCAATGAACTGGCATTCGGATCTAGCTCAAAGTATATTCCTTATCGTGTGATGAATGGAACACATGTTATATTTGCTCCATACCACACAACGTTTCATGGTCCTAAGGCACTAACAACAACCGCCATATAGTTGAGTGTCTCACAGACACACAACTGTCGAACGGTTGGTACTTTATCAACCGCTGCCTCGCTCTGAACAGTCGCGTCATTTCCAATAGACGACTCTTCAAGGAGCAACTGCCACCTCTTCGACGGTTATTTAAAGATAGAGCGCAGAGCAAATGAATCAGACTGCATCAGATTGAAGCACAACAATCAGGCATTATATTCATGTTTCAAGTCTAATTCTACAGTATAGCAAGCATTACGCTCAGTGTAATTAGGATTAGTCCACTGCCTCTTCGAGGGCACCTCCTGTAATAGCTAGTTCATAGCAATAAAGAGCAATCCTATTCTCTCCCAAGAACTCTTTGCCATTTTTCTCTATTTATTTTGTAAGATCGTTGACTCGATCGTCGACAGGCAGAGTCCCCCTTATAATTTTGACCATAAAAGGGATTAACAAGCATCTAATAGATAATCGAGTAAGATAAAGCGGTAACAATTTTAAAACATAAACATGAAAGATACCATGGAGTCAACATCCAACTCTTATTACAAGTAAACAAATACACCTCGAAGGGTGAACATGATCATACCAAGAAAATTTATGTTCTCTAGTAGGATCCTCTAATTAAACTCAAGTACTAATTTATTAATCATAATGATTAATGTGGTGAAGTGTGCATCCAATAATACTAGCCCCTCCCATGCATGTCATCCTCATGAGCTGTACCTAAAACAAAGCATATCGACAAGCGTGAGTCCAAGACTCAGCAAAGTACAATTAAAACCATAAACCAATTCTCATAAGAATACTTTGAATAATAGTAAAACTTGTCACATACAATCATTCACAGTATTACCATATCCATTCGACTTTAACTGCTATGCAATGCACATGCTACAAATCCACATTTCTTTTCTCTTTGTACTTACTAGTAATGCGGAGTATGCATCCGTCAATACATACCCATGCCTGTGCCTTTAGCACATGGACCTCAAGCCCACAATCCACGAGTGTGGGGACCCCATGCCCGTCTAATACATGATAGAGACCTCAAATATCATTACTTGGCTACCACGTAGTCAAGCCTCAAGGATGAATGTATGATGCAAATGAGTCTATTCACTTAGTCAACATGAGTATATGACAACCAGCAGCAAGATCATAGATAAACATTCATACTCGTAAATGATTAACAATTCATGAACATCCATCCATATATACTACCCACTAATTGTACTTGCCTCAACCGTGCGATGTATGACGACGAGAAGAGGGCACTTCCCCTAGATTCACACCGCCACCTGCGCATATAATAAACATACTAAGGGGATCATCCAGGAGCATGCCACATTACAAAAAATTAAATAACTATCAATGCTCCTAAGTGCAACCCAAAACGTCGTTCGTCCCTGAACACCATTCTGTCCCAAAACAGAATAGTCACCTTACAAAATTCATATCTTCCCTTCTAATTGTCCAACAAATACATTCTTGGACTTTTTGGAAAGTTAAAGAATTATATAAAATAATCCTGTTGGTCATATTTCCTAATTTGATCATTAATTGTGTTTAAAATACAGATTACTATGACTGCCAAAATCTAACAGACATTCTGGACAGAAGGGTTAAAATATTCATAACTTTCATTTAGTTCATCCAAAAAAATATGATCTTGGACTTTCTAAAAATCTTATAGAATTAACTACAATAATACGGTTTGTCGAATTCTCTAATTAATCTTTAACTATTTTTAATAACTCGTTCACTATAATCTGCCAGAATCCTGACAGAACCTCTGGACAGTAGCCTTGTAAAAATCATAACTCAAGATTTGTTTTTCCAAACAAAGTGAACCAAGATTCTATGGAAAGATACTGAGATTACCCACAAATATCTAGGAGGTGACCAGACCAAATTTCACAATTAACGTATCCATAACTATAGCGCAACGAGAACTGCAGATTACCGATCCAGTAACAATTCCTACCGATCAAAGAACTAATAATATAAACGGAGAAGAAATGAATTATCACCCTTGAAGACCATGATGAGATCCCCTAAAATTCTCTACGAGATCAACCCCTCTTCTTTCCTTCTTCCCTTTCCTCCTTTTTCCTCTTCTCCTTTCTTTCCCCTTCTCCTTCCCTTTTCCTTCTTCCTCTTCCACCATCTTTCAAGGAGGCAGCAACAACACCGTGGAGGGAGGTTCTACAGTGGCACCACTACAGTACCTTGGCTGAGCTATAGTAACAAGGCTAGGGTTTTTGGTGACTTGATCCCCCTCCCTTGCCTTCAAGTGGGCTGCCACCCTCCCATGGGCCATGGGCCTCTAAGGCCGGCTCTTCCCCCCGCGACTATGGGTTGGTGGCCCAAAACTCTCTCAAATTCTGAATTTTAGCTACCACACTCATTTTTTCTTAATTCCAAATTATTGATGTTTAAGCGGGATATTACACTTGTTGCAAACGAAATATCCTACGCTTCTGAGATTGTCATGACTGAATGGGAACAACTTCATGAAAAACTAAACCAAGAACAACACATTATATATGATGAAGTCATTCATAATGTGCATGCAAAAAAAACCGGACGTAATATTTGTGTTTGGCCATGGTGGTATAGGAAAAACATTTCTTTGGAATGTCATAATCACGATGTTAGATCCAAAGGCAAAATTGTGCTAGCAGTTGCCCCGTCAGGTGTTGCTGCATTGCTATTACCTGGAGGACATACTGCACATTCGCGTTTTCTTGTACCACTCGACGTAAACGAAACATCCCTCTATAGCATCCACAGAGGAACGATGTTGGGTGATCTTATCAAGAAAACTTCTCTCATACTATGGGATGAGGCACCCATGACTCATCGTATGTGCTTTGAACCATTGGATAGAACTCTTCATGACCTACTTTCCGACGTGGACCCCGTGATGGCTATGTTACCGTTTGGAGCCATGCCTATAGTTCTAGGTGGTGACTTTCGTTATGTTCTTCCAGTTATTGACGGTGGATGCCAAACAGATGTTATTCTTGCCTCTCTCACAAAATCTCCTATATGGTGAAATATAAGGTTGATGTCTCTTCGAACCAACATGAGATTATCCAATCCTTCGTTGTCCGAAAGTGAATGAATGGAACTTGATTCTTTTGGAGAGTATGTTCTCGCGATTGGGAATGGTGCTGTGACTGCCCGTAAAAAATAAAATGTGTCACAGCCCCATCTTTACTAAATTCAATTAAGATGCATCTCATGAGTATGCATATGATTTCTAGAGCACGTGCATAGATTATTGCATTGAAAAATTTCAAATCAAAGTTAGACATATAACTCAAACTGAAGCTCAAAATGAAAACAACAATAACTACTTGTGAAGATCTTTGGGAAATAATTTATTTAAACCTTACAATAATTATCATGAATAAATATAAATTTTTCCAAAATTTTAGAACCTTACTTAACCCTGAGAAAATTCAAACCCAATTTAAAAACCATCCTCAAACTGAAGCTCCAAATGAAAACAACAATAACCCGGTTTTGGCATAGCTTGCAAGAGGCTATGGGAACTCGCCTTTCTTTCAGCTCAGCGTATCATCCTCAAACTGATGGTCAGACTGAAAGAGTCAATCAAGTATTGGAAGACATGCTCCATTCTTGTGTTCTCTCATACGGGAAGAATTGGGAAAAGTGTTTGCCGTTCGTCGAGTTCTCCTACAACAACAGCTTTCAAGCTAGTCTTGGCATGGCACTATTTGAGGCATTATATGGGAGAAAATGTAGAACCCCGTTGAATTGGTCAAAAACTGGTGAAAAACCATTCTTCGGCCCTGACTCAATCAATGAGGCCGAAAGGCAAGTGCAGTTGATTCAGGACCGACTTCACACGGCTCAATCAAGGCAAAAGAGCTATGCGGATCGTCGTCGCCGTGAGTTGAGTTTCGAGCCTAATGACTTTGTTTATCTCAAAGTCTCTCCTCTGAAGGGTCATCGACGTTTTGGCGTCAAAGGCAAGCTAGCTCCTCGATATGTTGGACCTTATCATGTCATCGAGAAGAAAGGAGCGGTTGCCTACAAGTTGGAATTGCCCGCAGCACTTGAAAGTGTTCACGATGTGTTCCACGTGTCCCAATTAAAGAAGTGCCTTCGCATTCCAACCGAGGAAGCTCCATTGGAAAGTCTCGATGTACAAGAAGACTTGACCTACAAAGAGCGTCCTCTTCGCATCCTTGGTGAAGCTGAACGAAGAACAAGGAATCGTGCCATCAAGTTCCTTAAAGTTCAGTGGATAAATCATACCGAGGATGAAGCAACTTGGGAAAGGGAGGATCGTCTGCGTGCGGACTACCCATCTTTCTTTTCTGAGTGATCGGAATCTCGGGACAAGATTCTTGTAAGGGGGGGGGAGGAGGTTTTGTAACATCCCAAACAATGGTGTATGTTTCAAATGTATAAAAATGAGGATAAATTAAAACTTTTGTTGCCTCATGATGTCATTTGGAATTTTCTAGAAATTTCCCCCTAGGGTTTCCTATTTTCAAGGATCAATGTTTCATTTGATGGAAGCATAATCTTTGAAAACCATTTAAGCAAATCTTATGATCATCATCTGGAAATATTTTTCCTAGCTTCTAGATCATCCTAGTAACCTCTCTGAAAAATCTAATAATTTTTAGATTTTATTTGCTATTTCTAAAGAGCTAGTCAAACCAGTTTGAACTCTGGTCAAACCCCTAGGGCAGCCTCTTGTGAATTTTCTTGAGAACAATTTAGTGCATAAAAATTTCTAGAAAAATTACATAAGGTTGTTCTCTGAACCAGAAAGCTTCCATAAAAAATTCAGAATTTTTGGAGCTTCGGAGCTACCTCCAAAAATTCCCTATCTTCTCAGCCTTTTTAAATCAAAATCTGAAATCACTGTTCCTCTGACTGGAACCAGACTCAAGTCTGACCCGAGCCAACTTGGCTCGACCAAGTCACCTAGCGCACATCGCATGCAGCCGTCCGATGGAAAATCAGCGGCTCTGGTTGCATACCATTTCGGCCTGGGTTAAAAGTCCTCGCAAGAACGCCGATCGCTGGATTCGATCCAACGGCCCGTCTCAAACCCTTTTGTTGTGATCTCGCCATGTGTCAGGTCACCGACGCCACGGCCCCACCGGTCGTCCCGTCTCCTTCTCACTGGTGGGGCGGCAAAACTTCGCGGCCACACGCCGCGCTAACTCTGCCGCTCCTCTGTCGGCGGCGACGCCGTCTCCCACTACCTCGCCGACCTATCCGGAGCATCTCGCTAACGCCGCTCCCATTTCCGCTGCCGGGGATAATACCCCGTTGCCTCCATCTCTCCTCATCCTTCCTCTCAAAGTGCGAGGAGGAGGCACTCGCCATTGCTCTCTTCTTTGGTAAGAGCCTCACCTCCATTTCCCCTGGCTTGCTCGTTGCATGTCGATCACATCTAAGTCAAATGCTGCCTTTGACCTTGCTTGTAGATTCCAAGCCGAGTTTGCGCTCTCGGCGACCTCGGTCTGGCTCAAGGAAGGCCACCACAGTGCGAGCTTGGCCTCCGGTGAGTTCCCTTCTCGCTTAAGTGCATCATCTTGTGCCCCTTGGTGTTAGTAACAAAACCCCTTATTTAATTTGTCGGATGCTACACAGGAGCTCAAGGAATTTAGTTTTTCCCCTTTCTCGGCCGTGAGAACCCTTTTCTTCTCCAGCAACGGTACGGTGAGTCCCGGTTCAATTCCTCTCTTTTGCACCATCTATGGACCCTGTTGATACTCTCCCTACCTCCTGTTCTGGCCCATTTGGCTCAGGTTGAGCTCCCCTCGGTAGCACCATCGCCGCCGCCGCTGTTCTCGTCGTCGGCTCAACTTCGGCAACCTCCCCACCTCCGGGTCATCATGGTGAGTCTCTGGAACCCCCCTATTGCCCATGCGCATGCTATTTTGCCACGGGCGTCTCTTTTCCACGTTGTGCCATGTTTCTCGTAGCACCACCGCCGCCTTTGCTCGCCGCGCCGCCGCGTCGGACCACCGTTGGTCTCGCCATTGGTCTTTGTCAGTCAAGCATAAGGTCATGAGCTTTCCATTTTGGCCATTCACTCGTGCCACCATGCTCGTTCACGGTGAAGTCGCCGGAAGTTTTGAGCCTGTGTGTTCTCAAGGTGGCACGCCGGATAGCTCTCAGAGCAACAAATCCCAAGTCATTAAGGCTAATGATTGTTTAGATTTTAATGGCTGTCTTAAGGGAGGTTGTGAGTTTATTACATGTGGGGCCGGGTATAGTAAACAAGGTATAAATAACGATTTGGATCTGTGTATGACATGTGGGCCTAAGGGCTTAAGTGCACAGTGTGAACTCGTAGACCGGCCATAGACCCTCGGTCCATGCACTATGCTGTGGACTGGGAGTATGACATGTGGACCCCACATGTCAGGCCGCTTGTTAATTCGGAAATTAAAATGGAAAATGACACTATTCATTAGGCCCCACTTGTCAGTGATCGTGGCTAGGTTAGTCTGGGTATAAAAAGTATTTTGGGTTATAAGAATTCTGAAATGCTTTATTTATGAAATGAAAATTGGTTAAACTTCAAAATTGCATAACTAATTCATTTTAGCTCCAAAATTTATGATTCAAATTTGGTTAGTTTCCTTTTTAAATGTACTTTAATATAAAAATGGGTTGAATCATGTTACAGTTACAGAAAACACTTTTGGCAAAATTACTTTAGGTTTAGTAATATTGTTGCATCACAAATTGCTTTAACTTCAAAAATGCATAAGTATTTCTCTGTAACTCCACATTTAGTAAACTCAACTTTGTTGGAATCCTCTGTTAGTGTAGTTTATTGTAAAATAGGTTGTGAGCATGATACTATTACTGAAAATCTTATTTTACATGTAACTTGTGTACTACTTTTATAACTTTGCAAAATCATAGAAAAATCATCTTAGCTCCAAATGAGGTGAATCAAATTCTATTGTTCATATCATGAGGTGCTTTGCCTACCATAAAAATTTCAAGTGCACCACATCTCTGGAAATTTTCACCAAAATAATTAATTCGGATGAACAGTAACCGGTAGCATTTTATTTGGATTTTCTAGAAATCTGACCTTCAAACTGTTATAACTTTTGCATAGAACATCTAAATAAATTTATTATTATTGCTAAATACACCTAAAATCATGCTCTACCTTCTGTGAATTTTTCATGATTTTTGGATGACTTTGAATTTTTGGGTCTTTTTGGTGTTATTCGTTCTTATTGTGCTTTCGACTTCTTTCGCTAGGTTCCAACGAAATTATTGATTGCGCGAGTGACCCTCTGCAGCAAGAAAGTTATCCCCAGCAAGGCAAGTAGTTTGATCATAAATGTCCCATTACTTTCAAGTCTGATACTTTGTTTACAAATTGTATGTATGCATGCTTTTGTGTCAAAGTTTATTTTCCCGATTAGTGGTAGCTATTCCTATTGCATGGTTGCCCTTAAATTGTTATCCCCTACCACAAAACATAAGTTATTAACATCGTTGGTGAATTAGAGCCCGGTGATTTAATTATGCTCTTTTATTGTCTTTACGGTGACATGCTTAGAAATGCTTAGCTACCGGTAGAATTGGGCGGTTATGGACTTAGTCGATAACCTTGATCACACAAAATTATTATTATCATTATGCTCAGCACCTTGTGCTTTGTTACTTTGTAAAGTCAAAAACTAAAAATGAAAATGAAAATGAAATGTTTGAGACTTGTGCACAATGGTTGATGGTGTGATCTTTTGGGTGTGACTGAAATGGTGCCTGGGTCAACAAGGACCGAGTTACTTGCGTCACTAAGCCAAGCAATTATTGCGTGCTAACCACACGAGGGGGATATGGGACCTCTCTTGACTTAGTACTTTGGCGTGTGTTAGCTCCGAGTCGCAGGAGGTTGTGTGTGTTGTTGTGGAAAAAGAAATGACTTGTGTTGTGTTATTGGGTGTGCGGTGGTGGAGTTCCCGGTAGGTTCTCCACCTCAAGGGGCATCCGCAGTTGCTTCGGCTGGGCCAATGCCCTGACACAACATGTGGGTCCTCCGTGAGAGCCCCGTCTGCACACATAAGGGCGGTTCATGGAGGGTTTCACCCATGTGGGCGACTTGTAGTTAATGCACAATATTGGAAATGTCTCGTAGGACTTAGCCGTGCCGGCATACCAAAGGAAGTGTGCTTATTCCGGAGGCAAAAGGCGGTTTGACGTGTGGGTACATTGGTACACCCCGCAGGTTCAAACTATTCAATAGCCTCGCCCTAGGTTATGGACATGCTTGGTAAGGTCGCAAGAACTAGATTATAACATTTAATTAAAACTTGATGTGGGTGGTATGAATGGGGAATTCATGTTATTGTTGTGGTGGCTATTGGGTTAGCCACTTCGTGATGTCTTGTTATTATTGTTACTTGGTATCTCATTGTTTTTATCAAATAAAAACAGATTGTAAAATTGCTTTAAATCTATTACATTATTGCAAATGAAAACTTGCTTTATCTTTGAAAATGAGTCTAGAGCCTCCTCCACTTAAATAAGCTTGCATGTAGCATACGTATAGGCCTCACATTTCTACACGTTAGTCTTGCTAGTACATTCTTGTACTCATTTGCTTTGCTTAATAAATTGTTGCAGAGGAGGAAGTTGATCCCCAAGGATCCACTTTTTGCAGATGTCTTGTGGTTTCGACGACTAGGTTGGTGGCTCGGTTGGTTGCCTTATGGGTTAAAGGCACACTAATTGTCTTTTGTTTATCGCCATCTTATGGCTGTTTGCTTCCGTTGTTATCTAGCTTTTTAGTTGTTATTTGGCCGGTCGGCCCCCTTTGTAATAACTCTTTATTGTATGTCCTTTGAATTGCTTAGTTGTACCTTGGATTCTATGTGTTGAATGGAATTGATGCATAATTTTTGTATGGGGTATGTGTACTGCACTTCTGGGAAGTACATATATGCCGAGAGTCGTGATATTTGATTTGTAATGCTTGAATCATCTTAATGGTTAAGTATTACAAGTTAAATACCCCGGGTTCTCACATAACACCCCAAATCCTCTGTGCATTTATGAACTAGTCCCGTGATCAGTAGCTAGTTCACATAGTAAACAGATATGGTAACATCCATAAATCGCACAACTTTATTAACAAATAACAGCAGAGTTTATTACAACAAAGACTTACAAGCCAACAATAAACAAACACAGCAGAAGACGAAGAAGTAGTGGAGTCCAGCTGATCTACCACAGACAATCGACTGGGGTAGCGGCCTAGTCGTCGTAATCCACACCGAAAGCGAAGTCCTTCTCCTTTGAAATTTATTTGCATTAAGTAAGGATGAGCACAACTTCTGTGCTCGCAAGTTACACCTAATAACAGAGTTAATGCATGCATGGATATTAACAAGGAAGGCTTATAGGGTTATTTGTGCACAAGCAATATTTGACCTTTTAAATACAATATTAAGTTCAAAAGCTCAAATTTTACAATAAGTAAAATTGAGTTTAAATTAATAAAGATAGTGTAGGCACCAACCTAACAATAACTTAAACACGGGCACCAACCCGGGGCTTCAACCCATAACTTTTCTCATGGATACCCATCCATGTCAAAACTGTTTTTACAAAACCCTTTGAAAACAAAATCAAAATCTAACTTTGAGTGGCTTTGCTCAGCATGTCCATGACCGTGGCCACCGGCGGCGCGGAGGTGAGCCTCATGTAGATTGTGCGACGGCGGTGCCAGTGACGGTGAAGTCGGTGACGGGGCAGCATTGTCGGTGTCGGGGACGACGAAGAAAGAGCGCGCGGCCGAGGAACTTCAAACGCGAAATATGGTGATTCTAGGAGGGGAGAGGAGAAGTGAGTGGTGGGGACGGGATGAGGAGGAACGGGGGCACCTCGTGCTCCCTTTTATAGGAGCGGAGGGGACCGGGAGAGGGAGATTAGCCGGCGAGAAGCTCGGTGGTGATGGTGCGGTTTCGGGAAAAACGCGCGCGATGGAGGGGGAATGTGGGCGGAATGGGCGCGGCGTGATGTGGGGGATTTAATACGTGTGATGACGCGAGAAATCAGGGCAAAAATGGTGGTGTTGATGAGCTT
This sequence comes from Phyllostachys edulis, assembly GCA_036346405.1. Classification (NCBI taxonomy): domain Eukaryota; kingdom Viridiplantae; phylum Streptophyta; class Magnoliopsida; order Poales; family Poaceae; genus Phyllostachys; species Phyllostachys edulis. The sequence continues at coordinate 21,102,213 of CM070568.1, read as the reverse complement.
CTGCGGCGGCTTAGTCATGGCGGTTGCATGCGGGCGAAGAAGAAGACGAGGGGGAAGAAGAAAGGTCTGACGCGCAGGCCCCACGTGGAAGCGGCACTGTGAGAGGGAAGGGGTGGATTGCGGGCGGGCCGAGTGCGGGCGGAGATGGGCCGCAAAAATGGGCTCGCACGCGTGAATAGGGATGGGCCAAGGAGGTTTCGGCCCAAGATGGGTTTTTGGAATTAAAAAGATTTAGCAAATAAATTAATTCTGGTAATTCAAAAAGGGTTTAGAATATAGCAAATAAAATCCAAAAATTATGGAACAATTCACAGAAATTTCCTTTTTTATTTTGGACTTAATGAAAACATTTCCAACTTATAATTGGTAATAGTTTTTGTACATAAATTATTTTGGCTTTAAAATAATTAGGAAAAGCTTTTAAAATTCTAGAAAATTCTAGAAATTAAATTAAATTTCCTTTTTACCTTTAAATCCAAAGAAAGCCATAAACTCAATAAATTTTATTTTTGACTTTTAAAACCTCAGAAAATTCAAGAAAAGCAATAAAACTCTTTTAAATTTTAGGAAATCCAATAAAATAATACTTTATTAATTTTTATTTTGGCAACAGAACTTTGGGATGTTACACACTCGGTCCGACCCAACCCACCCGAACTAGAGCCGACCGCACCACTTACCATGTCGCTGACCACCTGGCCCCACCAGTTAGGCTTGTCTCCTACCTCACGCTGGCCAATTCACGCCATCTCGCCACCGGCCACACCACCCAACCCAATGTTTTGCCCGTTCACGCCGTCGCCATTCCCGGCCGTTGCATGCATTTAGCTCCCTCCTTGCTCTCTCTCTCACTCACTTCTCCTCTCGGTAGCTGAGGAGGAGGGAGCTCTCTTGTGTTTTCCTCTCGGCTAAACCTCTCGCTGTCGTGTCCTTCTCCTTCTCCATTCTTCACCGCATCCATTTGCACTAATGCGAGCTCCTTCTCTTTCTTGTAGTGCCTGGAATGCGGTAGTCGTCCTCGGAGCCGGTGGTAGCACACAGAGCAGCGCCGCCATGTCAACTTCCTCCCCGGTGAGCCTTTTTCCTTCCTAGGCGCGTCAGAACATGTTCATGAGTGCAATGATGTTTTTCCCCATGATGGTGTTGCCTTTCGTTCAGAGGGATTGCCGGAATATAGTTTTTCCCACTTTCGGCCGAAGTTCCCCTTTCTTTCCCATATCCAGCACGACGAGATTTTCTTCGACTCCTTGCTATGACACCATCTCTTGGATCCCCTCTCAAGCTTTCCCGATCACTATGTTTCCTTCTCTTTGCTTAGGTCGCCTTCTCCATGAGGAGCTCCCATCGCCGCCACTGGACTTCGTCACCGGCCATCCTCCGAGCATCTCCGACCACCCTCATCACTCCGGTAGGTTCCCTGTGCCTCATGGGTACTCATGCGGGCATTTATTTGCTCAATGCATCGCCAGGTCGCCATAGCCGCATGTGCTGTAGTGCCACCGCCGTCTCTCTTTGGCGCGCCACCGCTACACGCCATCGGTACTGGAAGGTGCGCAATGGTGTGAGGATTCCATTTTTGGCTTCCATTCATGCCGCTGTGGACCACATCGCCGATGGCAATCATGGCAATGAAGCCCCGTGAAACTCTGTTTTGTCAGAATTCTAGCAATTATTGTAGCCCACGATTAGAACAAATCTCGGTCAGATTAGGGTTAAAGCCGTGATTAGTTCGCTTTAATTGTCTCTCTGTGAGTATGGCGCGTGGTCCCATGAACAGAAAACAATGAGGAGTTAAAACCCGGGTTTTTCTTAGAGTCGCTAACACGCGGGTCCCGCACATTAAGTGCACAGTGATCCCCAGTCCATGGACCATGCATGTGCATGTGGACCTTCGGTGCATGCACTAATGGCATGAACCGAGCCTATGACATGTGGACCCCACATGTCAGTGGGGGTTTTCTTTAGAGATAACTAAAAAAGAAAAAAATGTATGGGCCCCATCTGTCAATGACAGAGGCTAGGTTAGCATGAGTATAAAAGTTATTTAATGCGATAGAAAATTTAGAAAAGAATTATTTTTACACTAAAAATTCAATTAACTTCGAAAATTCATGTGAACTCCAAATGAGATGAATCCAATTGGGTTGTTCATAAAATTCTATTCTCTAGAATACTTTGTAGTTTTTGTCTCCACCATTATTCCAAAAAATTTCGCAAAAACATTTAATTTTGGGCTAATTTTTTTAGCATTTTATCCCTAGCTGATTTTCGAAAGGCTATAACTTTCACATACGAACTTCAATTGAACTAATTCTTTCACCTAAATTCATCTAAAATCATAATATCACTACTGTATAAATTTCATGCATTTTTTGAGCATTTTGGATTTTTCGGCTTTCTCGGTGTTTATTCGATATCGTTCTTTCTATAGACTTCGAGTTGCAGGAAGTGAGCGACTTCGTGCACGAGAATGAGCACATGGACTGCCAGCAAGGCAAGCATCACCTTGAATCATATCGATCCCAGATTTTGTTACTCTAAATTATTTTGAGTTGCAACTATACTTGCATGCATGCTGTTTTTTATGTATCGATATTTTGTGAGTTTAAATAGCTATGTCCTAACTCTTGTAGGCTATCCTTGATATATTTCCACTTGTTATGCAATTGAGCTTAAGATAGATGTCTTGTGATGGTTTATCTACTATGTATAATTATGCTTTGCCTTGCAAGTCGGTAGATACGGTAGTTCGGTTGACGGGGTTAGCCTATCGATTGTGGGGAAACACCAATCACTTTATGTTTATGCTTTTGTCCAGATCTTCGTGTCTGGTTGTTGAGTTTGAAAATTGTCTATTTGAAAACTGATTTTTGGTCTGGACAAGTGGCTAGTAGTGTGGGTGCCTTCGTGCACGAGACTCGGGTATCGTGGTAGACTTGTTCGAACCGCTAATGACCAAACTTTGGGCTGTAAATCTAAGTAACACTCGTGACTTCCACATCGTTGTATAGGCGCCTCTTGGTCATGTAGGGGGTGGGTGGGTCTTATTGGGTTGGACCACAGGTGGTGTGAGGACATCATGTGTGTGATTATATATTCCTAGGAATCCGATGCAATTTTCTATAATGTGCGGGTGAGCACTATTTTTCTTTTCGTACATTGTATCGATATCTTCGTGTCTAATTATATATATATATATATATATATATATATATATATATATATATATATATATATATATATATATATCTTTCGTTCAAAATTTGTTTTCTAAATGGCATCTATAAACTAGTATGTGTAGAAATTTGAAAATTGTGCGTTTTATGCAAAACCTAAGCCACTAATGCCTCTCTTTTGGTTAGCCTCTAGCATGTATGATTTTTATTTTGTGTCAGTCTTGTGAGTACATTTTTCTACTAAACCAGATTGTCCACTTGCTGTAGGTGAGGATGACTATACGCTTGATCGGTTTGTTAAAGCCGATTTCGGTGACGCTAACGAACGATGTCATTTCTAACCCCCATTCAGTTGCCCTTGGGGATGGGCGTGTTTGCTGGACTTTTGGTTTGAATTACTTCATTTCCACTGCGTACTTGTGTTAATCTATTGAATTTGGCCGGTTGGCCACTTATGTAAAAATTTTGGACATAAGTCCAATGTTTGTATGCCACCTTGATATATCCTGCATGCCTTGTGTATGACTATGAACAATGTTGTTAAGGATATGTGCGTGTTAGCCACTGATCTTGGGAGCTAACACGGGACATATATCTGAAGTTCTGAAATGCTCTTTGATTTATTGAAGTATAAGATTGGGCTACCGGGGAACCGGTCACCATGTAGCACGCGCAGGAAGTGCGGTATGCATGGTAACCGTGGCTCTAACTCAGTCGGGTCCTCTTACTTAAATTGAATTAAATTGGATTTCAGTTCTCGGAGACCTGGAGTTATTTTTGTAAGACCGGCATGGTCTAGGTCTTACAAAAATAACTCGGGGTCCCCACAACGTTGGTACCAGAGCCATACCGACTGTAGGTTAGAAATAGCATGGGCGTTAGCTTTAGCAAGTCTTCAGGCAAATTATTTTCAAATTAGCAAAATAATTTCAGAAAGTTTAAGTTATATGAATCTTTTATTCCTTATCCATCCTAGTGTCATTTTATTACCCTATGTTCATTTGGATTTGCAAACTAACTTTTCTTCTCACCTTGTCCTTCTTATGTTTAGATGAGTCATCGATATTTGGTTAAGGAACTCCAGGCTGAGGATGTTGAAGGATACTCGGCACTGCTGCGAGATATGCTACGGAGGGCCAATTTCACTTATCAACCAGAGTACGCCATTTACCGCCGCGACTGAGGACCGAGAATGGAAGAGTACCTTGTCGTGGTCAATATCATCGCAAGGTGAGTGACAGGGAGTGTTCCATATTGCTTCCAAGCGCGTGGCACCTCCAAAGCCATGCAAGTCCAGGAGGTGGCCTATGTGGCCATGAGCCATCTCTGCCATGATTTGGCGGAGTTAGCTCAGCTACCATACGACCATTTCCCACTACGAGAGCATGGCACGGAGGTGAACACCTTCGCTGAAATTCAGTATGGAGAAGAACCCAAGTGCGACAATTGGCGAGGTTGGTTCATATTATGGACCGGGTTCATTGCTGCACCATGCATGAATTGTTGGAGACTCGACGTCGTCTCGGTGTGGCCCAAGAATACCTTAGGCTCATGGTCAACATGAGGCGCGTTCCCCGCAACGTGTTCTACGATGAGAATGAGACCTCCCCAAAGATGCGGCACCTCTAGAGTTTCTTCTTCCAGAAGTAGTGGGACAGGCACCCAATTATGGGTCGAGCCATCGTGCCTGTATATTGGCATCGGGTTTTGCTCACGCTCATATGTCGGAGCCCGTTGGAGGCCACACACTCTTATTAGGATCTTCGATGTGCCTCACCAACCCGGAGAACCCTGAGGACATGGGATCACCCGAATATTGGCTTCTGGACGTGTTTCCGATGAATTTCAACCAGAATGACTAAGTTGTTAGTGTCATGAGGTCGCTGTGTGAAGGTTTATTCAGCGAGCAAATTTCCCTAAATAATGTAATAGGGTAGTATTCGTTGAACTATTTATGTGTTTGTTGCAAGAACTTTCGTTTCGGGCAGTTGTCATTCGCCTACTGGCTAATATGGATGTAATCGTACTAGAAAACTACAATTTGATTTAATGGAATTTGTACTGACCGAGGTGCCTTTGTACCCCCATTTGGTGTTAATTTTTTGCGCATATCATGTCATGATACATGCTAGATTAAGTACAATACACCCGCTGTCCAGATTTTTAATTTGCGCTCGTTCGAACGTACCTTTCGTCGGATAGCTAACAATGTGTGTGGCAACAGGATGGCGGGGGCTATGACTCGATCAAGGGCTCAGCAAGGGGAGGGATCACCACCCCCGGGATCCCGCTCCATTGCTTCCCGTGAGCCACACACATGGGGCGAGCGTGTGGAGCATTCCGACCGCCAAAATTAGCACGGTGGTCAGCAGGAAGAGGAGCTTCCTCTGCCGCCCATGATGGACGAAGTACTTGCACAGATCAAGAGGAATTGCATAGATCAGACATAAATCCTTGAGAAAATTGCATGCAACACCTCCGCTGCTCCGGGATAATCTAGTGGAGCGGGAGCTCATCGAACTCACAGGGGGCTTGCTGATTTTTAGCGAACCAATCCCCCGGTGTTCTCAAGTTCTGAAGATCCGATGGAGGCGGAGGATTGGATCCATGCAATTGAGAATAAGCTGATCATTCCTTAGTGTTCCAGAGTTGAGAAGGTTCTATTTGCTAGCTATCAACTTGATGGGGCAGCGAGCGCGTGGTGGGACAATTTCTATGCCATGCAGCCTGCTGGACACGTTTCGACTTGGGATGAGTTCAGAGCGGCTTTTCACAAGGCGCACATTCTGGAGGGTGTCATGATCATCCCCCAACAATTCCTTGCCCTCAAACAAGGGTAGAAGAGTGTGACCGACTACCTCCATGAATTCAACTTTCTTGCTCAGTACGCTCCTGATGATGCCTCCACCAGCGCCCACAGACAGAGCCGGTTCATGAATGGCTTGACGGAGGAGATGCAGCTAGCACTTGCCGTACATTACTCCCACAACTTCTAGCACATGGTCAACAAGGCCATCATGGTGGAGAGCAAGAGTCAGGCATTGGAGGAGTCACGCAAGCGAAAAAGGGCCGCACAGATTTCAGCAAGTGGCGGTTTCGCTAAGTCGTGCACTTGGTAGCCCAACCCTCCTCGGTTCTAAGCTCCAACACCACTGAGGCCACCAACATTCATGCCCCACCCTCCACCACCAAATGTGCAGCCAAGAAGTGGTAGAAATCAGCCCCTGAACAACAGCAATTTCAACCCGAGCGTGATTTTCTACCACTGCGGTCATCCCGGGCATTATGCACACCAGTGTTTTGCAAGAGCAAGTGGCGTGCCCCATGTTGACCCACTCCAAATATGGTAGCCAAGCCCTCTCAAGCTCCTACACATGGCCGGGTGTCACGTTACCGTTGAGGAGGCGATCGGCGCACCGAACGTCGTCTTAGGTACGCTTCTTGTTAATTCACGTCCAGCTGTTGTCTTGTTTGATTCGGGAGTGTCACATTCATTTATCAAGAAGGGTTTTTTCTGTACATCATCAATTTGAATTGCATACACTTCAGCCACCATACCTCATACAGTCACCGGGATCGGTGTTACAAACCGATCAAATTTGTCGGCATGTAAAAGTGGAGGTTCAGGTGGTAGATTTTTTGGCAAATTTGATAGTGATAGATTCAGCAGGGATAGATGTCATTTTGGGGATGGATTGGCTATCCAAAAATAAGGGTCAAATTAATTGTGCACAATGGTCAATTTCAGTCACAAGTGGTGATGGCAATCAAGTCGTTTTCGCGCCAAGAATTGTCGGTTCTCACCTCTATGCTCTGGAAGTTGGTACCACTCTCAAATTGGAGAAGGTACTAGTGGTTTGAGAGTACCTAGATGTATTTCCTGAGGAACTCCCAGGCATGCCCCCGGATCATGAAGTTGAGTTCGTGATCGAGCTTCCACCCGATATTGTGCCAATTCCAAAACGACCGTATCGAATGTCTTCCAACGAGTTGATAGAATTAAAGAAACAACTCAAGGAGGTGCAAGACAAGGGATTTATCTAGCCAAGCTCCTCGCCTTGGGGATGCCCAACATTGTTAGTCAATAAGAAAGATAAGAGTTTGCAGATGTGTGTTAACTACCGCTCGTTAAACGAAGTCATGATCAAAAACAAATATTTACTTCCCCGAATTGACGATTTGTTTGACCAGATGAAGGATCCCAAGTATTCTTTAAGATTGACTTGCGACTGGGCTATCATCAGATCAAGGTCAGAATTGAGGACATTTTGAAGACGACATTCTCCACTTGCTATGGCTTGTACGAGTACATTGTCATGTCCTTCGGCTTGATGAATGCACCAGCCTATTTCATGAGCCTGATGAATTCGATTTTCATGGATTATCTGGACAAGTTTGATGTCGTGTTTATTGACGACATCCTCATCTACTCTAAATTTGATGAAGAACATGAGAAGCACTTGAGGCTTGTGTTGGAGAAACTTTGCAGCATCAACTTTATACAAAATTCAACAAGTGCAAAATTTGGCTCTGGGAAGTCAGCTTCTTAGGTCATGTGCTATCCAAAGGTGGTGTTGCCATTGATCCAAGCAAAGTGCAAGATGTATTGAATTGGGGCCAGCCCAAAAACGTCACCAACATTAGAAGCTTTCTTGGACTTGTGGGCTACTACCGCCAGTTGATCAAGAACTTCTTCAAAATCGCGAGGCCAATGACTCAGCTATTAAAGAAGGAGAAGAAGTTTGAGTGGTCAGTAGAGTGTGAAGAAAGCTTTCAGATTTTGACAGAACACCTGACCAAAGCTCCCATGCTCATTCTGTCGGATATTCACAAAAGCTTCGACGTATACTGCGATGCTCCTCGCCATGGGCTCGGTTGCGTGCTTATGCAAGAGGGCCGAGTGGTGGCGTATGCATCGAGGCAATTAAGACCTCACAAAGTGAATTATCCCACACACGACTTGGAGCTGGCAGTCGTAGTCCACGCTGTAAACATTTGGTGACATTACCTTATCGGTAATTGTTGCGAGATCTATAATAAGAGCCTAAAATATATTTTCACTCAAGCCGATCTAAACCTGAGGCAAAGAAGGTGGCTTGAGATGATCAAGGGCTATGATATGGGACTCCAGTATCACCCTGGGAAAGCAAACGTAGTGGCCAACACGTTGAGCAGAAAGTTTCAATGCAACTGCTTGTCGGTAACACCCACTTCGGAAGGCTTGTGCGTTGAACTGTAGTGGTTGAACCTCGAGATGATTGTGGAAGGGTCTCTTGCTACCCTAAATGTGAAATCCACCTTACAAGACCAGATTAAGGAGGCCCAGAAGACTTATTTGGAGGTGGCCCAAATCCGGGAGGATATAAAGCAAAGCAAGGCCAAATGCTTTACCAAAGATGTGTAGGGCACCCTGTGGTTCGGAAACTGTTTGGTAGTGCCATTTGACCGCAAGTTGAAAGATTTAATCCTCAAGGAAGCTCATGACTCTCAGTTCTCCATACACCCCGGGAGCACCAAGATGTATCAAGACCTGAAGAAGAGGCTATGGTGGAGCCGAGTGAAGGGGCAAATCGCACAATACGTTGCCAAGTGTGATATTTGCCAAAGGGTTAAAGATGAGCAATTGAAACCAGCGGGTACACTCCAACCGCTGCCCGTCCCCAAGTTGAAGTGAGAGGAAGTTGGAATGGACTTTGTCACCGGTCTCCCAAGGACTCAAAACAGGTTCGATGCCATATGGGTGATTGTGGATCGTTTGATGAAGGTTGTCCATTTTATTCCTGTCAAAACCACCTACATAGGGGGCAAGTTAGCTGAGCTATACATTTCAAGAATCGTTTGCCTCCACGGTGTACCGAAGGTTATTGTTTTAGATCGAGGCCCACAATTTACGTCATGCTTCTGGATATGCCTACGCCGAGCAATGGGGACAAACCTATCTTTTAGCACCGTGTACCACCCACAAACGGGAGGGCAAACCGAGAGGATGAACCAAGTATTGGAAGACCTTCTCCTAGCATGTGTGTTGTCCTATAACAAAAATTGGGAGAAATGCTTGCCGTATGCGGAATTCTCCTACAATAATAGGTTCCAATCAAGCATATAAATGTCACCTTTTGAGGCACTATATAGGAGGGATTGTAGGATGCCGTTGAACTGGTCCAAGTCTGGGGAGAGGCCATTCTATGGCCTGAACTTGGTGGAGGACGCAGAAGAGCAAGTTCGGGTGATCCGAGAGCGACTTCGGGCGGCTCAATCTCGTCAAAAGTGTTATGTCGACCGTCGTCGACGTGAGCTGAGTTTTGAGGTGAACGATTATGTTTACCCTAACGAAAGGAACCCATCATTTTCACGTCAAGGGCAAGTAGGCACCTCGCAACATCGGTCCCTTCTGAATTCTAGCGAAACAGAGATCGATGGCCTATCAGTTGGAGCTGCCACCATCACTTTCAGATGTGCACAATGTTTTTTGTTTCTCACAATTGAGGAAGTGTCTTCGATTCCCAACCGAAGCAACCAAGTTAGAAGACCTCAATTTACAACCCGATCTCTCTTATCGGGAGCATCCGATTCGCGTTCTTGAAGAAATGGAGGGCAAGACAAGAAATCATGTCATGAAGTTCTTGAAAGTTCAGTGGAGCAATCATACTAAAGATGAGGCGACTTGGGAGCGTGAGGACCGAATGCGAACCGAGTATCCCGACCTATTTGTCGAACCGACAGAATTTTGGGTACGAAATTCTCTTTAAGGGGGGAAGGTTTGTCACAGCCCCATGCTTACTAAATTGAATTAAGATGCATCTCATGAGCATGCATATGATTTATCGAGCATGTGCACAAATTATTGTGTTGAAATATTTCAAATCAAAGTTAGACATATAACTCAAACCGAAGCTCCAAATGAAAACAACAATAACTACTTGTGAAGATCTCTGGGAAATAATTTATTTATACCTTACAATAATTATCATGAATAAATTTGAATTTTTCCAAAAAATTAGAACCTTACTTAACCCTGAGAAAATTCAAAACCAATTCAAAAACCATTACTGTGACTGAATTGAAAACAACCAAATAAAACATGAACAGTGTAAGACCAGGAGCTTTTTGGTCATAATATTTGATGATGAACACATTGACAATAAGAAATACTTAGTCTTAGTGTTTTAAGATGAATACATTGTCTTTGAAACATGCTTGTGATCTTAGGTGCTGACATGCTTTTGAGTTCTGTTGAATTCTGTTGAAAATCAGCTTTTGTCAGGTTTTCAGTAGTAGTCTGAGGCTCTGTGTCAAGGAACTCATTGAAGTGAACAACCGCACAATTGTTGGCGGTATGAAATTTCAAGACTTGTGTTTTGGCTTTTGGATTTTCTGAGAGCGGTAATCTGGCTTTGTATCTCATGGAACTCTGGGTTTGCGGTAGGACCGCTTATAAAGTGATAGTACCGCAAGTCCTTGATTCCGACGGTGTTTTGCTCGAGCAGTTAGATCTTGATCCGACGGCTCATATTGAGAGGAGCGTTCGGACCATTCAAACTTTTCAAGGATTGTGAGCCTTTGATTTGAAATCGGCGGTCGATATCAAGGGAAGCGTTCGGACTTGCAACAGTGCTCTTAAAATCCGGCGGTTGTGAAGCGTGGTCGATCGGCCAAATCATCTGGAGCGTCCGCGACTTTGAGGTTAAGTGAAGCGTCTTGACATACATTTGCACGCGTTTAGAAGCGGTAGTACCGTTTTATTCGGTAATATCCGTTGTTTTAACGGCGGTAGTACCGCTAAGTTTTTAGAGAGAGAGTGTTTTGACAAGGTTTGATAAGTGAAAACGGTAGTACCGCATGTTGTGGAACAAGACGCATCGCAGACGGTAATACCTGATTTGAGCGGCGGTAGTACCGTTAAAGCGGTATGACCGCAAGGTTGCGGTATGGAATTTCGAGCATGTTTTGAAAGATTTTGAGATTTCGAGGAGCGTAGTACCGGAAGTGTTTGGCGATGCGGCCGTAGTATGTCGGGGCTAATGTGACAGTATGACCGATTGTGCTGTGTCAATCTATCGTTTTGGGATTTTGGCTTAGGTTAAGTTAAATTCATGAGCTTTAGTGTGTTGCACGATGCATGATAGTGTTTATGCGTGTGTGTGAGCTAATGGATGATCAAGTTGGACAACTTGTGCCAAGATTTGGTTTCTTTGGTCTTTGCATGTGCAGGTTGAGCGTGAAGTCGAATCACGGTCGGTGATGAAGTTGACTCGGACTAGGATGGGGAGAATCTGAGGTCTTGGAAGTCGTGGATGTCACGAGGTGGTTTGGATTACACTGGAGCACGTGGAGATCAAAGGTGGTGCACGCTGAAGCTACGGGAGGAGTCCTAGAGGCTTACTGGCGTGAGGAGTTTTTGTATATTGTCGGTTTTGGAAAGTTTGAGTGATTTTGGTAAAACCCGTGTTGGTCAGGGTTTCGGGTCCCTTGATTTTCGGAAAGATAGATTTCGTGTTTGTTGTTGACACGGATAGAACTCTGCTTATAAGAAGAGGCAGAGGGGTGCGCCTTGGGTACGAGCTTTTGGCGTGTGTGCTTTTGACCGTAGCTTTTCTCGCTGTTTTGCTGCGGTTGAGTGGTCCTTCGATTGGAGGCTTTGAGGGGTGCTTGATGAGCACTTTGTAGACACAAATTCAGCTTGAGAAATAAAGCTCAGATTTGCTTTACTTTGCCTCTGATTTTGTTGTTCTTGCTATGCTTCTGAGGTGGTCTTTGCTGTGAAGTTCTTCAAGAGTCATCCGAGAGGTTACTGAAGTTCTTTCACACAAGCAGGAGTTTGAATTTGGTGATCTATTCGCTGCAATCATTCAACCCCCCGTTCGGATTGCCATTACGATCCTACAAATAGTGATGATAGAAAAAATTTATGTGTCCAAGGTTATCCCAGGAACATCTCTGCAAAATCTTAGAATTTTAGAAATTTATTTGCTATTTTAAATCACCCAATCAAAGGGGAGGTGTTTGAAATCAAATCAGTCAACTATTTGGTTTGACCCGACCCAAACAGACCCAGTCGGTATGACCCAACCCACCCGAACTAGACCATACTACACCACTTGCCATGTCATTGACCACATGGCCCCACTAGCTAGGCACGTCTCCTACCTCGCGCCAGCGAGCGGGTAGAAGCCGAACGCCACGAGGCCGTGCACTCCGTCATCACAAACTCACGCCGTCTCGCCACTGGCCATGCAACCCAACCCAGAGCTTCGCCCGTTCATGCCGTCACCATTCTTGGCTGTTGCATGCATTTAGCTCCTTCCTTGCTCTCTTTCTCACTCACTTCTTCTATCGGTGGCTGAGGAGGGAGCCCTCTTGTGCTTTCCTCTCGGGTTAACCTCTCGTTGCCATGTCCTTCTCCTTCTCCATTCTTCACTGCATCCATTTGCGCTAATGCGAGCTCCTTCTTTTGCTTGTAGCACCCGAAACGTGGTAGTCGTCCTCGGAGCCAGTGGCCGCGCACAAAGCACCGCTGTCGTGTCAACTTCCTCCCCAGTGAGCCTTTTTCCTTCCTAGGCGTGTCAGAACATGTTCCTGAGCACAATGATGTTTTTCCCCATGATGATGTTGCCTTTCGTTCACCGGGATTGCGGAATCTAGTTTTTCCCACTTTCGGCTAAAGTTCCCCCTTTCTTCCCCACCTCTGGCACGGTGAGATTTTCTTCGATTCCTTGCTGTGACACCATCTCTTGTATCCCCTCAAGCTTTCCTGACCACTATGTTTCCTTCTCTTTGTTCAGGTCACCTTTTCCACGAGGAGCTCCCATCGCCGCCGTTGGACTTCGTCGCCGACCATCCTTCGAGCATCTCCAACTACCCTCATCACTCCGGTAGGTTCCCTGTGCCTCGTAGGTACTCATGTGCGTGTTTATTTGCTCAATGCGTCGCTGGGTCGCCTTAGCCGCATGTGCCGTTGCGCCACCGCCGCCTCTCTCTGGTGCGCCGCCGCTACACTCCTCCGTGAGCATCGTTATCGGTACTGAAAGGTGCGCAATGGTGTGAGGATACCATTTCGGGCTTCCATTCGCGCCGCCGTGGACCACATTACCGGTGGAAAGCATGGCAGTGAAGCCCCAAGAAGCTCTTTGTTTTGTCAGAATTCTGACAATTACTGTAGCCCATGATTAGAACAAATCTCAGTCGGATTAGGGTTAAAGCAGTGATTAGTTCACTTTAATTGTCTCTCTGTGAGTATGGCGCGTGGGCCCCTGAATAGAAAACAATGAGGAGTTAAGAGCTGGGTTTTGCTTAGAGTCGCTAACACGTGGGCCCCGCACATTAAACTCACAGATATCCCCGGTCCACTGACCATACACTGTGCATGTGGACCTTCGGTCTATGTACTATTGGCATGAACTGAGCCTATGACATGTGGACCCCACATGTTAGTTCTTTAGAGATAAATGAAAAAAAAAAAAATGTATGGGCCCCATCTGTCAATGACAGAGGCTAAGTTAGCCTGAGTATAAAAAGTATTTAATGCTATAGAAAATTTAGAAATGAATTATTTTTACATTGAAAATTCAATTAACTTTGAATATTCATAGAAAATTCACGTGAACTCCAAATGAGATGAATCCAATTGGGTTGTTCATAAAATTTTATTCTCTAGTAGACCATGTAGTTTTTGTCTCCACCATTATTCTAGAAATTTTCGCGAAAATATTTATTTTCTGACTGAAAGCAACATAAGCTGATTGTTTAGCATTTTATCCCCGGCTAATTTTTGAAAGGCTATAACTTTCACATACGAACTCCAATTGAACTAATTCTTTTACCTAAATTCATATAAAATCATAAGATCACTAATGTATCAATTTCATGCATTTTGGATTTTTCAGCTTTCTCGGTGTTTATTCAATATCATTCTTTCTATAGACTCTGAGTTGCCAGAAGTGAGTGACTTCGTGCACAAGAACGAGAAAGTGGACTACTAGCAAGGCAAGCATCATCTTGCATCATATTGATCCTAGATTTTGTTACTCTAAGTTATTTTGAGTTGCAACTATACTTGCATGCATGTTATTTTTGATGTATCGATATTTTGTGAGTTTAGATAGCTATGTCCTAACTCTTGCAGGTTATCCTTGATATATTTCCACTTGTTGTGCAATTGAGCTTAAGATAGATGTCTTGTGATGGTTTATCTACTATGTATAATTATGCTTAGCCTTGCAAGTCGGTAGATACGGTAGTTCGGTTGACGGGGTTAGCCTATCGATTGTAGGGAAACACCAATCCTTTATGTTTATGCTTTTGTCCAGATCTTCGTGTCTGGTTGTTGAGTTTGAAAATTTTCTATTTGAAAACTAATTTTTGGTCTGGGCAAGTGGCTAGTAGTGTGGGTGCCTTCGTGCACGAGACTAGGGTATCGTGGTAGACTTGTCCGAACCGAACCACTAAGGAGTAAACTTTGGGCTGTAAATCTAAGTAACACTCGTACTTCCACATGCGTATCGGTGCCTCTTGGTCAAGTAGGAGGGTGGGTCTTATTGGGTTGGACCACAGGTGGTGTGAGGACATCATGTGTGTGATCATATATTCGTAGGAATCCGATGCAATTTTCTAAAATGTACGGGTGAGCACTATTTTTCTTTCGTACATTGTATCGATATCACCATATGCAGTTGTTGAGTTTGATATATATATATATATATATATATATATATATATATATATATATATATATATATAGGAAAATGGTATGGTATTCCTAGAGTACGTACTCCCAACTCTCATATACCACTTAAATCATATGATGATACCTCTTTATCTATTTGTGCATACTCCAATAATGATTATAAGATACCCCAAAGTGAGTCCCATGAAAAATTTCATTAAATGATTATAAGATACCCCAAAGTGAGTTCCATGAAAATTTTCTTTAAATTCCACTTTTTATAGCAAACTTTGTGTATATACTTCTTTTATATATGAAAAAGGGTATATAGCAAAAAATAAAAGAGCTCAATGAATTTTTCAATCAAATCATATTGGAGTATCTTATAATTAGTATTTAAGTATACTAAAAGTGATAAAGAAGTATAATATGTGTGTTTAAGTGGTATATTGAAAGTGGGAGTACATACTCCCAAGAGTGCAAACTAAATGGGCGTCCTATATATATATATATATGAAAATGGTATGGTACTCTTGGAAATCGTACTCCTACTTCTCATATACCACTTAAATCGTATGATGATACATCTTTATCTATTTGAGTATACTCTAATAATGATTATAAGATATTCCAAAGTGAGTTCTATGAAACAATTCGTTAAAGTCCACTTTTTATAGCAAAATTTGTGTATATACTTCTTTTATATATGAAAAAGGGTATATAGCAAAAATAAAGGACTCCAATGAAAATTTTTCAATCAAGTCGCATTGGAGCATGTTATAATTGATATTTAAGTATATTGAAAATGATAAAGAAGTATAATGCGTTCGTTTAAGCAGTATATTCGAAGTGGGAGTATGTACTCCTGGGAGTACAAAACGATATATATATATATATATATATATATATATATATATATATATATATATATATATATATATATATATATATATATATATATATATATATATATATATATATATATATATATATATATATATATATATATCACTTGTATTTCTTTCGTTAAAAATTTGTTTTCTAAATGGCATTTACAAACTAGTATGCGTAGGGCTAAAAATTGTGCGTTTTATGCAAAATCTAAGCCACTAATGCCTCTCTTTTGGTTAGCCTCTAGCATGTATGATTTTTATTTTGTGTAAGTCTTGCGAGTATATTTTTCTACTAAACCGGATTGTCCACTTGCTGCAGGTGAGGATGGCTAACGAACGACATCGTTTCTAACCCCCATTCGGTTGCCTTTGGGGATGAGCACAACTTGCTGGACTTTTGGTTTATATTACTTCATTTCCACTGCGTAC
The DNA here is from genome assembly GCA_036346405.1 of Phyllostachys edulis. Classification (NCBI taxonomy): domain Eukaryota; kingdom Viridiplantae; phylum Streptophyta; class Magnoliopsida; order Poales; family Poaceae; genus Phyllostachys; species Phyllostachys edulis. The sequence continues at coordinate 21,086,053 of CM070568.1, read as the reverse complement.
TTGTGTTAATTTATTGAATTTGGCAGGTCAGCCACTTATGTAAAAATTCTGGACATAAGTCCTATGTTTGTATGACACCTTGATATATCCTGTATGCCTTGTGTATGACTGTGGACAATGTTGTTAAGGATATGTGCATGTTAACCGCTGATCTTGGGAGCTAACACGGGACACATATCCGAAGTTCTGAAATGCGTTTTGACTCATTTAAGTTTAAGATTGGACTACCGGGGAACCAGTCACCATGTAGCACGTGTAGAGGTGCGGTATGCATGGTAACCGTGGCTCTAACTCTGTTGGTGTCGGGACCCAAAAATACGATTCAAGAACCCTCTGTGTATTCTGAACTAGTCCCAGATCAGTTGCTAGCTCACACAGGAAACAATGATGAAATACCATCCATTTATTCGATTTAACTAAAATGATCTCAAAGTAACAAATAATAATAATAACTGGACCTTATGGTCAATGTTTACTTAACTTGCCACACAGGGCTAAAGAAACAAATAAACTCTTGCAGTGGAACGAAACTCTTGAAATGGCCAATCAACATGCCCATAGGCAATCGAGTGGAGAACGCATCCTAATTCGCAAAACCTTCATAGTCCTCCTTCTGAAAGAACTCCTAAGTAGCTTGATATTCTTCAACCGATCAACAAAGGCGTAAAGCTGTGAGTACATAAAGCACTCAGCAAGCCATAGGGAAATGTATGCAAATAGTATTCATACACGGCTTGACAAAGTTTAGCTGTATGGTTCTTTTGCAGAAAGCAGCATTGGTGGTAATAGCAAATCCCAAAACAATTTATATAAAGATAGCATGCAATTGTATTAAACAATATATTTTTGAAATCATAGGTTCAATATGATCAAAGGACTACGGCTTTCCATGGAATAAATCCTGGGATTGATCTTTATCTTGGTGCACTCCTCCTTGCTCAAAGCTTCCCGGAGTATGAGCGTCTACTCGCAAAACAAGCATAAAACAAACAAATAAATAACAGAGACAAAACAAACTCCAAAAATTAAATAAAAATTTCAAATAAATAGATCTTGAATTTAGATGAATTTAGGAATTTGAATGGACTCAATCGGAGTTCGGATGAAGAAGATATGGGCTTTGGAAGATTCACATGAAATGATGAAATTAAGAGAGAAAAGAATATCCAGAGAATATTCCTTCGGATTAAAATAGATAAAAAGAATTGGAGACTTACAAGTGGGGTCCACTGGTAAGTGAGAGAGAGAGACAAAAGTAGTGGATGACATGTGGGCCAAGGTGCTGGAGAGAGAAAGAGATAAAGAAAGAGGATGACAAGGGGTCCCACATGGCCATGAGATGGGTTCACCATGGACCGATTCCATGGTCTTTTGGTTCGGGTGTACAACTTGGTTTGCCACACGGCTAACAACTGGAGTGCCACATGGACCAAACTGCTGAGGTGGAGCTGATGTGGAGGGAAAGGTGTAGGCCACATCAGCAGAGAGCAAAACAAGAGAGGAAGGAAGGGGAGCTCCGGAGCGACACCATGGCTGGCGATTTGAGCTTGTCGGCAACGGCAAAGGAACTCCAGCGAAGTGGAACAACGAGATGCCAAAGTCACAGGAAGCTTTGGGCAGTGGCGGCTCAGCGATGGCGGCGGCAGCTCATCGGCCGTGATGACGACATGGCTATGACGAAGAGGAAGCTCGACAACAAGATACCTCGGTGATGGAGAAGCCAAGAGAAGGTGGAGATTCGGGTGAGATCAAACAGAGGCACGTGGTGACGCACTCAAAAGGGCGAGGATCTCACCGGGATATAGATCAGTTAAAGGGTGGCAGCGGCCGGTTTTGATGACGGGAACGAAAACGACGCTGGGATGATTGTTGGTCGAAGATGGTGAGAGCACGGCGAAGCTTACAATGATGCGCTCCCAACGGCGGTGGCGGAACGGCCAGGGGACCTCCAGCAGTGACAAATTCCAGCGGCAAAAGCTCTTCAACAACGCTCAGTCTTGGATGGATTTCGGTGCAACGTGGATGAGCTAGGGCCGGAGACCTAGGGTTTCGGTGGAGGAAAGGTCGGGCGAAACTTTTGACGTGCTTGGCCCTCTTAAATAATGCTGGGGTGAAGGGGTCTGAGAAGAGGACGGCACGGCACAACGTGTGCATCTCGGACACAGAAGACAGTCGGGAGGCGAAGAACACTTCAACCATATGCTGACAGCGTGGGCCCACGAATCGGTGAAACCAAATAAGTGGAAAGAAAGATTCGGTGCAGGTTGGCTTCACGCGCACAAAAAGGAACGACCCCGGCTCGGGTTGGCTTGGGCTAAGCACAAAAGGGAAAGAGCAGCGGCGGCCTGGTGTGTGGCTCGGCTGGGCTACGTTTGAAGAAATAAGGACGGGCCAGCTCGGGAAAGAAATGGCGAGGTAGCCCCAAATAAAAACAAACGAGCCAAGAGGAGAACGGGCTAAAAGAAAATAGGATTGGGCCAGATTAAAGGAAATTAGGCCCAAAGCAGAATCTGAGATTTTTTTTAATAGCTTTTCCTTTTTAGAAAATAGCAGAAAAGACAAATAGCAAATAGAAAATAGCAAATGCACTCGGAAATTTTTAGAAAAATCTAGAAAATATATCCAAGCACATATAATCCAATTAAAATAGTTTTGATAATAGTTGAAGTTGATATTATTCATATTAAACTATTTTTGAACTTTAAAAATTCTAATTAAGCTTTAACTTTAGCAGAAAAATCCAAATGGTTATTTTTGCTTTTTGAAACTTCAAAAACGGACCAAAATTTTGGGATGTTACAAACCTCCCCCCTTAAAGGAATCTCGTTCCTGAGATTCGGGCTGACTATAGAATAAGTTCTAATGCAGGTCTAACTTAAAGACTTACCAGAAACAAGGTTCTGAACTGGTTGTACTTCTTCTGCAGTGATGTGATTTAGCCTTCCTCTTGCTGCAGTTGATGGAGTCCTGGTAGCTTGATTTGGAGTCTGAGGCATTCCTCTTCCTGCTCCTGGTAAAGAAGTCCTGGTCGGTGTAGCTTCCAAATTGAAAGGAATTGGTGTCGGCCCTTGCTTCTGCGGACACTTCTTGGCAGGGTGACCTGTATCATGGCAGTTGAAACAAGTAACTCCTGCAACATGATTGTTGGCCCTCTGAGGTTGATGATTGTTGTTGTTGTTGACATTGGGAATCCCTATATTTCTTGCATGAGACACTGGCGCAGGGGTTCTGAATCCGACAGATGAATTATTGGAACAAAAAGGCTGTTGAGCATTGGTTCTAGCTCTTTATAGCTGATTCTGATGAACTGTATGTTGTATCATCTTCCTTTTGCGAGATTTGTCCAACCCACGACGAGAATCTTCTATGAGTACAGCTTTATCCACCACGTGTTGAAAATCCACTTAATCATTTCCAACAACTTGTACTTTCAAACTGGGGTTAAGTCCACGCTTGAATCGCTCCTGACGTGCATTATCTGTAGCAACATCTTCTGGAGCATAGCCAGAAAGTTGAGTGAACTTGTTGAGATATTCACCCAAAGACTCGTTTCCTTACTGTAGTTCACGAAATTCATTCTTCTTCATTTCCGCAATATCGTCTGGAACACGCGCTTGACGAAAAGCTGTTGAAAATTCCTCCCAAGTAATGGCTTGTGAATTCTCATGAGCTGTGATGTAGTTCTCCCACCATTCTGTGGCTGTACCTTCCAACTGATGTGAAGCATAAAGAACTTTCTCTCGATCATTGCATTGAGTGATGGCTAGCTTTTTCTCAACTGAACGAAGCCAATCTTCCACGTCCAAAGGTTCTGGCGAATAAGAAAACATAGGTGGACGGATCCTCATGTACTCTGATAACTTGGATTGATGATGAGCTGGCGGAGGAACAGCTACGGCTTGCTTATTCTGACTATTCTGATTCAACATGTTGACTATTGCAGCGACGGTCTGACTTTGCTGGGTCATCATGGCATTCACGTTTTGCATCATTGCACTCATGAATTGAGTCTGAGCTGCTAGAAGTTGCGCCATGCTTGGATCTGCAGCTCTAGGGACTGGTGACTGGCCTCTAGTATTGACATTGGCATTGGCATCATCTGACTGAGTACGGCTCGAAGTGTTGTAAGTGTCAACCATCTGCGATGATTCTCCACAGGTTTAATAGGTAAGATAGAAAAGTAATACAGATGAGAGGGAATAGCACAATAGATGAGATAGAACAAAATAGAAAAGATAGAAACAAATTAATTAGGAAAAACAGATTATACCCAAAGACAAAAGACAAGAAGGCATAACTGAAACGCTATGAAAGAACAAGCAAACTCTTTAAATTAAAGCCTTAGTGTGATTGCAATATAATGCTTGATAGCAAACCTGCAACTCCCACTTACACACAACCTAAATAAAGACCTATTGCAACAACGATCTAAAACGCTACTAAAAACTCAAATAGGACGGCTTCCAATTTGAACTAGAGGATAAAGACTCTTCAAACAACTGGAACGAAGTAATGAAGATACCCTTGACAATTGCCAGTGACTTGACTTCTTTCTTCCGAACTAAAGAAATTAATGATGTGAGAAGTCAATTTAAAATTATAAAACAAAATTCAGCAAAGACGAGGAACAAGATTTATAGAACAAGATGAGAAAGAATAGAGTATGATAAGAATAGAATAGACTGAGATGAGAAAAGAGCAACCATTTAAATCAAGTTAAGTTGATTTGATTTAGAAAATAAAATTTGAAGCTTTTAGCTAAAACAACCCTGCTAACTAAGGTTGCGTTCTACAGTCGATATGGCTCTGATACCACCTATGTCAGGACCCAAAAATACGATTCAGGAACCCTCTGTATTACGAACTAGTCCTGATCGATTGCTAACTCACACGAGAAAGCAGTGATGAAATACCATACATTTATTCGATTTAACTAAAAGATCTCAAAGTAACAAATAAAATAATAATGGACCTTATGGTCAGCGTTTATAACTTGCCACGCAGGCTAAAGAAACAAATAAACTCTTGCAGCGGAATGAAACTCTTGAAATGGCCAATTAACATGCCCACAGGCAATCGAGTGGAGAACGCATCCTAAAGCGCAAACTTTCATAGTCCTCCTTTTGAAAGAACTCCTGAACAGCCTGATATTCTTCAACTAATCAACAAAGGCGTAAAGCCATGAGTACATAAAGCACTCAGCAAGCTGTAGGGAAATGTATGCAAATAGTATTCATGCACGGCTTGAAAAAGGTTAGTTGTATGGTTCTTTTGCAGAAAGCGGCATTGACGATAAATACAATAAATAGATTGAAATGCGTAGTTAAAAATAATAATAAATAATTAAATAATTTCTTTGAAACAACCAGTGAACTTCCCATTCACTTCCCTACCAAACCAATGATAACTGAATCCTCAATTCACCAATCGACACAAACCACCAAGTGAATTACCTGTTCACCAAAAAAATATTATATTCATCAAGTGAACTTTCCATCCACACTTCGACTCATTTTATAAGAAACTCTATCTCTTGAGTGAAATCCCCGAGCACGTCTATAACCACAGACACAGCTATTCGAATAGTTTTACACTCTACAGAGGTTGTACAGCTTGACCCACATGACACGACTTCTCTAGTTTGTTTGGCATTCGTCGATATCACTGCTCACTACCTTAGGTAAGTAGTCTAGAGCATGCGACAAGGCCTTTACAAAGTCCTGTTTTGACCCAGTTCTGCTCGCTAAGGTTTCGTCTACCGGGCCCCCTCTTGCGCCAAACACAACCCAAACAGAACCAAATCAAAATATCGCTAATTAATTAGCCAGCTCCATCCCATACCAGACATGTGGTTGTACGGTTAAGGCCCAGTTCAATGGCGCACAAGATTAAGTCCTTGACCAGTTACTCAGGCGAGTCTACCACAAACCCACGACATGTTCCATCCACACCCCCACTATCCACCAACACTACTACAAAAAGGCTAATACTGGACGCCTCATCACAGACGGTTGACCGAAACCGTCGGTATTACATTCAATCACAGACGGTTTTGGTTTAGAGACGCGTAGGCATCGGGTCGCGCTAAAAACCGCTCGTGAAGAGGCAATATCACAGACGGTTCATGTTGAAGACCGTCTGTGAAGTATCACAGACGGTTCTTGTTCAGAACCGTCTGTGATATTAATCAGTATCACAGACGGTTTTAAAACACAACCGTCTGTGAAGTATCACGAGCGGTTGCTCAACAAGAACCGTCTATGATATTAATTAGTATCATGAGCGGTTCTTAAAATAACCGCTGCGTGATAATATCGCTCGGCGTGAGTTAATTTCTTCATCGCCGATCGCGTCGTGTTCGCCGCCATCCGCCCGGCTCCCGATCGTCTCTTCATCGCATCGATCCGCTTCGGCTCCCGACGCGTCTCTTCGACTCACGCTCGAATTTATTCCTTGTTTTATAAAAGGATCATCGCCATCCAAGATGATCATCCCCACATACTTATAAAAAAAAGAAATGGTCGCCTCTTCCTTGTCGCCGCAAGCGATGGCCTTCTTGGCGCCTTGTCTGAGCACCTCTCTCGGTATAAGTTGAGCCGTCTTTGCGGAAGAACACTGTTTGATCAACGGTGTCTTCACCTCTCGCCGGTGGAGAATTTGCGGAGGAGGTGATGGCCACCTTCCGCCGTCTTGACATCCTCCTCCGCCGTGTCTTAGGGTGATCTCGCACTTTCGGCGAGTTTACTGACGTCATCGTCGTAGTCCTCCAAAACGACGTTGCACGTCTCGTGAGGCTTGCCGTCACTTGGACTATGTAATCGAGGCGGCGGCGCATCGAAGTCGACGGCCGAGACCCTCAAGCAAGGGAAGAGAGCCTATGGGCTCAATTCTTCTTAGTTCAACGATCTGAGGTCTTGGAGACACTTTCGAGCAATGGCGTCAGCGGGTGGGCGCATTTCAGCCGTTCGTGATGATCGAGAACCGTCCGATCTTGACAAAATCGCCTATGAAGTATTGCGAGATGGAGATAGCGACCTACCTTCGCCACTAGAAAAACCTTGTTTAATTATAGGTTTACGCTTTTTTAATATAAACATGTAATTTCTTCATGTCATGTAATTGTATATATATACTTGAGAAAAACCATTTCACGCAGCGGTTCCATTATGGAACCGTGCGTGATATGAACATATCACAGACGGTTCCATAATGGAACCGTCGTGATATATCCCATATCCTGACGGCTCTATTATGGAAATGCTCGTGATAATTATCACCGAGCGGTTCCATAATAGAACCGTCTCGATAAGTCTCTTTGTAAGTAGGAGCTAGCCCGACTTGCCGCTAGGGTTTGCGCTCTAACTCGTCACTCCCGGTGACCTTACTCTCGTCCGTTCCCTCCCGTCGCTCTTGGCGCGCCATTCTTCCGTCGCCGGCGGTTAGCAGCTATCTGGTGACCTTTGCAAAAGACACTAAATGCGATAAGAGTGTCTTTTGCAGCGTCACCGTTAATACTCCTAACTCACGATGACGTCAAACTCGTCACTCCCCACTCTGCTAGGGTTTTGCGCCCGCCCTAACTCGTTCCTCCCACCTCCTCGCCGCCGCCGACCTCGCCGACGCCTTGAAACCCGTTGCAGCCTGCTAGGCCCTGGCCGAGGCTTTGCTTTCCCCATCCTCTCTCTATTCTCCTCTAGATCTGTTAGCTTAATGTCTTTTGTTGAGTTTGATTTTTATGCATGAACCTTAAGTTGTGTCTCGATGTTTGTGTGATTTATGCAAGGTAAAGAAATGGATGAGGGTTGTCTTTGGTGGTGGGGTCGCCACCGTGGTTCTTGTTGTACTAAGGTCCTCTCTGCCTCTACCCCTTGCTCTGTGATGAAAATGGCTAGCTAGTGCTCTGCGATGGATGCCGAGGGCTACTACTTGTGTGGTGTGTTTGGACACCCTTGGTCTTGTTCTCTTCTCGATGAACCGCTTCAATGATGTTAATAGTCTTATGCTGAAATTGAATTGATAATTAGTTCATATTAATAGTCCTCTTGCTCTGTGATGTAATGATGTAAATAGTCTTATCTTTGAAATTGAATTGATAATTAGTTCATATTAATAGTCCTCTTCTTTGTGTGATGTAATGATGTCAATAGTCTTATGCTGAAATTGAATTGATAATTAGTTCATATTAATAGTCCCTTGCTCGTGATGTAATGATGTAAATAGTCCTATTTGAAATTGAATTGATAATTAGTTCATATTAATAGTCCTCTTCTTTGTGTGATGTAATGATGTCAATAGTCTTATCTTTGAAATTGAATTGATAATTAGTTCATATTAATAGTCCCCTTGCTCGTGATGTAATGGTGTCAATAGTCTTATGCTGAAATTGAATTGATAATTAGTTCATATTAATAGTCCCTTGTTCATGCCGGTCAAGTTCTCCTACCTCTTGCGTGCACGTCCTACCATTCCATTCATAATCTCTTCTCTATAAAGTCTCCAGCGTTGGTACGCTTGTGCCATTAAACAAGCATCATATATATATATATATATATATATATATATATATATATATATATAGTATTGCCACTTTGAGCATGTAATTAGAAGAAGCCAACAAGAACACCAAGCAACAAGTTGAGAATTCTTTTGAAATATGAGAATGGTTGCTTAGTGTTCTTGTTGGGTTTAAAGACGATTACATACTCAAGAATGGATAGTTGCTAATACATGATGCCACTTCCCACGGAGTACTCTTTAAGATCAACAAGAACACTCTTCAACATAGCGACGCCCAATCTGTAATTGATGTCCGAACGCTTCCTTGCATCCATATTTTTATACTTGCAAGGGCTCAATGAGGTTGCCCGTGGCTACCGCCTCATCCTTCTCATGCATGCGCGGACGATCCCCAAAGTGGCCGAGATTACGTAACAATATATATGTAATATATATATGATGCCGATTTAATGGTACAAGCAACCAACGCTGGGCCTTTATAGAGAAAAGTCATCACGACGGTTCAAATGCACAAACCGCTCGGTGATATGTGCTTATCATGCACGGTTTGTGGTGAAACCGTCGTGATATGTGCTTATCACGCATACGGTTTGTGGATGAAACCGTCTCGTGATATGTGCTATCATGCACGGTTTGTGGATGAAACCGCTGCGTGATATTACTATCGCAGCGGTTTGAACCACAAACAAATGCGGAAAGTATACATCACGAGCGATTCAAAACCGCTGCATGATGACCTCATGTCATCACTGACCCATAAACTCAGACGGCTCACGAAACCGTCTGTGATGACGTTTTTGAACCGTCTGTGAAAGCCTTTTCTGTAGTAGTGCAACCACTCGCCCGAGCGAAAACAATTTTGTTTAACCAATACCAATGACTCACCTCGTCATGGTACACAAATTTTGACAGCAGTGGATAACCACCATAATTCCATGTATCATTATGTCAAGATTAATCATTATGACACATGTGATCATGAACCCATCGTAACTAAGCTGAACTAAGCATTTGTACGATACCCATGTTGGTGATATGAATATGTCCAACTAAAAATATCCATGCTAGGGTGACAAATGATTCATGGCATTCAAGTAATCAATGGAGGCATAATGACAAAAGGTAATTGTTAATCCCAAAACAATTTATATAAAGATAGCATGCAATTGTATAAAATAATATACTTTTGAAATCATAAGTTCAATATGATCAAAGGACTACGTCTTGCCTTCGAATAAATCCTAGGATTGATCTTGATCTTGGTGCATTCCACCTTGCTCAAAGCTTCCCGGAGTATGAGCGTCTACTCGCAAAATAAGCAAATAAACCAAATAAATAAATAACAGAGACAAAACAAACTCCAAAAATTAAATAAAAATTCAAATAAATAGATCTTGAATTTAGAAATTTGAATGGACTCAATTGGAGTTCGGATGAAGAAGATATGGGCTTTGAAAGATTCACATGAAATGATGAAATTAAGACAGAAAAGAATATCCAGAGAATATTCCTTGGATTAAAATAGATAAAAGAATTGGAGACTTACAAGTGGGTCCACTTTGGTAAGTGAGAGAGAGACAAAAGTAGTGGATGACATGTGGGCCAAGGTCTTTGGAGAGAAAGAGATAAAGAAAGAGGATGACAAGGGTCCCCATGGCCATGAGATGGGTTCACCATGGACCGATTCCATGGTCTTTTGGTTCGGTGTACAACTTGGTTTGCCACACGGCTAACAAGCCGGAGTGCCACATGGACCAAAGCTGGCGAGGTGGAGCGATGTGGAGGGAAAGGTGTAGGCCACATCGTGAGAGAACAAAACAAGAGAGGAAGGAAGGGAGCTCTGGAGCGACACCATGGTGGCGATTTGAGCTTGTCGGCAGCAATGCAAAGGAACTCTAGTGAAGTGGAACAACGAGATGCCAAAGTCACAGAAGCTTTGGGGGTGGCGGCTCATGATGGCGGCGGCTCATCGGCCGTGATGGCGACATGGCTATGACGAAGAGGAAGCTCGACGACAAGATACCTTGGTGATGGAGAAGCCAAGAGAAGGTGGAGATTCAAGTGAGATCAAACAGAGGCACGTGGTGATGCACTCAAAAGGGCGAGGATCTCACCGGGATATAGATCGGTTAAAGGGCGACGGCAGCCAGTTTTGATGACGGGAATGAAAACGGCGCTGGGATGATTCTCGGCCGAAGATGGTGAGAGCATGGCAAAGCTTACAATGATGCGCTCCCAACGGCGGTGGCAGAATGGCCAGGAGACCTCTGGCGATGACAAATTCCGGCGGCAAAAGAGCTTCAACGACGCTCGGTCTTGGATGGATTTCGGCGCAACGAGGATGAGCTAGGGCCGGAGACCTAGGGTTTCGGTGGGGGAAAGGCCGGGCGAAACTTTTGATGCGCTTGGCCCTGTTAAATAGTGCCGATGTGAGGGGGTGTAACACCCTGGCTATGCAGAAGCCAAGATATTACCTAGAAGACTAGCATACATCAACAATACGAAATAATTTCTGCAATCTATCAAATAATATTATGTAGGAATCAATAAATGATAGAATGATCATAAGAATTGAATCAGAATTCAACAACATATCAAACTCTAATTACCTAATCATATTGAATCATCTATGATAAACCTATCAATAGACTATACGAAGATCTTAGGCAATTACTATATCAACATATCATAATGGAAGAGTACATCAACTATCAAACTCCAATTATTACAATCCAACATTTATCCAATAGAAGGTAATGACATGTTCATCTAATTAAAGGTGATTAAAGTAATGTGAATAAAGTGTTCTGTGACTATTCCCTCCCAAGCATGCCGTCCTCAATGTTTACCTAAAACAAATAAACACAGCAAGAATGAGTCCACGACTCAGCAAGTACAAAGGAATAATATGAACAACAATGAATAAGAACATGACACTCACATTATAGAATATGAACGTAGAATAGTAGAAATAACATGAATGAATGAAATGCATAAACTCCACTTCTGCTTATACCGGTATAGTCAGTGAACACCCGTCGGTGTTCACTCATGCCTGTATTATCAAAACGCAGGGATCCAAGGCCCGTATGAAGAATATTTCGTAACGGGGATCCAATCTGCTCACATTAGAATAGTGGGTCTTACATGCCCATATTGGAATTGATGGGTCTTTACATCCCACTCCCATGGGTGAATCATGAACAATGAATGAATGAATATATAAATTTGTGAAACGAAATCTCAAGAAGTATGGATTCTCATACATGGATTGAAACAGAAATAATTGAAAACTACTCATAGACTATAGCAGTCAGTCATGGCATGAACATCAAGTAATATGAACAAACAACAGTAATACATCACACAATGTACTTGCCTTTCGAACTGCGATGCGTTAGGAGGCAAGGACGAAGCCACTAATCTCGAACCCTCTCCTCCTACACAATTGAATTACTTGAATAAGAACAACATGAAGATGACATTACTCGCAACGCTTAATCTCATCTTCCTAAACCCAAGGTTCATACAATTGTTCTATTTAATTTAGACGATAGTCTAGCCGGAGACTATACTGGACAGCGGTATTAAAACCTTCATAACGTTTTCTTTGAAATTCGAAAATGAGTGATCTTAGACTCTCTGGAAAGATAATAAAATCCTCTACAATAACCTAGTTGGTGAGCCTTTCTAATTCGGTCAATTTCTTTGTCTAATTATCAGATGAAAGTCTAAACCATAAACTGTCTGACAGAATTAAACAACAGTAGTAAATAATTCATAACTTTTGATTGGATTAACCAAAATTCAATATTTTTAACAATCTGGAAAGCTTATCAAAATTTCTACAACAATTGAGTTGGGTGGAAACCCTGAACAAGATGACTGCTCAAGATCGTCAGACTTTCTGGACAGTATCAAAGAAATCGACGTAACTTTTAAAACACAACTTGGAATTGTGTGATCTTTGAACCTATGGAAAGCTGAAGACATGCCCTACAACTCTCTAGGAGACTAAATCTTCTAATTTGGTCTCTAAATACATGAAAACATACACACAATTAATTAGGTAGAATCTGATCTAAATCGCAGCGGGATGTCGATCCCTAAATCATAACCAATTTCGCATCTAATACGATTCAAACAGCAAGGAAAACCATTTGTTACCCTTGACGATCCACAAGATGTCGCTGATCTAATCCCCACGAAGAAGCTCTCCTTCTAATCACTCTTCCTTTCTTCTTCTTCCTTCCTCTCCTCCCTTTCTCCTCTTGGCGTAGCAGTAGAGGGGAATTGCTACAGTGCAGTGCTACAGTACCAAGGGCGGAGGTACTGTAGCATCTAGGGTTTCCCCCCTCCTTTTATTGGTGGCCGGCCCCTCATGGGCTTTCTGGGCCAAGGCCCGAGGCCCAGGTTGCCGAAAAACCGCAGAAAACTCCTTTTTCTTATTCCTAATTTCTCTTTTGAATGCTTTCTTTCAGAGAATAAATCGAAGTATTACAGGGAGTCCGAGAAGAGAACGGCGCGGCACGACGTGTGCGTATCGGACACAGAAGACAGTCGAGAGGACGAAGAACACTTCAACCATACGCTGACAGCACGGGCCCACGAATCGGTGAAACTAAATAAAGGAAAGAAAGATTCGGTGCAGGCTGGCTTCACGCGCACAAAAAGGAACGGCCTTGGCTCGGGTTGGCTTGGGCTGAGCACAAAAGGGAAAGAGGAGCAGCGGCCTGGTGTGCGGCTCGACTGGGCTACGTGCGAAGAAATAAGGACGGGCCAGCTCGAGAAAGACATGGCGAGGCAGCCCCAAAGCAAAACGAACGGGCCAAGAGGAGAACGGGCCGAAAGAAAATAGGATTGGGCCGGATTAAAGGAAATTCGGCCTGAAGCGAAATCTGATATTTTCTTAATAGCTTTTCCTTTTTAGAAAATAGTAAAAAAGACAAATAGCAAATAGAAAATAGCAAATGCACTCGGAAAAATTCTAGAAAATATATCCAAGCACATAGAATCCAAATAAAATAGTTTTGATAATAGTTGATGTTGATATTATTCATATTAAACTATTTTTGAACTATGAAAATTCCAATCAAGCTTTAACTTTAGCAGAATAATCCAAATGGTTATTTTTGCTTTTTAAAACTTCAAAAACAGACCAGATTTTTGGGATGTTATGGCTAGGTCCTCTTACTTAAATTGAATTAAATTGGATTTTAGTTCTCGGAGACCCAGAGTTATTTTTGTAAGGCCGGGAAGGTCTAGGTCTTACGAAAATAGCCCAGGGTCCCCACAAAATGAATCACATGGTACATGGATAGACATAGCAGAAATTTTTTTGTTGAGACCTAAGAGCGAAAAGATAACAGCGATGGTAGAAAACGTATATGATTTGTTCGATACCAATTATGCAGATAGGTCGTACTTAGCCACAAGATCAATTGTGTGTCCCACGAATGCGGTCGTAGATTATATTAACGATTTAATTATCGATAGAGTGACAGGAAATTTCAAAGAGTACTGGAGCTGCGATACTATCTCTAACTCTAAAGATCAAACTACCGATCTAGACCTACTATACCAACCTGAGTTTCTAAACTCTATAAATGTCCCAAATTTCCCTTGCCATCGCCTTTTACTAAAGGTTGGTCTATCCGTGATGCTTCTCGGGAATCTTAATCAAAACATGGGTCTATGCAATGGAACACGATTGATTATCACTCTTAGGCGATCGTCTACGGCAACATTATGACATGCATAGCCGCTGGCCAATCTATTTGCATTCCTCGAATCTCTTTAAACACAGGAAATTCCAAATGGTCGTTTGTTTTACAAACAAGGTAGTTCCCCTTACGTGTTTGCTATGCTATTGTAATATCTCGTTTCGCTTTAGAGAGGATAATTGAATTAGAGAATGTAATTAAAAAGGGTTTAAAGGGGTTTTTCGCTTAAGGTGGAAAACCTGGGCCGCGGGATCTCGGCCCATGGCGACTCAGCCCATGGGGGAGCCGGCCATGATGGGTTCCCAGGGGGGGCACAGCCAACCCTAGCCCTACCTTGCTCCTCCACCCCTGCCTTCGGCCACCACCCTACTACCTCCCTTCCCCCTTACGCACACCCTTGCCCTTGCTGTCCAAGCACCGTCACCCTTGATGCGTGCCTGTTGCTTGTTGCCATACATACCTCTATGAGTGCCACTACCCCTTGCCTCATGGCTAACTCACCTTTGCTACCATTGGTACGCTCATGGGAGGAAGAAGGTGGTCAGCCAAGGGAGAGAGCAGCAAGGAGAAGGAAGGATAAAAGGGAAAAGAGGAAGAAAGAGAGGAGGATCTTGTGGGAAATTGGTGATCCTTGCGGCGGTCTCCAAGGGTAATGATCTGAAACCCTGCAGGGTTTCCCTAGGTTAATAGCTATTCAGTTTGTAGAACGTTAGGTCAATGGGAAGAGTAGACGATTTTCTATCCAGGTTCGTCAGGATTAGGGCAGAACGTTGTGGGGATGATTATGGGCATTTAGGCTCAAAATTAGAGTTCATTGTAATTAGAGAAAAGTTAGGTTATCGTGTTAGCTTTCCAGGAAGGTTTGGATCATTAAAAATGGAGTAGCGACCTAAAAGATACAACACATAGATGGCAGGCGTCATGTAGTTGGGTTGATTTCGTGTAAAAATTCGTAAAATTAAATATTTGTGCCAACTTGAAAATTTTAGGAAATCTTGTGTAGTTTCAGAAAATATATTATTCATATATTTTCAAGTTTTAGAATTAAAGATATAAAATTGTAAAATGGGCTGTTCTGACAGAATCTGAAACAGTTTTCAGGTAAATAAACGGGGTAGAAAACGGTAGAATCAAAGTTTTGTCATAACTAGGAAAATGTAGGTTGTTTCGTGAGGATTCTAGTAAGTCTTGGATGGCCAAATTTGGAGTTCAGATGAGTAAGATAAGACTATTTTACTACTAGGACAGCGGGTAGTGTGTGCAGTAATTTCGGGTTAAAAAGGTCAGTTTGGCGTAGGCATGCGATGATGGTTAGAGTAAGGTGTTGGTGCTATAATGGGAAGGTTTTGAGATGCGTTTTGAATTTGTTGTCCAGGGAGTTGGGTCTTGTGTGCATTGCCGCCGTTTCGCCTTCCATCGTCACAAGGATAAGAGGCAAGTGTGTGGTAGACAGTGGTCATTGGTTGATCATTCATTTATTACCATTATATTGTTGTGCTTTTACTTATTTAATTGCAAGTAATGTTAATGGTCATTATTTATTCCTTATTGTTGGATATTTGTGCATTCATAAACCAATCACGTTCCTTGTGAAGATCGTGGATCGTCCTTGTTCAACACAGCAACAATCGTAGCATCACCTTTACGGTATCCACACGTCTAGGCATGGAACACCGTGTGCCGGTGTGCTAGCACCAACTCGCACGATAGGGCCATCAAGAAGATGGTGGCTAGGGTTTTGGTGATGCAACTCACATCGTCTGTCCCAATAGCCTCATGCATCCCCTTACAAAGAGCCCATGATGGATCCTATCCGAACTTGTTTGTTCCAACCCGTTAAGTGTGTGAGCCTGTAGGTTCATGCATAATCAGTTGTGACTCGAAAACTTTTTTTCCGACCACGAGTCGTTAGCGATTCCTAGCAAGACATAACGATTCCTGAATACACATAAATTATATCGGATGAACCTTAAAGCAATATGATCTACAACTAGATCCTTATCACTTACGACCAGCTCGTATCTCTATACGACCAGTTCATATTTAGTCATGACCAGTTCATAACTCCTTACGACCAATTTACGACCAGTTAGTGATTATGTTCGACCAGTTTATGACCAGCTCGTATATCTATACGACCAGTCTGTATCTGGTCGAACTAAATGACCTGCTTGTGTATTCTCCCTTTGCCTCACGATATCTGGTTAAACTCTGGGTGAGATATTTTGGTATCCATGGACTGTTAATACTTTCTTGATCAGGTGATGGATAACTTCACATGGTCGACTCTTCGACCACTAGTGGCATGGCCATGCACTTTCTTTATCCGACCATATCAAGGGGCACAGAGATATCTCTCATGTTATGTTAGCAGTGTCGAATCCCATATCCGACCAGTCACATCCCTTCGCATGTTTCATAGCATACCCGAAAGCTACCTTTGTAACCACCCAGTTACGGAGTAGGGTTTGGCAATCCCTAAGTGTACTATTACACATGTAGGAAACCATACTGATCTTAGGTCTAAGGATTATACATCATCATTGCTTGAGACCAACTGATGACTCATAAAATCATAACAATCTCAATAGTGTCTCAAGGTGGGTCAATCCAACACCATATTCTCTAACATTTGTTCACATTATTGATTCGATATCCCTATATCCATGATCGGTGAAATATGGTCATCAATCAATACATGTGCTAGTCGATAAGTCACTGGTGTTCCGACCAAGGATGCATTTAGAATGACATCATATAAGTTAAAGAGCTTCACCAACAAGTCACATACTTGTTAATATTTATAATTGATAATTCATTCAAGGAACATAATAACATTTATTCTATAACTCATTAACATAGACGTGATACAATCATCTCTATGATTGCCTCTAGGGCATATCACCAACACTCCTTTGCCTCAAATTCAGATCCTTCTGAGTGAAGTTATACTTGAGACTATTGTGATGTTTGAAAATATTACAAGACTCTCCATATAAATAATGCCTCCAACTCTTGAGAACAAAGACAACCGCAGCCAATTCCAGGTCATGGGTGAGATAATTCTGCTCGTGCTTCTTTAACTGGCTCGGGGCATAAGCAATCAACTTGCCATCTTGCATAAGCACACAGCCAAGACCCACTCGAGACGCATCAGAAAAGACCGTGAAGCGCTTCCCAGGCTCAGGAAGAGTGAGGATAGGAGAAGTTACCACCATCTCCTTCAAAATGTTGAAACTACGCTCACACTCATCAGTCCACTGGAATCTCACATCTTTCTGAGTAAGCTGGGACATTGGTTTGGCAATGATAGAGAAATCTTGCACAAAACACCGATAGTAACTAGCCAAATCCAAAAAACTCCTCACCTCCTTCACACTGGTAGGCCTCTTACAGTCCACCACTGTAGATACCTTGCTAAGATCAATAGCAATATGATGAGGATTGATCATATGGCCCAGAAAATCCACTTCTAAAATCTAAAATTCACATTTCTTTAGCTTGGCATAGAATTTGTGCTCTCTCAAAGTCTCTAATATCATCCTCAAGTGACGCTCATGATCCTCATTGGTCTTGGAGTAGATAAGAATATCATCAATCAACACCACCACGAAGTCATCTAGATACTCGTGCAGCATACTATTCATGGTCTCCATAAAAACGGCAGGTGCATTAGTCAGTCGAAAAGACATAAATTTATACTCATAATGCCCATACCTAGTGGAGAAAGCAGTCTTCACAATATCCTGCTCACGCACACCGATCTGATTATATCCTGATTGAAGATCAATCTTGGAGAACACTTGAGCTACATTCAACTGATCAAACAAAATCCTCAATGCAGGGCAAAGGATATTTATTCTTAATCGTGATTGAGTTAAGCGCATGGTAATCAACACACATGGACCAACTCCCATCCTTCTTCTCTGTGAATAGAACAGGAGCTCCCCATGGTGACACACTACGCCTAATCAAACCCTTAGCCATCAAATCATCCAACTGCTTCTTCAATTCATCCTGAAACGGACATGCCAACCGATATGGAGACAACGAGATGGACCGAGTGCCCAAAACAAGATCAATGTGAAACTCCACGTCTCGCGTAGGAGGCATTCCCAAAAGCTCAGCCATAAACACATCTGAATAAACACAAACCACCGGAATCTCCTCAATTCGCAAAGCCACGCTCGGCTTTTGAGGAAGAGCTACGAGACATCCGATCTTCACCGCACGCTGACTTGGGAACAGTCTGGCCAACAAACAAAGAGAGTGCGGAGGCACACTCCCCTAAAAGGTCAAAATATCGCCTGAAGGAGTCTGCAAAGTGACGGTCCTATAGAAACATGATATCACAGCTCGGTAGGAGTGCAACCAATCCATGCCCAAGATGACGTCGGAAGGCTCCAACTGAATAACCATCAGATTCGCCGTGAACTCCTCCCCATTAATAACAATAGAGCATCCAGGACAAATAGTGGAGCTCACAATAATACCCCTAAGAGAACTGACCGACACTGACTAAGAAATCCATTGCACACTCAAGTTTGCTCTCCTAGCAAACGCCATCAAGACAAATGAATAGGTAGCCCCTGAATCATAAAGGACTAAAGCATCAAACGAATCCACAAGTAAAGTACCTGTCACCACATTAAGACGAATCGTGGACTCTGCGGTAGGCATGGTGTGCACTCCAGGAGGCGCCATGGAGAAGGAAGACGACGCCGAGGTGGCGGAAGCCCCGACACTCTACCGTGGAGGTGCAGGTAAAGTCGGTGGAGCAGCAATCTGAAGCGGTGCAAGAGGCGGCAGTTGCCAGTAGTACCCTGCCGAGGGCACCCAAGCTGAAGGAAGTGGCGGCGCAAAAGGGGCAGCCATCATCTAGACATATCCTCGTGCAGTTCCTGCTGAGGAAGATGTAGGCACCGGCTCCCACTTGATCACACTAGCGGGGTTCTGTCGACACACCCACTCCTTGTGACCTGGTCGGCCACACTGATGGTAAACTCCCATCGAAGAGCACTCAGCAGCACGGTGACCATCACCACACTTGAAGCAAAGCATGCCTTGCCCTGGGGCAGGACACAGAACTGGAGTACCCACAAAAGGACGAGGCGCTGAAGAAGAAAACAGCCTCGACTGTATAGACTTGGAGAACTGCAAAGACTGCGGTCCTCCCTTGAACTTCTTGAAAGTAGACCGTTGAAAGGACCCACTTCCCTCACCAGAGCTTCTCTTCTGGTCACCACCAGAAGCAACAAGTCCATGAGAGGCATGCTGCCCCTTAGCGAGCTACATCTCCAGCTCTATGCCCCTAGCTTGCTCCACTACAGAGCTGAAGTCACAGAGTGGAGTAGCTCCCAACACGTGCCGGTACTCAGGATTGAGGCCCAGATGGAACCTCTTGGCATTCTGCAGAATCATCATTCGCCACTGACGGGACGAAACAAACCAAGTTATTAAACTCAGCCTCATACTCAGCAATGGACATCTCCCCCTGGGCAAAGGTCATCAGGCCACCTCCATCTTCTCAACGAAGGAATAGGGATAGAACTTTGCTGGACAGATCAACAAAGTTCTTCCAAGAAACTGGACCCTGAGCGGTGATCCTTGACGTCAAAACACCGTCCCACTAGATATCCGCTTGCCCTTTCAGCTAAAAGGATACAAAACGGGCCCTCTGATGTGAAGATAGCTCCAAGGTTCCAAACTGTCTCTCCATGTAGTGCAACCAGTCCGCTGCTTGGACCTGCGTGCCTGATCCATGAAACGGATCCAACCTCAACCCCATCCACTCTCGAAGTGTCATCTACACCTCGGGTACAGGTGGAGGGGCGACAGAAGTAGCAACACATGCCGCAGCAGCAGGGGCTGCCAGCTCCTGTTGATGGAGAGTAGGAATCTCTCCCACCAACTCTCTCAGCAAAGCAGGGGTCACACCCTGACCCCCAACTAGAGGCGGTCAAGAAGAACCCCCTCCTCAAGGTAGTACCGTTCCCATCGACTCTTGACTCGCCACAGTGGTGGCTCCACGGGACCATGCCTGTGGCCACGACCTCCACCACAGCCCCCACGACCGCGGCCACCACGACCACGTCCTTTACCTCTCAGCATAGCTATCAACACAATCAACAACACAATAAGTTTAAAGAATCAATATCAACTCATACATCAATAGTACAACATATCGAAAACGTAAACACAATACTCATCCCATAGCATCCTACTATGCACTACTGTGTCAAATTTGAAGTTAATTAACCATTAGCAAATTTTAGTTTATTTTACTAGTCCAAAAACAAATTTTAGTAATTTTAGGTTACCTAAGTTGTTAATCTATTCACCATGGATCTAAAGCACGCTCTGATACCAACTCTAACACCCCAGCCCAACACTGAGCCTGGAATGCCACTAAAGTACCCTAACAAATATATTTACATCAATGAACAATAAAAATATAGCAAGCAATTCAATACTAAAACATGTCCATGGGTCACAATAACATAAGAATAAAGACATGGCAAGCACTGAAATTTAAACTCTAAATAGTAGGCAGAATAATAGTTCAAGAATTAAGCAAGACCAATTCCAAAGGGACCTATTGAATGAGTAACCAAGTTTCAACCGATCATCTAGAATTATTCAATGTTTATCATAACTTAAAAGAATAAACCATCATGCTAAGACAAAGTTTCCCCATGACAATGATCAAATAATTGAGTGTATACGGTGTTCCAAGTGCTATCCCTCCCTAAGACGCGTCGTTAACGATCACCTAAAACAATAGTAAAGCAAGGATGAGTCCACGACTCAGCAAGCATAATAGTAAGCATTGAACAATGCTTAATCAACACTACAATATCATCACCAACATTAATTGTTCTTTTTTCTTTATTCTCAAGCTCAATCATTCAATTCCCTTTCTTTATTCACAAACACAATCATCAACCACCTTTCATTCCATGCATCTCTACACTACATGTCCGCATGCACTTCTTTTGCGTATATCGGTATAGCATGAGTGTTCACTCATCGATGATACACTCTCAAGCCCGTCCTCTTCAAGGATCAAGGACCCCCTCCACTCCCGTGGAGTTGTGATCAATATGATCAGAGCCTACCCGTATCCCTTCAGTTTTATCAGAGCCATCTTGTGTAGTTTTTGATCTAGATCGGTCGCATATACTTGATATATGGTAGTAGTAGATTGGATCTATTACTATTATGTTTTGGTAACCTAGATCGGTTCATATGGATGGAGCGGTCTAGGCACTAGTTGATAAGATCAATCGATTTTCAGCGATAGTAGATGGGTTTACGGGAGGTATGAGTTGAAAGCACCAGATGATTTACTCCACTTGTTCACGATCGCATTGCATGATACTCCTACCGGTCGGAATTCCACCATTGGGGTATACGACGGTGCATAGTTGTATGGAAGGGGAGATCAGATTGGTTCGGAATTGGGTTAATATGATTAATCCGATGAATTTCCATGGCTCAATTACGTGAATTAGATTCATGTCCTGGAATTATGTGTTCATGTCACCCGATAGAATTGGATTCTATGCATAACACCTTTTTGCAAGGATTGATGTGAATAGTATGGCCCATTGTGTATGTGATGCATGTATGGATTTTTCATGGCCTACGTGTCATACTGTGTTATAGCCATCGAGCTATATAATATTGTATAACAGTTTGCGTGTCGACATGCGATGCTTGATATTATCATATGTAATTAATTGCTAGCTTTTAGGAGTAATTGCTTAGTAGATGAATGTGGTGATTTCAAGCATGATGGCTTGGTGGACAGGAAGCATGGTGATAGAGATTGTCATGTTAAGGGTCATACTATTTCACAGTTTAATATGATTGTCTGTGAATGTTTATTTTGTTCCTGTTATGATATTGATCATGTTTTATCATTAGATGTTTTAATATGGTAGAGTAGTATCCCTCAAGAAAAATAAGTAAATTTGTTGTCTTTCCAATTCCTACGCCTATCACGATTTTGATCGTTAATTGGTAGGTCTACCAAAGTAGGGTGCCATGAACTATCTTAATAAGATGGCTGGGTGGGTGTCGGACACCCACATCCATAGTATTGGTTTAACTTGATAAGGCTATCAAAATGGTTTTGAGCCTTGGGGCATAATGTTGGTCGCCGGGGCATAGAGATGTCACCCAACAGACAAGAGTCATATGAGATATGTTTCTAGCAATGATGCCAAAGCTCACTAGGACTTAATGATATATGCATATTGAACCCACTATATGAAGTTAGAGGGAAACTTAGTTTGGAACATATAGTGGGAGTATCTTTTATTAAAGTGTTTAATAGAAGATCTTACATAAATGTAGTGCTGAATTTTTGCATATACATATTTTTCTGTTGTAGATCATGGCACCTAAAACTTCCTCCATACCTACCTTTAACTTATGATCTATTCTTGTGAAAGAAAAGCTGAATGAAACAAACTTCATTGACTGATTTCGTAATCTGAGAATTGTTCTTAAACAAGAAAAGAAGGAGAATGTTCTAGAGGGTCCCTATGCTAAGGAACCAAATGTAGATGCTACACATGCTGAAAAGAATGCTTATGAGAAGCATTGCAATGACGTAGTCGATGTACACTGCCTTTTGCTTGCCACTATGAACTCTGAGCTTCAGAAGCAATATGAGATCATAGATGCTTACAATATGATTGTGGGTCTGAAAGGCATGTTTTAGGACTAAGCAAGGGCAGAGTGGTACAATACCTCCAAGGCATTATTTTTTTGTAGGCTGTTAGAAGGTAGCCCGGTCAGTCCTCATGTGATCAAGATGGTTGGTCACATTGAGATCTTAGAAAAGCTTGGTTTTCCTCTTAGCCAAGAGTTGGCTACTGATGTGATTCTCCAATCGCTCCCTGCGAGCTTTGAGCCCATCATATTGAATTTTCATATGAATGGCATGGAGAAGTCAACGACCAAGTTGCATGGCATGCTTAAAGGTGCCAAGGAGTGCATCAAGAAAAGTTCTAATCATGTTATGATGGTTCAAAAGGCTACTAGCTTCAAAAAGAAGAGTAAGTCTTGGGGAAAGGGAAAGGGCAAAGGAAAGACTCAAGATGAGATCAAGAGTCTCAAGGCTAAGCTTAAGAAGCTCAAGCTGGGTCCTAAGCCTGATACATAATGCTACCATTGTCATGAGACTGGGCAGTGGAGGAGAAATTATAAGAAGTACTTGGCAGAGATCAAAAAGAACAAAGGAAGTAAGATTTCCAGTTCAGGTATAAATGTTATAGAAATTAATCTTGCCACTTCTCCTACATATTCTTGGGTATTTGATACCAGATCAGTTGCTCATATTTGCAATTTGATGCAGGGACTGATAGGGAGTAAAAGTTTAGCAAGAGGCGAGGTTGATCTTCGTGTGGGCAATGGAGCAAGAGTTGATGCATTAATTGACACTTTACCATTAGTTTTACCCTCAGGATTAGTTATAGAATTAAATAATTGTTATTTTGTTCCTGCCTTAAGCAAAAACACTATTTTTGCTTCATGTTTAGGAGCAGAAGGTTATGAGTTCAGAATAAAGAACAATTGTTATTCAATTTATTTTGAAGATATGCTTTATGGATATTCTCCATTGGTGAATGATTATATGTTTTGAATCTTGAGCATGTGCCTATCTATAACATTAATGCTAAAAGACTTCGACACAATTATTTGAATCCCACTTTTATTTGGCATTGTCGTCTTGGTCATATAAATGAGAAGCACATGATGAAACTCCATAAAGATGGTCTTCTAAACTCATTTGATTTTGAATCATTTGAAACATGTGAATCTTGTTTACTTGGCAAAATGAAAAAGGCGCCTTTCACAAGTATAAGTGAGAGGGCAAGTGACTTATTGGCCCTTGTACATATGGATCTATGTGGACCAATGAGCACTTCGGTCAGAGGTGGTTTTCAGTACTTCATAACTTTTACTAATGACTTTAGTAGATATGGTTACAACTACTTAATGAGGCATAAGTCTGAATCCTTTGAAAAGTTCAAGGAATTTTAGAATGAGGTACATAATCAACTTGGCAAGACAATTAAATATCTACAATCAGATCATGGAGGTGAATATTTGAGCCATGAGTTTGGTGATCATCTAAAGCAATGTGGAATTATTTCATAACTTACTCCGTCGGGAACGTCTCAATGGAATGGGGTCTCTGAACAACGGAATCAAACATTGTTAGACATGGTTCGGTCAATGATGAGCCAATTTAATCTTCTATTGTATTTCTGGGGATACACTCTACAAACAACGGCTTTCACTTTAAATAGGGTTCCATCAAAAATAGTAGAAATGACACCATATAAGATATGGATAGGGAATTATCCTGGATTGTCTTTTGTCAGGATATGGGGTTGTGGGGTATATGTAAAATGTTAGACGTATGCCATACTCACACCCAAATCGGATAAGTGATTCTTTGTGGGGTATCCTAAGGAAACTAAAGGATATTAGTTTAATAAGCGGGATGCTGACAAAGTGCTGGTTGCCTGAAATGGTGTTTTCTTGGAGAAAGAGTTTGTTTCCAAAGGAGTCAGTGGGAGCAAGGTGCAACTCGAAGAAATTCGGAAAACATCTAAAAATATTTCAACTCCCACTAAACCTCTACAGGATGAACAAAATGTTGTAGAACCTGTAGATGGGGCATCAGCCCCACGTAGATCTAAAAGGCCACATCAATTGCCTATAAGGTATGTGCATGATGTTTTATTATTGAATAATGATGAGCCTAAGACTTATAAGGAAGCGATGGTGGACCCAGACTTTGAGTCATGGCTTGAAGCCATGAGATCTGAGATAGGATCCATGTATGACAATCAGGTTTGGAACTTGGTTGATGCACCTGATGGTGCTAAAACCATTGAGTGCAAATTGATTTTTAAGAAAAAAATGGATATGGATGGAAATGTTCACATTCATAAGGCACGACTAGTAGCGAAGGGTTTTAAACAAATTCAAGGTGTTGATTATGATGAAACCTTCTCACATGTCGCTATGTTTAAGTCTATTAGGATCATTCTAGCTATTGCTGCAAATTTCGATTATGAGCTATGACAAATGGATGTCAAAACGGCTTTCCCACAGGAAGCTAGAAAGGTATGCAAGCTTTAGAAATCCATCTATGGATTAAAGCAAGCATCTCGGAGTTGGAATATTTATTTTTGATGAAGTGGTCAAAGAGTTTGACTTCATCAAGAATGAAGAAGAACATTGTGTTTACAAGAAGGTTAGTGGGAGCAAACTTGTTTTTCTGATTTTATATGTGGATGATATATTACTGGTCGAAAATGATATTCCTATGCTTGAATCTGTTAAAACTTCATTAAGAAATAGTTTATCTATGAAAGATTTAGGAGATGCAGCATATATTTTAGGCATAAGGATCTATAGGGATAGATCTAAAAGACTAATTGGATTAAGCCAAGATATGTACATTAACAAGGTGTTGAAGCAGTTCAACATGCAAGATTCCAAGAAAGGTTTCTTGCTCGTGTCACACAGAATTAATCTTCACAAGAGCTAGTGTCCTTTGACACCTAATGAGCGAGAAAAAATGAGTAGAATTCCATTTGCTTTAGCTATTAGATCTATCATGTATGCCATGCTTTGTACACGACCAGATGTGTTGTATGATCTAAGTGTTACGAGCAGATATCAGTCAGATCCAGGTGAAGGTCACTAGATAGTAGTCAAAAATATTTTAATGTACTTAAGAAGGACTAAGGATGCATTTCTTGTTTATGGTGGTGAGGAAGAGCTGGTCATAAATGGTTACACCGATGCTAGCTTCCAAATCGACAAGGATGATTTCAAATCGCAGCCTGGGTTTGTGTTTTGTCTTAATGGAGTAGTGAGCTGGAAAAGTTCCAAGCAAGGAGCAGTTGCTGATTCTACAACATAGGCTGAGTACATTGCGGCTTACGAAGTTGCAAAAAAACCGTATGGATTAAGAAGTTCATTAAAACTGGGTGTGTTTTCTAGTGCTTTCAGTCCAAGGGATCTCTACTATGATAATAGTAGAGCCATTGCACAAGCTAAGGAGCCTAGATCGCTTCAAAAGTTCAAACACATACTTCGAGGATAACATATTATTTGTGAGATTATTGAAAGAGGTGATGTGAAGATATGCAAAGTGCACAAGGATTTGAATATTGCTGATCCGTTGACAAAGCCTCTCCCGCAACATAAGCATGAGGTGCACACAAGAGCTATGAGTATTAGATACTTGTATGATTGACTCTAGTGCAAGTGGGAGACTGTTGGTGATATGCCCTAAAGGTAATCATAGAGATGATTGTATCACATCTATGTTTATGAGTTATACAATAAATGTTATTATGTTCCTTAAATGAATTATTAGTTATAAAGATTAACAAGTATGTGACTTGTTGGTGAAGCTCTTTAACTTATATGATGTGATTCTAAATGTATCACTGGTCGGATGTCACTAGTCGGAATACTAGTGACTTATCGACCAACACATGTATTGATTGATGGCCATGTTTCATTGGTCATGGATATAGGGATATTGAATCAATAACATGAACACATATTGGAGAACATGGTGTTGGATTGACCCACCTTGAGACACTATTAAGATTGTTATGATTTTATGTGTCTTCAGTTGGTCTTAAGCAATGATGATGTATAATCCTTAGACTTGATATCAGCATGGTTTCCTACATGTGTAATAGTACACTTAGGGGTTGCCAAATGCTACTTCGTAACTGAATAGTTATAAAGGTAGCTTTCGGGTATGCTACGAAACATGCGGAGGGATGTGACTGGTTGGATATGAGATTTGCCACTCCTAACATAACAGGAGAGATATCTCTGGGCCCCTCGATGTGGTCGGATAAAGAAAGTGCATGGCCATGTCATTAGTGGACGAAGAATCGACCACATGAAGTTATCCATCACTTGATCGAGAAAGTATTGAACAGTCCATGGATGACAAAATATCTCACTTGGAGTTCAACCAGATAACATGAGGCAAAGGGAGAATACACAA
Source organism: Phyllostachys edulis (assembly GCA_036346405.1). Classification (NCBI taxonomy): domain Eukaryota; kingdom Viridiplantae; phylum Streptophyta; class Magnoliopsida; order Poales; family Poaceae; genus Phyllostachys; species Phyllostachys edulis. The sequence goes on along the minus strand of CM070568.1, from coordinate 21,058,747 downwards.
GCAGGTCATTCAGTTTGACCAGATACGGACTGGTCGTATGGAGATACGAGCTGGTCATAGACTGGTCGAACATAATCACTAACTGGTCGTAAGGAGTTATGAACTAATGACTAAATATGAACTAGTCGTATAGAGATACGAGCTGGTCATAAGTGATAAGGACCTAGTCGTAGATCATATTGCTTTAAGATTCGTCCGATATAATTTATGTGTATTCGGGAATCGTTATGTCTTGCTAGGAACCGCTAACGACTCGTGGTCAAAAAAGAGTTTCCGAGTCACAACCGATTACGCATGAACCTTCAGGTCACACACTTAACGGGTTAGGACAAATGAGTTTGGATAGGATCCGTCATGGGATCTTTGTAAGGGGATGCATGAGGCTGTTGGGACAGGCGACATGAGTTGCATCACCGAAATCCTAGCCGCCATCTTCTCGAGGGCCCTACCATGTGAGTTGGTGCTAGCACACTGGCGTACAGTGTTCCATTCCTAGATGTGTGGATACCGTAGAGACATTGCTGTGATTGCTGCTGTGCTGAACGAGGATGATCCACGATCTTCACAAGGAACACGATTGGTTGCTAGAAGAGAGGATCGACATCGAGGACGCTGGACGATCGACTACGACCACTAGATCGATGCGCTCGATGTTGGATCAGGCTACTCCAACTCTTCTTTCTCTGCACTGCGCGTCTAGTGGTAACGATCTATGATCTCTTACTTGCATGGCTTCCTGGTTTACGTGGTAGAATTTTTGAATTACTAGCTAGTGTATCCTACCCGTATCCCTTCAAGGATGTGGCTAGAATTAATCAAGAATTATGACCTTACCATTCAGTATCATCTAGGCAAGGCCAAAGTCGTTGCTGATGCGCTTAGTCGCAAGGCGACTCCCGCTACTCTAGATTGCCTCATTGCTGATTTTGATCGCATGGAGATGTATTATTGCTCTGCGAGCACGGCACATGTTGAGACACAATTGATTATAGAGTCAACTATTCCAGACCATGCGCGGGAAGCGCAGCAGAGTGGCTGGTCATTACAGGAGGTCAGAAAGTGTCTGGATGAGGGCAAGGAGAGAGATTTCAGCATTGATGAGTGTGATGCTTTGCGGTTTAAAGGGCGCCTTTGTGTGCCACAAAAGGCAGAGGTCAAGGATGACATCTTAAGGGAGGCTCATTGTACTCCGTACACTGTTCATCCTAGTGAGACTAAGATGTATCGTGATCTGAAGCAGAATTTCTGGTGGAAAAGGATGAAGGTGGACATTGCTAATTATGTGGCTTCTTGAGGTGTTTGTCAGCAAGTGAAGCCAAACATAAGCGTCCTGCGTGGTTGCTGCAGCCTTTGGAGGTTCCCTAGTGGCCTTGGGATAATATATCCATGGACTTTGTGGTTGTGTTACATCATTCGCCGTGAGGGAAGGATTCAATTTGGGTAGTGGTGGATCGTTTCAGCAAGTCTGCGCACTTCATTCCTATCCACACAACAAATTCAGCTTGCGATCTGGCTCCTATTTACACGCATGAGATTATCAGATTGCATAGTGTGTCAAACACCATCATTTCTGATAGGGATGCCAAGTTTGTCTCCAAGTTCTGGGAGAGTTTGCAGAGTGCATTGTGCACTCAACTTCATCTTAGTATGGTGTTCCACCCTTAAACAGATGGGCACTTAGAGCGCACTATCCAAATTTTGGAGGATATGTTGCGGTCTTGCGTTCTGTCTTGTAAGGGTAGATCGGAGGATCAATTGACTCTTGCGGAGTTTGCTTACAACAACAGCTACCATTCCAGTATTAGAGCAGCGCCATTTGAGGTTTTGTACGAGCGGAAGTGTAGATCGCCAATTTATTGGGTTGCAGTAGGTGAGAAAGTAGTTTTGGGTCTGGATTGGATTCAGAAGACTGTTGAGCACATGGCCATGCTGAGGCAGAATTTGCTGGCAGCTCAGAGCAAGCAGAAGAGCTATGCAAATGTGAGGAGACGTGACCGGGAGTTTGCGGTGGGTGATCAGGTGCTCTTAAGAGTGTCTCCCACCAAAAGCATTGTCTAGTTTGGTACTAAAGGGAAGCTTAGCCCGAGTTATGTTGGACCGTTTCTGATTATTGCAAGAATCGGGAAGTTGGCCTACCGCTTGGATCGTCCTGAGTCCATGTGTGGAGTGCATAACGTGTTCCACGTCTCAATGCTGAGAAAGTTCTTGAGAGACCTAGAGCATGAGATTTCGTTGGAGTCGCTGGCCATTGAGCAAGATCTCACCATTGAGTCGCGTCCGGTGCGTATTTTGGAGAGGTTGGAGCGAGTATTGAGGCACAAGACGTTGGTATATGTCAAGGTGCTGTGGACACATCGCTCTGAGAGAGAGGCGACTTGGAAGTTGGAGTCTCGCATGCGCGAGCAGTATCTAGAGTTGTTCATGTCAGGTACGTGTTAACTGTTCTTTAATTTCAGTTGTGGATGTTCTTTCGAGTATAGCAGCGAGTAGAATTCGGGGTTGAATTCTATCTAAGGGGGTAGAATGTAATATCCCATTTCAATTTAGAGAGGATAATTGAATTAGAGAATGGAATTAAAAAGGGTTTAAAACGGGGTTTTTGCTTAAGCTGGAAAACCTGGGCTGCAGGCTCCCGGCCCACGGCGACTCGTGTTAGGACCCAAAAATATGATTTAGGAACCCTTTGTATATTCTGAACTAGTCCCAGATTAGTAGCTAGCTCACATAGGAAACAGTGATGAAATACCATCTATTTATTCGATTTAACTAAAAAGATCTCAAAACAACAAATAGTAAAAATAACTGGACCTTATGGCACCGGAGGAGGGGAATCCCAACTGAATACGGCGCGGCTGCGGTGTAGTCAGGTCAGACATGGACTCTATGAGTCCTGGTTCAAGAATATGCACACGTGATGACTGACAAAAGGGGGCCACACGGCAGTGGAACAAGCAAGGGAGACAAGGTAGCTCGGCTTTGCCAACAAGGTAGCTCGGCTGGGCTAAGAGAAAAAGGTGGAGCGGGCCAAGGGATGAGTGGGCCGACGAAGAAAGGAATGGCGGGCTGGCGTAGCGTGGGAAAGAAAAGCAAGGCCAGCTCGGGCTGGGCCGAATGGAGAAAGGATTGGGCCAAGGAAGGAAGTTTGAGCCCGAAGAGGATTTCGGATTTTAAACTGATTTCTAAAATTTGGAAATTGAGATAAAAAATCTGAGCTCAAATAAATAGCAAATAAATTCCAAAAATTCCCAAAAAATTCCAAAAAATTATATGGGACACTAGGAACTCAAATAAAACAACTTTTAATTTAATTGTAGTTTAAATTATTCACATTAAATCTTTTTGATTTATGAAAATTCAAATTAAGCTTTAACTTTAACAAGAAAATTCAAATGGTGATGTTTATTTTTAAAGATTTAGAAACAAACCAAATTTTGGGATATTACAACTCGGCCCAAGGGGGAGCTGGCCACAAGGGGGACCAGGGGGGTGTGGCCAACCCTAGCCTTGCCTTGAGCCGCTGCCCTGCTGCCTCCCTTCCCCATTGCACACACCCCTTCCCCAGCGTCGTTGCCCTGCTGTTCTTACATGCTCAGACCTCATGTCATGTAACGCCATCGCCTTACTCACGGCCACCTCACTGCTACCATTTTCTTCTACTAGGAGGAAGAAGGAGGTCAGCCAAGGGAGAGAGCAGATGTAATACTCCGATAATTTTCTAAAGAAGAAAAAGTGCGAAAGAGAGATTGAAAGCATTTCAAGGGGTTTTTCCCAAGTGTGTTCCAACCTGGGCCTTGGCCCCGGAGGCCCATGTTTGGCCGGCCAAGAGGGAGGGGCACCACCCTCCACCTCCTAAACCCTAGCCGGCCTCCCTCCTCTCCCCCCATGTGCCTCCACCTCCATCTCCTCCCTATCCTGGCCGCCGCCCCACCTCCCCCTCCTTGCGCCATCTTTCCATCCCCACTCCTGGCCGCCATCTCCTCCTCCCCTTTGGTGCTTCCCCAAGCTGCCGGCCAAGGTGAAGAACGGAGGGAGAGCCCCTGAGGTTGCCGTCGGCCAAAGAAGAAGAAAAGGGGGAAAGGGGAAGAAGGGTTCTCGTGGGGTTTCATCAAGTCGTAGCGGGTCTTCAAGGGTGACTCCTCGATACTTGTTGTTTTGTTTATTTCGTGTTCATGCGATTGCTTTCGAGAATAGATCGGGTTGTTGATACTGTTAGTGGTACTGAAGTTTCGGGGATTTTAGGTGCGAAACTAGGTCTGTTCACCACCAAGAGAATTATGGGCTAAGCCCTTAGCTTTCCACAGGATCTTGAATCACAATATTTGGTTGAGTAGTTTCCAAGTTATGATCATTTTCGTGGCTGCTGTCCTGAAACCTGTTAAATCATAGCATAATTATTAACTGGTAGATTAGCATCTATTAATGGCCGAATTAGGAGTGTTGCCCAAAATGAATTCTGTAGGTAATTCCATCAGATTTCAAGATTGTTAAAGAACACCCTTTTTGGATCTTTAGAACAAAAGTTATGTACATTTCAATTTTACTGTCCAGAGTGTATGTCAGTTTCTGACAGTAGATTTGATCTGTGTGCTACTTTTGTTAAAAAGCAAAATATGAGAATCCGTCCAACTAGACTTTTGAAGGTAAAATTCTTAGCTTTTGAGGTTGATAAATAATTCAAGGTTTGGTTCAGCCAACTAGAAGTTATGATATTTTCTTATACTGCTGTATTTGTTGTCTGACAGATTATAGTTCTACAGTTTCATCTGATTGTTAGACATAGAAGTTGGCTAAATCAGAAAGTCTCACCAACTAGGTTATTGTAGAGGATTTCATTACCTTTCCAGAGAATTTGACATCGCACCTTTTTGAGTTTCAGAGCGAGTTTCAGAGCTAGATTGTCGATTAATTTGAGTAGAACAAATGTATAAACCTTGGGTTTTGGGAAGATGAGTTAAAGCGTTGCGAGTAGTGTCGTCTTATCATGTTGTTCTTATGGGAGTAATTTAATTGTGTAAGAGGAGAGGCTTCGAGATTAGTGGCATCGTCTTTGCCTCCTAACGCGTCGTAACGCGAAAGGCAAATACATTGTGGATTGAAATGTTGGTTAATTATTTGTAGTGCTTGATGTTCTTGTTTTGATAAACTTCTATGGTCTATGAGTAATTTCCAATGATTTCTGTTTCTTCTCACGTATGTTAATCCATGATTCTTGAGATTATGCTTTTCATATTCATATATTCATTCATTCATCATGTTTCACCCACGGGATTGGGAAATAAAGACCCATTATTCCAATATGGGCATGTAAAACCCACCATTCCAATGTGGGCAAATTGGATCCCCGTTATGAAACATTCTTCATACGGGCCTTGGATCCCTGTACTTTTGATAATGCAGGCCTAAGTAAACAGCGACGGGTGTTCACTGGCTATACCGGTATAAGCAGAAGAGAAGATCATGCATTTCATTCATTCATATGATTTCTTTCATTCTACATTCATATTCTATAATGTGATGGTTATGTTCTTATTCAGTATTGTTCATATTATTCTCATTGTATGCGTCTTTGAGTCGTGGACTCATTCTTGCTCGTGTTTATTTATTTTAGGTAAACACCCATTTACCTACATACTTGGGAGGGATTAGTCATGGATCACTTCACATTCATCACCTTTTAAATAGTTGAACTTGTTATTATCTTACATTTGATAAGTTGGATTGTAATATTTGGAGTTCTGATGATTGAGTTTATAATTCATTATGACTTGGTTGAACTAGTGAATGCTTAATATTCTTCATATAGACTCTTGATAGTTTTATCTTGATTAGTTCAATATGATTGGACATTTACAAGTTTGATATGTTGCTGAAATCTAATTCAATTCTTAAGATCAATCTATTGTTTGTTAAACCTTACTTGTTATTGTAGGATCAAGGATAACCGACTAGAAGTGGGTGAATAGGTGGTTTTTAAATTTTTTAGCAAATTAACAATTTAAGCCAATTATGAATTATGCCTAAACTAGATACAATTCTAGCTAAGAAATTTAATACAAGATAAATGATAGAATTGTAAATGCAGAATAAGTAAAGACAAGAATTAACCACAAAAGACATAATGATGTTTTTCTCGTGGTATCGAAGACTTACTGGTCTTCACTAGTCCACGTTGAGGAAGCTTGAACGAATCAAGCCGGTTTCACGAATTAAGCCTTCCCTCAATCACTATTGGTTGTTCTTCCTCTACTCCGGAGATGGTGAACACTAAACCAATCACAAACTTGGCACCGGGCCTCTTCACAAGCTTCTTGAAGAGATCATCGTGCTCCCACCACCAGGCCATCTAGGAGTTCATCAAAACTCCAAGAGTAATAAATCGACGACCTTTGCTTGATGGCACTCAAGTGCAAATGGATCAACTAGAATGAATGAATGCACTTGAATTGACTCAACTAGCTCACAATGAATGCACAAGTGTATTTGAGGTGTTGAATGAATGCTCAAGGCTCTAAGGATGTTAAATGAAGAGTTCTCTTCTGTCCTAGAGCAGTTGGAAGGGTATTATAACCCCCACAACAAAATCCAACTGTTATGAGAGAAACCCCAACTTTTCAGTGAAATGCGGTGCTACCGCCAACCAAGGTGCGGTACTACCGCTTCTCACCAACCGCTCTGTAACGGCTACAACAGGAGCATTAACTGCCTCTGACATAGCCGTTTTAAACATGGCGCAGTACTACCGCCAACTATCATGCGGTCATACCGCTCAGCCCAATCGTACCGCATAAAGGAGCGGTACTACTATTCTCAGGGTTTTCAATCTCAGTTGAAAAGGGTGCTTTTCTGGAATTTACGTACTGCCACATAAAATTCGGAACTACCGTGGAGCGGTAGTTCCACCATTAAAGCTCCGGTACTACCGCACCATTGATTTGAACAAGCTCACCCAAGCACACTGGCCACGTGGACGGCTCAGATGAAATGGGCTGTTCGGACCATGCGTTTAAACCACACGATCATGTCATTTTTGGACAGTCTGAATGGCCCATGGTAGTACCACCAAAGGAAGTGCGGTAATACCGCTAAGCGATAGTTCCGCCAAGCAAGCACCGGTACTACCGTTTGCCAAGAGAGCACAAGAGCTCCAAAAAGAGTCTCTCTAGAAAATACGTCTGCTTCAATTTTCTGGAAGTACCGTAGAGCAGTAGTACCGTTTAAACAACGGCAGTACTACCGTTCCAAAGGTTTTGCAAATTTAACCAAAATGGAGTCTCTCTAGATTTTACATACCGTCAACTAAAATTCGGAATTACCACATTACAGTTGTACCGCTCACAAGGCAGTCGTACCGCTCCACAAAAGAGTTGACAAGCACGTTCGAACTGCACACGTGGACGCTCCAGATTAAATGGGCTGTTCAGATCATGCGTTTAAACCACACGATCATGTCACTTTCGGATGGTCCGAACGGCCCACGGTAGTACCGCCAAGATATGCGTGGTCATACCGCTCCAAGCGGTAGTTCCGCTAGTTAGCCTCCGGTACTACCGTTTGTGCTGTCAATTGCACAGAGAGCTTTCAAATTCAAATTCAAATGCATATATGATCCTAAATTGATCCAAATAGCACAAGAACATACTATCAAGCTACTAGTCATGATCCCTCTTAATAGTACAACATTTAATCTATAATTCGGTCTTCCAACCATTTCTCCTAAGACCGGTAAAACACAAAAGGATCCTAGACTACTTGTACCTTGTCTTTTATCCAAAAGACCTTCATGTTGTCCTTTAGCATGCATCTTCAAGACATCAAACTCACCTATGGGACTTAACCTTGTAAGTACTCAATAAACATGTTAATCCCATATTCACATATTATCATTAATTACCAAAACTATTTTTAGGGCCCTAGATGCTTTCAGTTATTAGCTGATTGAATGCTGAAATTATTTCGTATTGTTGGTGTATGTTAGGCTTTTAAGTAATATCTTGGCTTCTGCATAGCTAGGGTGTTACAGCTTGGTATCGAGCATCAATTCGCCGCAAGAGCGCTGCGGCGGGACAGGGGGCGGGCATATGGCGATGGCGTGTGGTCTGGAGTGGACACACGGCATGGCATATGTGCGGCACCGGACGCACTGGACGTGTACCGAGGGGTGGTTCGGGCATTTGCAGCAGATATGCAGTCCGAAAAGGCCAACCCTTCATGGGGGTGAATGTAATACCCCAGCCTACTCGTAGTGCGGCCCATGTGGTCCATGAGGAGTCATGTGGTGGGATTAGTCCCATATTGCTTGTCTAAAGTGAGTTGTAGTAGTATATAATGCCTGTTGGGTCCAAACTTAGCACCTCTGGGTTAACCCTTTTACACGAAGCGAGGACAAAAGTGTAAGTAGGGTACTATGTGTGCACAGGTCCGCCCCACGGTGGGCTGGGCATTGAGCGGATTTTGAGCCAGGGTGTTACAGATGGTATGAGAGCGGGCTTTAGGTCCGTGGTAATTGAAACATTAAATTGACACACTGTGCACAGTAGGTGGGATTTGGGTAATCCATTGCATCTGTGATTCTGATAGTATGTTTCATCATGTTGAATTGTTATTGAATTGATTCTGTACTATTGTTAATCTATGATATGATATGAACTTCTATATCTATGAATTTATTCTATGATTGTTATGAGATGATCTTATATACTTATAATATGATTATTATGGGTGATGGTAGCGGATGTCGAGGGGTAAAGATTGGTTCTGGTCATGGGCATGGCCAAGTTGTACCACTGTTCGTGCTATGGGTTCAGTGATGGTTTTTCTCGAGTAATTCAGTTACCGAGGTTGTTTTCTTCCTTGAGCTTGTATTTGGTCTTATGGTTGTAGTTTCTTGCAATTGATGAACTTCCTTTGAATGGTGGTTATAATGAAGTGGACATGTTTCAATTAGTCTCTATTTGTTCTTTGAAACAAATATTGTTCTTCCGACTATTGAGATACTTTTGCTACTTGTGAAAGTTGTTAATTTGCAAGATTGATCTTTTCACGGAAGTTCTATTTTTATTCTCTGTTGGAAAACGTAACTCATTTGTTTGCTTGGTATTTGGGCAGTGGAAGATTTTTTTACAAGTTCTTTATTATGTGGTAGCTTGACCCTGCGTATTTCTTTTGGATTAATTTGGGAGTTGAAGTTTAATGCATCTCTTTTATGAAAGAGAATGTTAAAACCCTTTAGTGATGTGTTGTCATACTTAACTAAGAGGTTTGAATTAAATGAGTTAATTGGTATAGTATGAGTTATCAGGTTGGGTTATTAGCATAGTGCAAACCAATGATTCTTAGCTAATATCTTTAAAAGTGAAGTTGATTAATTTCAAGTTGTCATGTAGTAGTTTCTTGAAAAAATTTGATTAAGAATTTGTCTATACATATTTGGAACTCATGGAGTTATTAGGGAGTGTGAAGCTATAGTGAACTTGTTTGATCACTTCAATTGTTTAAATTTCTAAACTTGTTGAATAAATTGAATTATTTGGTCCTAGGTAATTAATCTAACTGTTCGAGATGGTTAATTACGGATGTGTTGGGCTATTGTCTTGGTAAATATTAATCTTGACTCTGTCCTCTATTTAGATATTTGATGAATTTGTACAAATGCTGGCTTCACCTGATTTCGCCATGCTAACTTGTTGGTATATGTATGAAGAAATGGATGAAGGTTGTTGTATTGATTTATGAAACCTTGTCTTATAAATATTCTATTGTTGAAGTTTAAAGATATTTCGTTCTAATTTCTGAACAAAAGGTAGTACGTTGAATCTATACTCATATCTGTTTGTGTTTGCACACAGAGGTAGGACCATGAATGCTTTCATGATTAGATAATCATCAATTGTTAATAGCAATGACTAGAGTGCTATTAGTGTGTGCTATTTTAGCGTTGAGCGTCAGTAAGGGTTAAATGGGCGAAATCTAATAAGTGATTCAAACTGGTCTATTTTATGAGATTGTCTTGTACTAGTATGAGCTTGTTAAAAGAGATTTGTTTCAACATTGTGGCTTGCGCACTAGGTTTCTTTTCTAGAATAAGTTGTTATTACAATCTTATATGATAATGGAAATTTTATGACACGATTTGTTATGTTTCTTTTGAAAGGTTTATTGATGTGATAGTAAGGTATATCGAATTTTTCCCAAGAATGTATGTTATTAATGTAATAAAATGGTCAGTAATGTGAGGGTGATGTTGATTCTTTTATAGAGAAATAAATTTGATCGCCTTTCATGATATCTCTTAAATGAAAATATTTCAAAATTTGTATTCATAATCTTTTGGGGTTCAAGATTTATGTGGTAATTGAAACTGTCGAGTAAAGCGATGTGTTGTAAAGTTCTATTGGTTCTTACGTGATTCAAGTGATTTGATCTTGAAGGCTCGTTTGTTTGAGTTGGCAAGAAAGTTTGTAATCCAAATAAAAAATATTTTATTTTAAATGAAGGAGTGTACCAGAAGTATTTGTGGTGGGGGTCAAGTTTTGTAACTTGTAGCTTTTTTAAGCATACTTAACCTTTATGTTTTTGTCATATCGAAATGCCCGAAGTTTCAATAGCAACATTGTTCCTATCGGTTAAGGTTTGATGTTCTCTTCTTGTGAAACTTGTGCCCTCAATTGTGGTCTTCCCTTATGTTTTCTGAGTTCATTGCCTAATTGATTATTCCCCTTGGTCTTGTGTTCACTGCGAGTGGTAAATGTTTTTCTAGTTGGTGAAAATTGTTTTCATTTGCCTATTCTTTTGGGAAAGAATCAACCTACTTGTTTCATAGGGGTCTTTCGAAGTGTTTATTAATTGTTGTTGTGAGACCTTGTGTTGTAAGTTATTTGGGAAGCATTAGAGGATGAATTGATTTCGTGTATAATTCTTGGAGAGAATCTTAGATATACAGAATGTTTATCTTTGAGACTAAACTAATTGTATTGTTGCAACTAATAGAACCTATAGTGATTTGTGATCTAAGATCTTTTGTTCATTTTGGGTGGAACATTAGAATTATCGAAAGAATGGGAATTTTGATCAGTTTATTAGAGTATCGCGACTGAGAAATTTTGCATGGTTGTGTAGGTGAAATATGGAGGTGTAGTGTATTGAGGGAAAGATTAGTGAAGTAATTTAATCGTTAAAGTAATTAATGTGATAGCAGAGATTGTTGGATTAATGTCAGGCATGGCCTAGTTTCAATGAGTAACTCCCTTGGAGTTAGATCCTTAATTTGATTAAGAATATATTTATCCATTGATGATAATGATCGAGTATGGTAGATTGTGAGAATTTTAGTCATCGAATCCGAGGATTTCCCTAACAGTTACACCAGAAGTTCATTATAGGAGTCTTGGAGGTTAATTTTGGGCTTCACATTTTTTATGCTAGGACTTTGGTCACCTAAGGATTTTGTGTAGAGGAAATAAAATAAGGGTGGATTCCAGATTGTGGGATGATCATTGATAGAACCCTTTTGATGTAGTACCTGAAAATGTGTGATGTGCATTCTGAATTGTTTATTAAAGGATTGAGGTGATACGATTGTATGTGAAATTTGTTTCAAGATGCATTGGGAGTCGTCTGTCAAAGTAATTCTGTCAGTAGAGGAGTTGGTAAGAATAAGTCTTGTGGAGTCAAGAGAGCCTCCCTATAAAGGGGTGGTTGTTGTATTTGTTTGAGTACGGCATTGAGGTTGCCAATTTTTTTTAAAAAAAGAGTTAGTGTCTTGCGATGAGTTGGAGTCCCATAATTTGAGAGAAGTTCTATTCTTAAAAGAGAAATTGCCTCGGGTAATGAAACGCTCCCTTCATTCTTGTATGAGCTATGTGTTTATGACTGATGTCTTTGGCAATTTGAGTTGTCACTGTGCTGGCTTGTATGATTCTTTCCAGTTTAGACAAAATAAAAGAAGTATCTGATTTGGGCATTCGAGTGATTTGTCATTTGGCTTTCGTGGTGTTCATTCGCAAATTGCCTAATTAGAAAGTGGAATGGTTTTCATGATGAATGGTCAATTTTGGATTTGACCCTTTTGGTGGAGAGTTGGCATTGCGTGGTTGTGATGAGAACTCTTTATTTTCAGATGGATTATCTTTGTAAAATAGTTGTTTAAAAAAAAGAGTTATGTTGTGCATTCTTGATTAAAGGAGGTGCTCCTTGTTAGATGAAGAGTTCGATTTAAGAATGGGACAAGAGTTCCGTGTGTGTTGAGCATGTTGTGTGCTTTTGTACCAAAGGGGAAGTTGGCCCAGGTACATTGGTTTGTTTTCGACAGTTGCAGAGATTAGGAAGTTGGTGTATCGTTTTGACCGTCTCAGGCCATACACGGGTATGCAAGTTTTGGTTTGTTTGGCATTTATTGATTACTTGGGAGATCTGGGGATTGAGTTTTCATTAATGTCGTTGACCATCGAGTAGGATCTTACCTTCGAATCTCTTCTAATGAGTGTACTTGTAAATGTCGGATTGAGTGTTAGGACATACGTCGTTTTATGTCCTTGTGTTGTGGTCTCATCAGTTCGAGAGAGAGGCCACTTGGGAGTTGGAGTTTCGTATGCGCAAACAATATCCGGATTTGTTCACAACGGGTACGTGTTTGTCTTTGTTACATTCCAGTCGCCGTTTTCTTTCTGGTAGATCGGCGATTAGATTCGGGGTCGAATCCTGTTAAGGGGGGTAGAATGTAATACTCCGATTATTTTCTAAAGAATAAAAAGTGCGAAAGATAGATTAAAAGCATTTCAAGGGGTTTTTTCGCAAGTCTGCGCCAACCTGGGCCTTGGGCCTTGGCCCTGGAGGCCCATGTTGGGCCGACCAAGAGGGAGGGCCCCTCCTCTCCCCCCATGCGCCTCTACCCCCATCTCCTCCCTGTCCTGGCCGCCGCCCCACCTCCCCCTCCTTGCGCCATCTTTCCATCCCCTCTCCTAGCCGCCATCAACTCCTCCCCTTTGGTGCTGCCCCAAGCTACCGGCCAAGGTGAAGAAAGGAGGGAGAGCCCATGAGGTTTCCATCGGCCAAAGAAGAAGAAAAGGGGGAAAGGGGAAGAAGAGTTCTCGTGGGGTTTCATCAAGTCGCAACGGGTCTTCAAGGGTGACTCCTCGATACTTGATGTTTTGTTTATTTTGTGTTCATGCGATTGCTTTCGAGAATAGATTGGGTTGTTGATACTATTAGTGGTACTGAAGTTTTGAGGATTTTAGATGCGAAACTAGTTCTATTCACCACCAAGAGAATTATGGGTTAAGCCTTTAGCTTTCCACAGGATCTTGAATCACAATTTTTGGTTGAGTAGTTTCGAAGTTATGATCATTTTCGTGGCTGTTGTCATGAAACCTGTTAAATCATAGCAGAATTATTAACTGATAGATTAGCATCTATTAATGGCAGAATCAGGGGTGTTGCCTAAACCAAATTATGTAGGTAATTCCATCAGCTTTCAGGATTGCTAAATAACACCCTTTTTGAATCTTTATAATGAAAGTTATGTACGTTTCAATTTTATTGTCTAGAGTGTATGTCGGTTTCTGACAGTAGATTTGATCTGTGTGCTACTTTTGTTAAAAAGCAAAATCTGAGAATCCGTCCAACTAGACTTTTGAAGGTTAAATTCTTATATTTCTAGGTTGATAAAGAACTCAAGGTTTGGTTCAGCCAATTAGAAGTTATGATATTTTCTTAAACTGCTGTATTTGATGTCTGACAGATTATAGTTCTAGAGTTTCATCTGATTGTTAGACATAGAAGTTTGCCGCATTAGAAAGTATCGCCAACTAGGTTATTGTAGAGGATTTCATTACCTTTCCAGATAATATGATATCACACCTTTTTGAGTTTCAGAGCGAAAGTTATGAAGTTTTTAATGCTGCTGTCCAGAATAGCTTCCTGCTAGATTGTCGATTAATTTGAGTAGAACAAATGTTTAAACCTTGGCTTTTGGGAAGATGAGTTAAAGCGTTGCGAGTAGTGTCTTCTTATCACGTCATTCTTATGGGAGTAATTTAATTGTGTAGGAGGAGAGGCTTCGAGATTAGTGGCATCGTCTTTGCCTCCTAACGCGTCGCAACGCGAAAGGCAAGTTCATCGTCGTAGTGCTTAATGTTCTTGTTCTGATCAACTTCTATGGTCTATGAGTAGTTTTCAATGATTTCTGTTTCTTCTCACTTATGTTATGATTCTTGAGATTATACTTTTCATATTCATATATTCATTCATTCATCATGTTTCACCCACGGGAATGGGAAATAAAGACCAATCATTCCAATATGGGCATGTAAGACCCACCATTCCAATGTGGGCAAATTGGATCCCTATTATGAAACATTCTTCATATGGGCCTTGGATCCCCGTATTTTGGATAATGCGAGCCTGAGTGAACACCGACGGGTGTTAACTGGCTATACTAGTATAAGCAGAAGAGAAGATCATGCATTTCATTCATTCATATGATTTTTTCCATTCTACATTCATATTCTATAATGTGATGGTTATGTTCTTATTCAGTATTGTTCACATTATTCTGTTGTACGTGCTGAATCGTGGACTCAATCTTGCATGTGTTTATTTATTTTAGGTAAACACTGACGACAGCATACGTTGGAGGGATTAGTCATGGATCACTTCATTCACTTCACATTCATCACCTTTTAAATAGTTGAACTTGTTATTATCTTACATTTGATAAGTTGGATTGTAATATTTGGAGTTCTGATGATTGAGTTTATAATTCATTATGACTTGGTTGAACTAGTGAATGCTTAATATTCTTCATATAGACTCTTGATAGTTTTATCTTGATTAGTTCAATATGATTGGACATTTACAAGTTTGATATGTTGCTGAAATCTAATTCAATTCTTAAGATCAATCTATTGTTTGTTAAACCTTACCTGTTATTAGCTGATTGAATGCTGAAATTATTTCGTATTGTTGGTGTATGTTAGGCTTTTAAGTAATATCTTGGCTTCCGCATAGCCAGGGTGTTACAGCAGAAAGGAGAAGGAAGGAGAAAAGGGAAAAGATGAAGAAGGAGAGGAGGATATCGCGGGAAATCAGGGATCCTCATCGTGGTCTCCAAGGGTAATGATCTGAAACCCGGTAGGGTTGCCCTAGGTTAATCGCTATTCAGTTTGTAGATCGTTAGGTCAATGGGAAGAGCAGACAACTTTCTATCCAGGTTCGTCAGGATCTGGGCAGAACATTGTGGAGACGATTAGGGGTATTTATGCTCATAATTAGAGTTCGGTGTAATTAGAGAAAAGTTAGGTTGTCGCGTTATCTTTCTAGGAAGGATTAGATTGTTAAAAAAGGAGTAGCGAGCAAAAAGATACAACCTTTGGAATGTTGCTGTCCAAATTCCAAACGTAGATGGCAGACGTCGTGTAGTTGGGTCGATTTCGTGTAGAAATTGGAAAAATTAAATATTTGTGTCATCTTGAAAATTATATAACATCTTGTGTAGTTTCTAGAGCACATATTATTCATATATTCTCAAGTATTATAATTAAAGATATAAAATTATGAAATGGGCTGTTCTGATAGAATCTGGAACAATCTTCGGCTAAATAAACTGGGTAGAAAACGGTAGAATCAGAGTTTGATCATAACTTGGAAAATGTAGGTTGTTTCGTAAGGAATCTAGAAAGTCTTGAATGGACGAATTTGGAGTTAAGATGAGTAAGATGCAACTGTTTTACTACTGGGATAGCGGGTAGTATGTCCGGTAGTTTCGGGTTAAAAAGGTCGGTTTGGCGTAGGCGTGTGATGACGGTTAGAGTAAGGTGTTGGTGCTATAATGTGAAGGTTTTGCGATGTGTTTTGAATTTGTTGTCTAGGGAGTGGGATCTCTGGTGCATTGCCACCATTTTGCTTTCCAACATCACAAGGATAAGGGTCAAGTGCGTGGTAGACAGTGGTCATTGGTTGATCATTGTATGCTTTACCATTTATTACTATTATATTGCTGTGCTTTTACTTATTTAATTGCAAGTAATGTTAATGGCCATTATTTATTCCTTATTATTGGATATGATATTGTTGGACAATGGTAATATTGATGAAACTATGAATATTTGTGCATTCATAAACATCATTGCGTATGAGAAGGTGATCATTCTGATCGCAGCTCTACGGGAGTAGAGGAGGTCCCCGATACTTGAGGAGGACGGGCTTGAGATTGTATCATCGACGGGTGAACACTCATGCTATACCGATATAAGCAAAAGAAGTGCATGTGGATATGTAGTGTAGAGATGCATGGAATGAAAGCTGGTTGATGATTGTGTTTGTGAATAAAGAAAGAGAATTGAATGATTGAGCATGAGAAAAAAAAGAGAACAATTAATGCTGATGATTCTGACTATTCTACTTGACTATTCTGACTATTCTGATTCAACAAGTTGACTATTACAACGGCGGTCTGAATTTTTTGAGTCATCATATTGTTCATGTTTTGCATCATTGCACTCATAAATTGAGTCAGAGCTATTAAAAGTTGTGTCATGCTTGGATCTGCAGCTCTAGGGGCTGGTGATTGGCCACTAGCATTGACATTGGCGTTGGCATCATCTGACTAAGTACGGCTCGATGTGTTGTGAGTGTCAACCATCTACGACGATTCTTCACAACTTTGTGGATATCATGAGGATATGCTCATGATCTTAGGATGATGGTACAAGTGGCAATGACGTTGAAGGTTTGTCGAATCATGCATTTTCGGCGAAGTTCAAACTATTTGTCAGTAAGTGACTGGTCCGACCGCCTGTGGCGGCTCTGACCAAACCAAAGGTGCAATGACGGCGCTGGGAAATCGGTCAGACCGGCCATAATGAGATGTTGGATTTTGGAGCTGGGCCAAAAATAGAGGGTGTAGGCAAGAGAGTAGATTCTACTACACTTGGTCTCATAATTTTTGGAGCTTCTAGGCAAAAGTTCTATTTGTTTGAAAATTCCAGTAGGTTTCGGATTTCCAGGAAGGAAATTTTGGCTAAGTCCCATTGGGCGGTCGACCGCCAACAGTAGTGGCGGTCGACCATTAGCGGCCGACCGCCAAAGTGGCGGTCGACCGTTTTGGTTTGTTCATCGCCAACTCGGTGGCGATGATTGCTTGGTTAGGTCATATTTATGGGTTTCATGGCTTATGTGTTGCATGATGCATGTTTTGACTAACGTGGGTCAAGCTGTGAAGAACTTGTTCCCGGAATCGATTTCTTTGCCTATTGATGTGTAGGTTGCTTGGAGGTCAATGGCGAGGATGATCGGGACTAAGCTTGGAGAGCTGAGGTCCAGAATGATCGGGGATGCCGAGTGAGGTCAATGGAGTCAAGCATGGCGCAAGAGGGACAAAGGTGACCGAACGGGCAGTTCGGTGCGACGGGTTGAATCAAGCGGCGCGGGGGTCAGTGCAAGTGCCATGGTGGTTTCAGTGGGAGCTGAATGGGAGAGGCTTGCTGACATGATGAGAGTCGCTCGATCAACCTACACGTGGTGAAACATGAGAGGTGCTTCACAAAGATGGGACTCGGTCTTCGAAAAAGATCGAGAAGGAGTATTTTGGTAATTTTACCAAATACCGCCTTGGTGACCTTTTGCCAACCCTCATGCAAGACAGTCGTGGAGAAGTGGATTAGGTCAAGAGGAGATGAAGACGGTGCTTTAAAATGCGTGCGTGTGTGACCTGTTTGTGTTGGGCCTTAACGGGAGCCCATTAGGGTTAATGCTTCTAGAAGGTCTAAACCTCCACTATAAATAGAGGAGGGAGGTGGCTGCACCTCCTCCAACCCTTTCATTACATTGTAAACCCTAGTTTTACTTTTGTGCTTAGGGAAGGATAGTTGGAGGTTAGGGTTCTAGAGAATTGGATTTGATTTCGTGCTCATGTATTGAGTCTTTGTCCTCCATTGATGGAGTGGCTATAAACCAATACCATATCAAATCAATCCAAAGAAAGTTCTCTCAAAGATGAGTCTATTTGCTTTCTTTCTCTCTATTTGGTGATTTGAGGTCTTTCTTTGATCCGCGAGTTTTTGCTTGTTCTCTTGCTGTGATCTAACTTGTTGTGACATGTGGGGACCCATCTAGGATCATCTTGATCATCAATCACCCACGAGCAAGTCTCTAGATCATATTTCGATTTTGACTCGGTTTTGGTGTACACTTCGTTCAAACTAAAAAAGATAGGAACTTGAGCATGGATCTCTGCGATTTTTGATTGGAATAGGTTCCTAATATCTTAGAGAAGGTGTGTCTAAAATTTCATGGAGTTTGGCCTTACGGATCAAAAGTTAGACCGATTTGAGTTTTGGTTTTCGGGCTGATTTCACTGTTCATTGTCCTGGAGGTCTGACCGCCATGTATTGAGAGGTCAGACCGATTTTCAAAGGTCAAACCGATTTCTAGTTGGAGGTCAGATCGCCCAACACATTTAGGATTTGAGTTTTTATGTTTTTGGTCTATTTGCTTCGGGGTTTTGATTGGATTCAATACAAGTCTTCCACTATGCTTGTATATTGATCTTCATAGCTTTTATAGCTATTGGAGTGAAAATCGTATTGAATTCGATCAAGGTGAAAAAGAGATCGTGCTCCTATTCACCTCCCCCCTCTAGTCGCCTTTTCGGTCCAACAAACTTAATATTCTTCAATTGATCAACAAAGGCGTAAAGCCATGAGTACATAAAGCACTCAGCAAGCCATAGGAAAATATATGCAAATAGTATTCATGCACGGCTTAACAAAGGTTAGCTGTATGGTTCTTTTGCAGAAAGCAGCATTGACGATAAATACAATAAATAGATTGAAATACGTAATTGAAAACAATGATAAATAATTAAACAATTGCTTTGAAACAACCAGTGAACTTCCCATTCACTTCCCAACCAAACCAATGATAAGTGAATCTCCAATTCACCAATCGACACAAACCACCAAGTGAATTACCCGTTCACCAAACGAACATTATATTCATCAAGTGAACTTCTCATTCACACTCCAACACATTTTGAAAGAAACTCTATCTCTCGTGTGAAATCCCCGAGCACGTCCATAACCGTGGACATAGCTATTCGAATAGTTTTACACTCTACAAAGGTTGTACAGCTTTACCCACAATAGATAATCAAATTATAATATCCGCTCACACACTTCCGTAGGTGTGCGACCAAGAGATTATCACAAGGCCTTTACAAATCTCTGCTTTGACCTAGTTCTGCTTGCTAATGTTTCAACACTGAATGTCTTTCCGACCAGACAGGGCCCCCCTCTTTTGCCAAACACAACCAAAACAGAACCAAATCAAAACATTGCTAATTAGTTAGCTAGGTCCCTCCCATACAGGACATGTGGTTGTACAGTTAAGGCCCAGTTCAATGGCGTACAAGATTAAGTCCTTAACAAGTTACTCAGGCGATCTTACCACAACCTACAACATGCTAACCACACCCTCAATCCACCATCCACTCGCCCGAGCGAAAACTATTTTATTTAAATAAGACCCATGACATACCTTGTCATAGTACACAAATTTTAACAAGAGTGGCTAACCACCACGATTCTATATATCATTAAGTCAAGATTAATCATTATGACACATGTGGTAATGAACCCATCGTAACTAAGATGAACTAAGCATCTGTATGATACTCATGTTGGTGATACAAATATGTCCAACTAAAATTAACTATGCTAGGGTGACAAATGATTCATGGCATTCAAATAATCAATGGAGGCATAATAACAACAGGTGATAGAAAATAAAAAAAAATTGTATAAAGATAGCATGCAATTGTATAAAACAATATACTTTTGAAATCGTAGGTACAATATGATCAAAGGACTATGGCTTGCCTTGTAATAAATCTTGGGATTGATTTTGATCTTGGTGTACTCCTCCTTGCTCAAAACTTCCCCAAGTATCAACGTCTACTCGCAAACAAAGAAAATAAATCAAATAAATAAATAATAGAGAGGAAACAAACTACAAAAATTAAATAAAAATATCAAATAAATAGAGCTTGAATTTATATGAATTTTGAAATTTGAATGGACTCAATCGGAGTACGGATGAAGAAGATATGTCCTTTGGAAGATCAAAACCCTAAGAAATACCCAAAAAGGAATTTCTGGAATTTTCGAATTATTTCTCTACTGAGAATTTCAGATTATGACGCATGCCGACTTTAGTAAAGGATTTTAGCTGAAAACAAAACAGAATTTTGGAAATTCCTCTGACTTGTGGGATCCACACGTCATAGAGACGGCTCATCGTGGACTTAGTCTACCGAGCCGGTTTAGGGTTTTGAATCCAGATTTGCCACGCGTGCATTGACGTGGCGATGACTAAGTGACACATGGGCAACACGGGCACTGGGGCTGAGGTGGACATGGAGGTTTCGCTAATGCGGACGGCGGCGGTGGCGGTGGCGGTGGTGCTCCAGACCCGATGGTCGCCGGCGATTACAGCCTCATCGGAGTGAATGGAGGACTCCAGCGAGTAGATATTACGGTAGTGAACTCAACATGGGGCTTGCGACGACTAGAGGCAAACCACAGTGGCCAGTAGCGAGGTTTAGGCTGCGATTGGATCTTGGGCTCGACGCGATCTGTCTTTTAGCGACTCTCCGGCGGAACAAAGGTGGCTAGGAGGTAGATCTGGACCTTGCGATCACAGCGGCGGCAACCACGAGGCTTGAGCAGCTCTGACAGCGATGAATGTGCTCGTCGAAGTTGCAGCGGTGACCTAGCTCCTTTGGCGGATTTCGACAGCTAGGGCTTCAATCTCGGGCGCTGGCGGCTGGTGTTGGGACGCGGAGACAAAGGGGTACCCCTCCCCTTTTATATAGACAGCCTAGAGAGTCTGTGGCGCAAATGGCGAGGAAAGCAGCGTGGCAAAGGAGTCCAGGCGTGAGATAGGATCGGAGACGAAGATGATGTGGCCAAGCAGGTCCACCAGTCAATAGAAACGGCTCGGAGGGAAACACGTCGCAGACGACTTAGCGGTGACTAGCAGGTGGGACCAGCTACGCGTGCGGGCGGAGAGAGAAGGAGAACCGGGCCACACAGGAGTTGGGCCATTGGCGGAAAGATGGACCGAAGGCTTAGGGTTTCAGCCCAAAGACCTTTTTTGAGATTTTAGTAGCCTTTTCTTTTTAGAAAATACTGAAAATCCCAAATAGCAATTAGAAAATAGCAAATGCACTCGAAAAAATTCTAGAAAAATCTAGAAAATATATCCAGGCATATCGAACCCAAATAAAATAATTTTGTCAATAGTTGATGTTGACATTAATAATGTTAATTCTTTTTTGATTCATGAAAATTTAGATTAAGCTTTAACTTTAACAGAAAAAATTCAAATGGTTATCATTATTTTTAAAACATAAAAAAGACCAAATTTTGGGATGTTACAAACCTACCCCCCCTAAAGGAATCTCGTCCTCGAGATTCGGGCTGACTAAAGAATAGGTTTGAAACTTTGCTCACCCTTCAAAATAGATTTCTCTTACGAGCGAAACAAAGCTGCAACAGACACAGGTCTAACTTAAACACTTACCAGAAGTAACGTTCTGAACTAGTTGAACTTATTTTGTAGTGATGTGGTTCAGTCTTCATCTTGCTGCAGTTGATCGAGTCCTGGTAGCTTGATTTGGAGTCTGAGGCATTCCTCTTCTTACTCCTAGCAAAGAAGTGCTGGTTGGTGTAGCTCCCAAATTGAAAGGAAATGGTGCCGGCCCTTGCTTCTGTGGACACTTGTTGGCACAATTACCTATCTCACGGCAGTTGTAAGATTGAATTCCTATAATTAAATTGTTGGTTCTCTGAGTCTGTTGATTATTGGCATTGGTAATTTGTGAGTTTCCTGCATGAGATACTTGTGCAGGGGTTCTGAATCCAACTGATAAATTATTAGGACGAAAAGGCTTTTGAGTATTGGTTCTGGCTCTCTGTAGTTGATTCTGATGAACTCCATGTTGTATCATATTCCTTTTGCGAGATTCGTCCAACTCACGACGGGAATCTTCTATGAGTACGACTTTATCCACCATATGCTGAAAATCCACATAATCATTTCCAACAACTTGCACTTTTAGTCTGGGATTAAGTTCACGCTTAAATCGCTTCTGACGTGCATTATTTGTAGCAACATCTTCTGGAGCATAGTGGGAAAGTTGAGTGAACTTGTTGAGATATTCATCAAAAGACATGTTTCCTTGTTGTAACTCACAACATTCATTCTTCTTCATTTCCACAATACCATCTGGAACATGCGCTTGATGAAAAGCTGTTGAAAATTCCTCCCAAGTAACAGCTTGCAAATTCTCATGAGCTACGGTGTAGTTCTCCCACCATTCTGTGGCTGTACCTTCCAATTGATGTGAAGCATAAAGAACTTTTTTACGATCATTGCATTGGGCAATGGAGAGCTTTTTCTCAACGAAACGAAGCCAATCTTCTGCGTCCAAAGGTTCTGACGAATGAGAAAACGTAGGCGGATGAGTCCTCATATTCTGATAACTTGGAATGGTGATGAGCTGGCGGCTGAACAGCGGCTGCTTGATTATTCTGACTATTCTGATTCAACAAGTTGACTATTGTAGCGGCGGTCTGACTTTGTTGAGTCATCATATTGTTCATGTTTTACATCATTGCACTCATGAATTGAGTCTGAGCTGCTAAAAGTTGTGCCATGATTGGATGGATCCGCGGCTCCAGGGGCTGGTGATTGGCCACTAGCATTCACATTGGTGTTGGCATCATCTGACTGAGTACAGCTCGATGTGTTGTGAATGTCAACCATCTGCGACGTTCTTCACAGGTTTAGTAGGTAAGATAAAAAAAAAAGCAATGTAGGCGAGAGGGAATAGCACAATAGATGAGATAGAACTGGATAGAAAGATAGAAACAACTTAATTAGAGAAAACTAGATTATACCCAAGGAAAAAAGACAAAGAAGACATAGCTGGAACACTATGAAAGACAAATAAACTCTTCAACTCAAAGCCTTAGTGCGACTGCAACATAATGCTTGACAGCAAAACTGCAGCTCCCACGTACACACAACCCAAATAAAAATCTATTGCAATAACGATCTAAAAACGCTACTAAAGACTCTAATAGGATGGCTTTTAATCTGTTGGCTCCTACTCTGGTCTAGACAACGAAAAACTCTTTAGGAACAGCTAGAATGAAGCGACGATGAGACTCTTGATGATTGCTGGTGATACGATGCCTTTCTTTTGGACTAGAGAAATTAATGAGATGAGAGAGTTAGTTTAAAATTATAAAACAAAATTCAGCAAAGACGAGGAACAAGATTCCTAGAACAAGATGAGAAAAGAAATAGAATAGGATAAGAATAGAATAGACTGAGATAAAAAAGAATCAGAACAGATGAGAAAAGAACAACTACTCAAGTCAAATTAAGTTGATTTGATTTAGAAAATAAGTTTTGAAGCCTTTGGCTAAAACAACCATGCTAACTAAACTAAAACGACCATGCTAACTAAGGTTGCGTTCTACAGTCAATATGGCTCTGATACCACCTCTGTCGGGAGCCAAAAATACGATTCAAGAACCCTCTGTGTATTCTGAACTAGTCCCAGATCGGTAGCTAGCTCACACAGGAAATAGTGATGAAATACCATCCATTTATTCGATTTAACTAAAAAGATCTCAAAATAATAAATAGTAATAATAACAGGACCTTATGGTCAACATTTACTTAACTTACCACACATGGCTAAAGAAAAAAATAGACTCTTATAGCGGAATGGAAATTTTGAAATGGCCAATCAACATGCCTACAGGCAATCGAGTGGAGAACATATCCTAATCCGCAAAACCTTCATAGTCCTTCTGAAAGAACTCTTGAGTAGCTTGATATTCTTCAACTGATCAACAAAGGCGTAAAGCCGTGAGTACAAAAAGCACTCAGCAAGCCGTAGGGAAATATATGCAAATAGTATTCATGCACGGCTTGACAATGGTTAGCTGTATGGTTCTTTTGCAGAAATCAGCATTGATGATAAATACAATAAATAGATTGAAATGTGTAGTTGAAAACAATAATAAATAATTAAACAATTGCTTTGAAACAACCAATGAACTTCCCATTCACTTCCCAACCAAACCAATGATCAGTGAATCGCCAATTCACCAATCAACACAAACCACCAAGTGAATTACCCGTTCACCAAACGAACATTATATTCATCAAGTGAACTTCTCATTCACACTCCAACACATTTTGAAAGAAACTCTACCTCTCGTGTGAAATCCTCGAGCACGTCCATAACCGTGGACATGGCTATTCGAATAGTTTTACACTCTACAAAGGTTGTACAACTTTACCCATAAGAGATAATCAAATTATAATACCCAAAAAGGAATTTCTGGAATTTCTAAATTATTTCTCTATTGAGAATTCGGATTATAACGCATGCCGACGTAGCAAAGGATTTTAGTTGAAAAGAAAAAGAAAAAGGAATTTTGGAAATTCCTCTGACATGTGGGACCCATACGTCATAGAGACGGCTCACTATGGACTTAGTCTACCGAGACGGTTTAGGGTTCTGAATCCAAATCTGCCACGCGCGCATCAACGTGGCGATGACTCAACGACACATGGATGACACGGGGCACTAGGGCTGAGGTGGACACGGAGGCGGCGCTGATGCGGACAGCGGCGGTGGCGATGGTGCTCTAGACCTGATGGTCGCTGGCGATTACGGCCTCGTTGGAGTGAATGGAGGACTCCGACGAGTAGCTAATACGGCGGTGAACTCAACAAGGGGCTTGCGATGACTAGAGGAAAACCATGGTGGCCGGCAGCGAGGTTTAGGCAGCGGTTGGATCTCAGGCTCGACGGGATCTGTCTTCCTGCGACTCTCCGGCGGAACTAAGGTGGCTAGGAGGTAGATCTGGATCTTGCGATCACAGTGGCGACAACCACAAGGCTTGAACGGCTCTGATAGCGATGAACGGGCTCGTCAGAGTTGCGACGGTGACCTAGCCCCTTTGGCGGATTCCAGCAGCTAGGGCTTCAATCTCAGGCACTAGCAGCTGGTGTTGGGACGCGGAGACTAAGGGGTACCCCTCTCCTTTTATACGGGCAGCCCAGAGAGTCCATGGCGCAAACGGCGAGGAAAGCGGCAAAGCAAAGGAGTCCAAAAGTAGAGGATCGAGATTTAAGATGATGTGGCCAAGCGGGTCCACCGTCAAAGATAAATGGCTCTGAGGAAACACGCTGTAATACGACTTAGTGGTGTGGCGGTGGGACGGTTTGCTTGGGCGGAGAGAGAAGGAGAAGCGGGTCATGCAAGAGTTGGGCCCGAGGCGGAAAGATGGGCCGAAGGCTTAGGGTTTCGGACCTTTTCTGAGATTTTAGTAGCTTTTCTTTTTAGAAAATACTGAAAATCCCAAATAGCAAATGCACTCGGAAAAATTCTAGAAAAATCTAGAAAATGTATCCAACCACATAGAACCCAAATAAAATAATTTTAACAATAGTTGATGTTGACATTAATCATGTTAAATTGTTTTTGATTCATAAAAATTTAGATTAAGCTTTAACTTTAACAGAAAAAAAATTCAAATGGTTATCTTTATTTTTAAAACTTCAAAAACAGACCAAATTTTGGGATGTTACATTAGCAAAGGTAGGAATATACCATAGAAATCTTGTCTTCTCACATGGACATGTTTACATTGCTATCTCTCATGTTACAACACCAAGTGGCCTATGCGTGTTGATCGAAAATGAAGATGGCATGTGTGGGTCATCAACGAAAAATATAGTCTATAAAGATGTTGTGCATAATCTATAGGTACAACTACTATATGCAATGTCTGTATACAACACGTTTTAAAAATTGCCACATGTTATCCTAAATTACTTCTGATTTATTTCTCTAAGTGACATTGTACCGCGTTCTGCCCTTTCCTCTTTCATTCATTTACACAGACTAACGTTTTACCTTAGTACACTATTACCAGTTTTCCAAGGTTTAGATTCCACCCTTTACATTCCATTACTGCTACCATCTCTTGTACTGTCTACGCAAATAGTACTACGTGTTGTTATGATTTTAGTAAAATACGTTACGTACTTTTACCAAACAGAAATTAGTTGGATCTTCTTCTTCCCTTCGGTGCACGAAATCTACCTGTAACAAAAAAATTTCCCGTTAGTTTTAGTACTAGCAAATATATAATGCCAAACCGACTGTAGTACTATAGATATCTGATTACTGAAATAGTCCCACAAATAGGATTTGTTCATCCTTTATCCCATTACATCAGCCCGTAGTCCTAATTTTTTCGTGCTGATCAGTATTTCTTCTCCTTTATCAAAGAATAGAGACATACATGGCAGATTTGCTTTATATTCAGGTACTCACTCATTGATCTGGTGCTTTCTTACTGCATACATTAGTTCTTGTTTAAGACCACAATCGTACATGCATTTTTGGTTTCTAGATATCTTTCATTGTGTATCTCAAAACATATGTGCTAGATCGTTTTCATATTCAGGTGTATACCTGACTACTAGACAAACCGATATTACAGATGGCGTACTCTATGCTAAGTCCCGTTTCACACGAGGTTCAGCATTGGCACGTAAGAGTCAGAATAACGAGATTGCGGGCGACACAAGACTGCACCAATATACAAAACGTATTAAGAAAAGGCTTTGTCGTGCTTCATGAACATGTATTTCCTTTCAGTACTCTGCTGCATGTATGTATTTCCCTTTTGCACGCATACATTCAGCCAATTACTTCGTGTCGTCCATTCTGTCTGAAAAATAAAATCTTTGTTAAGATTGTTTAACAACAGTTCATCAATATTTGATTACCACGCATGGATTGTGTGTTTCTGTGCAGCGATCACCATTTTTTGGAATACTCTTACAAAAAAATATTTCAGTACCTATTGATTTCGTTTTACAATTTCGTTTTCCTTTCTTTCAGTTTGTATCGTCTGTTATTGTGTTTCCGTACTGTCCAGCAATAGTAGACAGACAATGACGTATAGTACGTATATAACTTTGTAACAAACAGTACCTTTGATGAAATGTCAGACAGAACATGTAAAAATACTCCTATGCCTCTAACGCAAACATTTACCGAATGTTTACATTCTCTAACATAAACGCTGTCACTCCCACAGCAACTCTTTGTTGCCACAGAGAGCCTCTAGCCATGCCTACCATTGATTCCAGATTTTTTTTAAAATAATCTATTTTTTATTCGAAAATACAGAAATAATACCACTTAATTTTTTTTACAGAAATAATCCTGTCGCAGTCAGACGGTTCTTGCTGAAGTCGTGCAAGTTGCCTAACCGCACTGCGACAAACCTTCAAGTCGCCCAATGGAACAATGACTAGAGCCTCGACCGACCTAGTCGCCAAACGGATGTGCGACATGTGTTGAATCGCCTATTTGTAGAGCGAGTTTAGTAAGTCGCGATTGGTGGGCGACTTAGTTTAAGTCGCCCAACCAAGGGGCTTATTTAAGCAAATAAATCTGAATTATGTAAATCCAATTGGAACAATTGTGTTAAAATAGATATTACATTTTGTAGGTATTGTATTTAGCAAATTGTATTATATGATGTTACTTTTTTAAAAGATAAAAGTGTGGTGACAACGTTGGTTGGTCTGTTTGTTATTTTCGTAGAATATGAAGGGTACGAAATATGTCAGACTCGTAATAACATTTTGTGATCGTCGTATATTGTTGTAGTACGCTAAATTTCTGTAGAATTTTGTGAGGACGATTGAGATAGTAATGAGTGGTAAGTAGAAAGGTAAGTGATATTACGATACGTCAGGGAGTCTCTCCTCGATGAAGTCGTCTGAACGTATAAGTGTATATTGGCAGGTACTCGATGAAGTACTTTATGAAGCTTATATAGAATATGATTGAAGAGGCTGAGAACACTCGTTGTGGTTATGAAGATGCCATAAAACATGGAGGATTCGATGGCGGTGCGAATGGTTCTTTCTGGGATTCCACTAGAAGAGGCATACTTGTAATATATGCTTGCTTTGATGGCTTAGCGGAGACACGGAACGAGAAGTACATTAAAGTCCGCAGACAGAAGCACATTACACGTAGTCACATGGCATGATGGTTCGGCTAATTGCTTTAGTCATCCTCACTACTACTACGGTACACTACGACACAAGCATCCGGATCATATAAGTATACATGCCTTTAGGAGATAGTAAAAAACATGAGGGGTAGGACGGGGGACTACTACGTAATGACCTAACTTACTGCGTGGACCGGGGCCATTTCCCCTTCCTTGCTAGCTCAGCTTTGAACTCCTCGCCGGCCTTCCCCTTCCCCTTGTCGCGGATTTGCCCACGTGAAATTTGGTATGTCAAAGTCGTCCATGTCCTGCGATTCCATGATGTAAGTGCACCGTATAGTGAGAATCATAAGAAGGATGTAAATTCTTCCTAACTCACGTCGTGGATACGGATTACGTCCGGGCGACCGGATACGCTATGGCAGCCGGGCTTAGCCGCATGAGCCTTTCCCTTGCCCTTGTCGCGGGACTGTCCACGTCGGGCTGGTATGTCGAAGTCGTCCATGTCCTGCGATTTCATAATGTAAGTGCATCGTATAGTGAAAATTGTAAGAATGATGTAAATTCTTCATAACTCACGTCATGGATATGGATTACGCTCGGGCGACCGGATACGCTATGGCGGCCGGGCTCAGCCGCATGAGCCTTTCCCTTGCCCTTGTAGCTGGACTATCCACGTCGGGCTGGTATGTCGAAGTCGTCCATGTCCTGCGATTCTATGAGTGGTAAGTACACTGTACAGTGAAAGACGTAATAAGGATGTAAATTCTTCACAACTGACGTCATCGATATGGATTACGCCCGAGCGAGTACTGGGCTCCTTCGGTGCCTCCTCAACAAGGTCCGGTATATAAGGTTTCCATCGCACGAAGTTCTCGGCCCGTACCGAGTAGTTCAGCATGTACTTCTGCTGGATGAATGCCCTGTCGTACATCTCTGGGCCGTCGATCCACTGGAAGAAGTGGCAGCGCATCTCGGGCTGGCATTACGTGGTGATGAAGTTAAAAATTTAAGGAATTCCATGTTGGGAGAGGAAAATCGATGCACGCGAAAGAAACGCTTACGAGGTAGTGCCCGCACGTGTAGTACGCCCGGGCCGCGGTGTCTGGGTGTGTGGACTGAATGATCTCAGCCGGTTCGCCACACACACACTGCGGGATCGGAAAACGTGGTGGCACTAGAGCATCTTTCATTGATTTATCTGGGTATTGTAGCTGTCTCCTCTTCAGCTTAAGCCACTTTTGCTTCTGCAACATCCTTGCGTAGGAGTTTACCGAAGAGTCCATAGTTGGGTATGTATTGTGTAGTGTTGGGTTTGGTTTGGTTCAACCCCCTTTTATAAGCCCCATGGTTGCCATGGTGTGGTTAATTTTATGCAGAGTAGAGAGTCCTGTCTTTTAGTTCTGAAAAGCTGAGGAGGTAGAGTGTTGTCATGTCGATCTGGAAAGCTGACAAGGCATAGTGTTGTCACGTCTTACTTTACAGTCAGAAGTAATGTCTTGCTTTGCAGAGTGCTGTCTTATCAGTCTGAAAAGCTGGCGAGGCAGAGTGCAAATAATGTATTTCTTTGAAGAGTCTTGTCTTTTCGGTCTTAAAAGCTGGCGAGACTTTAATTGAGTTGTCAATTCGATCTGAAAAGGCTAACCCTAAACATAAACCCTAAACTGCGCAAAGCTGTCTCATTTGATCTTATCACCGCGAAAAGCTGGCCCGTGTGGTCTTCTCAGTGCGCAAAGCTGTCCCGTGTGGTCTTGGCACTGCAGAAAGCTGACTCATTTGGTCTTATCACTGCGCAAAGCTGCCCCGTGTGGTCTTGTCACTGCGCAAAACTGCCTCGTCTGGTCTTGTCATTTGCAAGGTCGCCTTTATTTTGTCTTGTCATCGCGCAAACTCGCCCGTTTGGTCTTGTCTATCGCCAGCAACCGGCCCGTCTGGTCTTGTCATCTGCAAGCTAATACATTACTCGCTTTGTTAGTCTCCCCCCGCGGGGCTATAAAATGCACGCCCCACGCTCCGAAATTAGGACCATTCGACCCTTGAAACCGTAGGAAGAAGAACATTCTCCGTCTTACAGTAACATACGATGGCAGACGCCCAGGGACCAATCCAACCGGGGTCGCCGAAGCCAGACCTTCTCGTCGAAAGGAGGGAGGACTTCGGCCCTAACTACCGGTTGATGCCTAAGAAGCGTGCGCAACCGATATGGCCAAAATGCGGACACGGGGAGGACGCTATCGTGCAGGTCATAGATGACCCTTTCAATGGTGGACAGCGTTTCTTCCGATGCCCATACACTGGGGTAAATAGTTTTGTTCATGTTACTGCTAATACATCCTCCGTACTAACCGTCCCTTGTAGTAGATGGCGAAATGCAACTTCACCCGCTGGATCGATCCTCCCCATGAACGACATGTTGTGAGGTACGTGGATGTATTGTGGAACCGAATCTTTGATTTGAAGGCGCAAATTGATGATCTCAAGGAGCAAAATGATGACCTCCGCCAACAGATGTACCGCGAGAGGGGCAATGAGGAGGTCGTGAACAAAAGAAGTTCCTATGATCCCACATGCTGTTCTGCCAACCCTAGCTGCATATTTGCGTGCCACTACAACGACGGCCAGCCACGTCCGAGGCGCCCAACTAGAGAACACTCTATGTGGGTAGCGAGAGGCACCTTCTACAATTAGGCACGGGCAGAGAAGCTTGTACGTCGGTAGTGTCCCCTTCTATACGCACTTATGTTCAATCTCCTAAAGCATGTAACTAAATGGTGGACGCGTTATTGCGGTTGCCTTTTATCGAGTTGACATGTTGCATCGATGTGTCGCGTGCTTTAAGTTATATGCATCGAATAAATATGCATTGTAAGACGAGATATTGATACTTCAAATAAAGTTGAAATTTGCAATTACGATACAATTAGTTCGACAGTTACTTACAAGAACCAAAGTACTGACTGAAGTACAAGTTACAACATACTAGCAGTTGTAATACAAGTTCCTGCGTGTCAGTAGTCGCCTTGCAAGTTCTCACAGTGTGCCCTTCCTGGCGGCAGCGGCTGCAACTATTGGAAATATGCCCTAGAGGCAATCATAGAGATGATTATATTTCATTATGTTCACAATATTTGATAATATGTTATCTTGTTCCTTGAATAAATCATTAGTCATAAAGATTAACGAGTATGTGACTTGTTGGTGAAACTCTTTTTAACTTATGATGATGTCGTTCTAAAAGTATCCCTGGTCGAAAGTCACTGGTCGGAACACTAGTGACTCTATGACCAGCACATGTATTGATTAATGACCATGTTTCACCGGTCATGGATATAGGGATATCGAATTAATAATGTGGACACGTGTTAGAGAACATGGTGTTGGAAAAGACCCACCTTGAGACACTATTGAGATTGTTATGATTCTATGTGTCGTTAGTTGGTCTCAAGCAATGATGATGTATAATCCTTAGACCTGAGATCAGCATGGTTTCCTACATGTGTAATAGCACTCTTAGGGGTTGCCAAACGCTACTCAGAATCGGGTGGTTATAAAGGTAGCTTTCGGTATGCTATGAAACATGTAGAGGGATGTATTTGGTGGGATATGGGATTTGCCCCTCCTAACATAACAGGAGAGATATCTCTGGGCCCCTCGAAGTGGTCGGATAAAGAAAGTGCATGGCCATGCCACTGGTGGTCGAAAAGTTCGACCACATAAGGTTATCCGATACTCGATCGAGAAAACATTGAACAATCCATGGATGACACAACATCTCACCCGAGTTCAACCGGATATTGTGAGGCAAAGGAGAATACATGAGTAGGTAAGAGTTCGTTCGACCACGGACCGGGTCGTATGGAGATACAAGCAAGTCGAGGCGGTCGAGCGTAATCACAGAGTGGTGAAACCAAGTCGTAAGGAGTTACGAGTTGGTCGTGATCAAATAATTAACTGGTCAGTATAGAGATAGGACACGGTCGTAAGTGATGAGGACACAGTCGTAGATCATATTGCATTAAGGTTCGTCCGATATAATTTGTGTGTATTCGGGAATCGTTATGTCCTGCTAGGAACCGCTATTGACTCGTGGTCGGAAAGGGTTTCGAGTCACAACCGAACTACACATGAACCTAACGGGTCACACACTTAACAGGTTGGAACAAACCAAGTCACGAATCTGATTCGCAAAGAGTGTTTGGATAGGATCCGTCCACGGGCCTATATAAGGAGATGCATGAAATTTGTTGGGAGGGGTGAGTTGGCGCAAGTTGCCCTACAAACCCTAGCCGCCATCTTCTTGAGTGCCTCCCGTCGCGATTTGGTGCTAGCACACCGACGTATGGTTGTTCCTTCCCTGGATGTGCGGATACCATGTTCCTTCCCTGGATGTGCGGATACCATAGAGGCGCTTCTACGTTGTTGCGCTTAAGGACGATCTGCGATCTTCACAAGGAACTGCAGAGGTGCTGGAGGAGACGATCAACTCACGAGGACGCTGGACGATCGACTACGACCAGTACATCAACGCGCTATCCGTCGGACCAGGCTGCTTCGACACTTCTTCCGCTGCTCTGCGCGTCTAGTGGTAACGATCCATGATCATCTTCTTGCTTGACTTCCTGGTTTGCGTGGTAGAAATTTTGAATTGTTGCTATCGTAGCCTACCCGTATCCCTACAGCAACGTCTACCCGCCGCTGCAGCTTCCCCTTCGTCCATATCGTTCCGAATGCGACGACTCTGCCGACGGCCCTTCCCCCCTCTCAACAGGTCTAGATTCGGAATCTAAGTCCTATTTGCAGTATCCAATGTGGAGAAGTTACCCACAACCCTGAAGCCTCTTAGCTCGCCGCACCACACTTTGCACCCTTTCCTTCATGAAGTACTCGACTGGCTCGATGGGTCCATGCGGATGGTCCCACACGCGGCAAGGACAGGAGAGCATGGCTTGTGAAGGGGCTTTAGCTTGTTGCATGTGCAACTAGGTTCATTCACATGGTCTCCAAGGCATACCTCATGGGTAACAAGAGACCGAGCCGTCTCGAATCTGGCTTTGTCTCGGAGGATCACGCGAATCGATGCTCCGTATTGCCCATTACGAAGACCGTGTGTGACTGAGCCTTCTCGGTCTTGGCCTACATGTATGCTGTAATCTTCGAGCAATAGGGTGTGTGGGTTGGTTGCATGAAGTGCCGTATTTGCATGTCTTTCCCTGAAATATCCAATTGTACCTTGTAGAACACCTTCGACGATGGCGACAAGAGGCTGAGAACGGAGGCCCCTAATAACTCAGTTGTACACTTCTGCAAGGTTAGTGGTCATTATGCCATACCTTGCGCTGTCCGTGTCATGCAGTAAGGACCACTTCTCCAATGGCTCGGCCTCAATCCAATGAGAGAAACACCCGATATCCCTCGAGGTCCTCCGCGTCAAATGGGGAGGGTCGAGCTCTCACAGTGGTGTGAGGCGCTCGGGCTGTGCCGCCCCAGGAATGAGGGGATGCTTGTTCCTCTCGACGACATGCTTCCTGGTGTGCTCGTCCAACATCTACCACAACGCATCAAATTTACGCAGCTGGTTCTGCATGGCAAGCCTCTTGAACAGCTTCATCAACGGTTGCTGCCTGAACTGTTTGAAGAAGTTGGCCCCCAGATGACGAATGCACCATCTGTTCCTCGTGTCCGCCAGAGAGCGACTCATTGGGGTCTTGCTGAAGTTGTCGGATGGCGTTTATCATCCCGGAGTGGCGATCATGGATTATGCAGACATCAGGACGTGCCCCAACTACTCCCACCTTCAGATGATGAAGGAACCACAACCAGCTGTCGTAATTCTCACTTTCCACAAAAGCGATGGCTAAGGGCAGAATCTGATTGTTGCCATCAACGCCAATTGCTGTCAGGATCATGCCCTTGTATTTCCCAGTTAGAAATGTCCCGTCCATTGAGATCACGGGCAACATGTGTCTGAATGCATTGATGCAGGGACCGAATGCTAAGAAGGTCCTCTGCAATACCATCAAACCTAGCATCGATCTTTTTGGCCGGCCGTCCTTCACGACAATGCATGTGCCTGTGTTCTGTCTGCAAAGACTGGAGCATACGAGGAAGGTTGTCGAAGGCGCCTCGAAAGAACCGAACCTCCTTTCCAAAGCCTTCTGCTTAGCACGCCATGCCTTCGCGGAGCTAATCTTGTACTTGAATTTCTACTCGATAGCCACCATGATGTGCTTGGCCTCCAAGTCCGTCTTCTTCACTATCTCTCCATACATGACATTGGCTATGAAGGTGGGTGTCAGGTTGCGATGCCTCGGCAAAACACTACTGAGCAAGCAGGAGTGCGGCTCCACCTTCAAGACAATCCAATGAGTCTCGTACTTGGGTCTCCTTGTGTGCACACGCCATGACACCCGACCGCTTTCGCATACCACGGTGTAACGCTCTGGTGGATTTGAGTGCAAGAAGTCGTTGCATGCACAAGGCTCATAGCTTAATGGCATCCTGCAGTGATCCCTTGTCAGCAAACATTGCACGAAGCCGAACCTCCGTCCCATTATACTTCCACGGTGATTCGTGCTCATTGTGCACAGCAAGACCCTCAATGTCCACCCTATTCCATCCCTGCGGGATGGGACCTTCCTCCTCCTCCGAAGAGTTATCACCATCCTCTTCTAAAGCTTCCTCCTCCACTCGAGCTGTCAAGTCATCAATCTCCATCTGACGTACTATGCTGTCGACATGCTCCCCTGCATCTGTGTTCGCGGCTGGCGTCGAGTTGCCACGACGATATGCCTCGCTTCGCTTTCTTGTGCCTCAGCCTCCTCTTGTGCCTCAGCCTCCTCTTCTGCCTCTGCAACATTGGCCACCTCGTCCTCTTCTGCTTCCTGAACGTCGGCCACCTCGTCCTCTTGTGCATCCACAACATCGGCCACCGCGTGTTCTTCATGAACCACACGCACTGCGTCCGAGCTGCTCCCACCAACCCGACGGGAGCCGTCGGAAGGGCCTCCGAGGAGTACCTTCGGACATGGCTGCACTCGTAGCACGCACTCGTAGCCACGGAACCTACAGCCTTCCAGATATGTCTTCCATGCAACCGTGCGCATCACTCTGCTCAACTCCCACCGAATGTGCATGGGAGACCTACTCCAAACCCCTTGTATGACGACACTCCACACCTCGGGGTCCAATGAGAAGCTTCTGGTGAGCCAGTGTAGGACATCTCCGATTCCGGCATTCTCCAGGTTCGGGTGTACTAAATCGACTTGCTGGAAATCACTTAGGTCAACACCATACGGACCTTCACGAACCGTACCAACACCGTAATGCACTTTCAGTCTTGTGGGCCCCGACATGACTACAAATATTACAAACGTTGCAACCAGTGATTTCTCGACATACATTCCCCATATACGTGCTAAACAAACAAGTAGCCGAGAACAAGAACAAACTAGAGTATTACCTTCACGCGGAGACCTTCTCTTCGTATCAACAAGCTCCTCTCCTCCCAAACCGCCCTCTCCCGAGCTCTGCTCCTCGCTGTGTACCTCTCGCAAGATCCTCTCCTCCTTTCCTCTTGTCTCCCTCTCTCGAGCTCCTCGCTGTGTACCTCTCCCAAGCTCCTCTCCTCCTCTCCTCTTGTCTCCCTCTCTCGAGCTCCTCTGCTTCTCCCTCTCCCTACCTTCTCCCCTTTTTCTCCTCTCTCAATCTGCTATGCTTGTCCGACGAGAGAAATGGTGAAAGAAACCATGATGGGATCTCGGGCCGCTTTTTATATGACCGTGATAGTCGCCAACGAAGCGACGACTTGGCGAAGAAATCATCGCCCAAGGGTTGACCGACACGTGGACTAGTTGCTGAACCATTGGACGACTTGGCAGGAAGTGCTGGCCCAACGGTTGAGCGACACGTGGACTAGTCGCTGAACCATTGGACGACTTGGCAGTAAGTACTAGCCCAACGGTTGATAGTCGCTGAACCGTTGGATGACTTGGTAGAAAGTGCTGGCCCAAGGGTTGACCGACACGTGGACTAGTCGCTGAACCATTGGACGACTTGGCAGGAAGTGCTGGCCCAACAGTTGAGCGACACGTGGACTAGTCGCTGAACCGTTGGACGACTTGGCAGTAAGTACTGGCCCAACGGTTGATAGTCACTGAACCGTTGGACGACTTGGCAGGAAGCGCTGGCCTAAGGGTTGAGCGACACGTGGACTAGTTGCTGAACCGTTGGACGACTTGGCAGTAAGTACTGGCCCGACTAGGTCACGAATGATTCGAAACTAATATATTAATAAGTAATAGAACAATGCCAGAGGGAATGCATAGACAACCATGTCATAGTAATTACGAAGGAGAATACGTCAACACATAATACAAGTTATACAACAATGGTAGAGGGAATGCATAGACAACCATGTCATAGTACCTACGAAATACAATGCGTAAACATAGAATATGTAAACCCCCATCGCTTGCTTGACGGCTGCACCCGCACACCTCCTCCGTCGCCGCCACGCCCCACACCCGTCCGCGCTTAGCAATACGCCCCGCTTGGGCTTCCGAAGCACGGGGTGCCTAGGCCGGGGCCCAGACAGGGAAAGGCGCTCAGGAGCCCTGCCGATCCGTGGTCCCAGGAGGGTCAACTCCACCTGTTGCTGCGTGATCACTGGGGGCCCGCTAAGCTGCTGAATGG
Organism: Phyllostachys edulis; assembly: GCA_036346405.1. NCBI lineage: Eukaryota > Viridiplantae > Streptophyta > Magnoliopsida > Poales > Poaceae > Phyllostachys > Phyllostachys edulis. The sequence continues at coordinate 21,021,932 of CM070568.1, read as the reverse complement.
AAATAACCTCGACAGGTGCAGGCTCAGGTGCCTTGACCTCCGGGTGCTTCGCTGGCATCGATCCACGTCCTCATGCGGGGAGAACTGAGGTGCCCGCTGGAAAACAGCACCTTCATGGCAAATAATGTTAATCTCTACAATATATTGATGATCGCAAACCTGAAGAGAGGAAACATACTTGACTGGTAGGTGAAGTGCGGGATGTCATATCCACCATACTGTCCGGACAGGTCGGGGATGAGATCATCTCGCCTCGACGCTCGTAGGTGTCTGCAACGACGCCGTCCGATGGGCGTGGCGGTGGGGGTGCGTACCCACGTGCCCACCCGGACCCTCCAGCCTGCCCAAGCGCAGGAGGAGGCAAAGGCGAAGGCGTAGGCGGGGCACGTGGACGTGCCCCTCCTGAGCCTGCTGACTGGGCTGTAGGACGTGGCGTCCTCGACCTATGCACTGACAAGGCCACCTCCCGGACCGACGAGCCCACCTCCTGCACCGACGAGGCCACCTCTTGTACCTTCCTGCACGACGTCAGGGCCACGCATCGCCTCGCCGCATTGCAGGCCCGACGAACAAACTGCACTAGCTTGTCACGCGTGACCTTTGCACTAATGCCGATCCTATCCAGATCGACTGTCCGTCGCTGGCAACCCCGACGTTGATGTCTGTCTGTAAGGAGTATGTCAAAGCATCAAACCTATAATTCAGGTAACAGTACGCAGACATTTTCAAACACGATTCTACGTACCGCGAGGTGCACGTTCCGCGCTAAGTGCAGAGGGTAGGAGTCGATTGGTGCTAGCACGCGAGCAGGGGGAGGGTCGACGATATGCACCAGCCTAGTGCGTGTCTGCGGGGCGTACCAGCGAAGGTACTCGTCGTACGCACTGGGGTCATACGGGCCGTCCTCTGGCACGTAGTCCTCGTGGGCGTTCGCCCACTGTGCCACCCACGGCTCCATCTTGCCCGGCCACTGCGTCCTGGTGCCACCCCTCCTACAATGCTGCAAACGCATTTCACCGCAATTAGAAGCCACCGTTACAGAAATATCAAAAACATATGTGAACATGTGTTGCATGTAACTCACGCGTGGGTCGACTCAAGCGCCCTCGTCCCGACGGGAACTGGAACAACCTGGCGGAGGCCGAATCGGCGATCACTGCAGCATCGCGTAGTCCTCGATTTAACACATCGAAGACGAAGCTTCTCTGCGTCGCCAAGACGCTCGATCGCGCTGTAGCGGTGAAAACATACCGCGGAGCACGGGCCTCCGTCTTCGATCGGAGACTCCCAACAAGACGTCGGTGGTGAGACGGTCCAGCTACTCCATAAAGTGCTCGTACACACGTATGACCTTCACGTGTGCATACTGTGCTTGCGGGCCAGAACAGTGGTTACAAAGGATTACCTGTAATACGATTGAACAAAAGATATAGGGAAGTATGTACCCGTCTACGGCACCAAAGGGACCCTACGGTCGGCCGGTCCACCGCGTCCCCATGGTACATGTCCGCACGTGACGGTCGGAGTCTACCAAAGATGGGCCTTCCGAGAGAAGCGCTCGAATGACCACACCACTCTGGCGAGAGGGGGCAACTGTGAGGATAGATGTGGGCTTCATCCTACAAAGACGATCGCACATGCCGCGCGTACATCGCGCAAGCACGGCCGATCCCTAATCGATCTCTAGCTCCTCGCCGTCGGCGATGGCCCTCGCGTACCCCACGAGGCGGGCGTCGACGGAGTCACCGTGGCTGCTGGTAAACAGTACCCAGTCGAAGAGCCACAACAGGTACGCCTCCAGGTGCCGCGACACCTGGTCGACGGTGGGTTGTGGGACCATCCGCTCGACCTACGCAGAAATGAATAATTAGTAAGCCCGTCATATGGCTAGGCCTCAATGAATCGCTAAACATGGAAAATAGGTAGTATAGGTACCCGGAACTGTGAAAGCCACCGCAGGGGCGGGCCATGCCACTGCTGCCGCCCGAGAAGTCGGCACGGAGGCGTGTGCCTCCGCCCCAAGAACCCTTGAAACCCGCCTAACAGGTATGCGCACGATCAATGACCAGCGTCCGGCGGAATGCGAGGCTCCGCAATAGGCAAGCCGAGCAAGATCGCGACATCTGCAGAGTAGGGGCCATCTCCCTGAAAGGGAGGTGGAAGGTGTGCGTCTCGGGCCGTGAACGGTCCACCAGGGCAGTCAGGAGCGACCGGTCGAACGGGAATCATCGTGACCACTCTGGACCGGCCTGGACCTCCCCATCGTCGTCGACCAGACCGCCGTCCTCTTCGGTGGCCTCTACCATCCGTGCAAGAGGTAGAAGGCCAGAATGGCTTAGCCTACAAAGCACGAAGAAGTAAGTACATAGTGCGCAGACGATACAAAAAAGTGGCACGGCTTGCAGACAAACCTCTCTACCCAGCGTGGGTCTAGTCTCCAAGCTCGTCGGGGTGTCCGCGTACGAACCATCCCCAACTCAGCCGCGTCATCCCCGCCAACCGGATGCGACACATGACGGCTCGCGCAGTGCTGCACGTCGACCAACCGGTTCAGCAGATTGAAATGCTAATCCGAACCACTAGGGTCTTGAGCCATACCTGCAAATTAAGAAATTAAAAGCATTCATATTACTTAAGCATTTAAATTATATTCCAATGAGAAATAAATCATATTTGATATGTTCTTAGTGGCACCTAAAGACTTTGCTCCAACACAATGGTAATACATATACAATTTCATGAAACCCACGTGGTAAAGACATAATTTTTCCTACGAAAGGCTATATTACGTTAACGCCTGCACCGACTGCTATGGATTGCGAAATATTTAATACATCATCGTTACTATGCATATGTATTACCAGTCAGTAGGCCCAGGAGGGGCATGTTCACGTGCCCCACCTGCGCCTGCGCGTTCGCCTCCTCCTGCGCCTACGCCTGTGCATGGGCAGGCTAGAGGGTCCAGGTGGGCATGTGGGTACGCACCCCCACCGCCACAGCCACCGCCACCGGCGTCATTGCCGGACACCTACCAGAGAGTGTCAGGGCAGTATGTTTTCATCCCCGACCCGTCCGGACAATATGGTGGGTTTGACATCTCGCGCATCGCCTTCGAGTCAGGTACGTTTCCTCTCTTCAGGTTTGTGATCGTCGATATATTGTAGAGATTAACATTATTTGCCGCAGGTGGTCGCTTTTCAGTGACTGAAGTTCTCCCCGCATGAGGACGTGGATCAAGATTGTGGAAGCACCCGGAGGTCCAGGTAGCCGAGCTCGCACCCGCCGAGGTTATTTCGGTGAGCAATTTTAGCGGGCCCCAAAGTGATCACGCGCAGAAGCAGGTGGAGTCGACTTCTGGGGACCACGGATCAGCAGGGCTCCTAAGTGCCTTTCCTTGTCTGGGCCCTGGCCTAGGCACCCCGCGCTTCGAAAGCCTAAGCGGGGGCATATTGCTGGGCGCGGATCGAGTGTGGGACGTGGCGATGACGGAGCAGGTGCTGCAGGTGGCACAGTGGGTGGCCAGTAGGGGGTTTACGTATTCTGTGTTTACGTATTGTATTTCATAGGTACTATGACATGGTTGTCTATGCATTCCCTCTACCATTGTTTTATAACTTGTATTATGTGTTGACGTATTCTCCTTCGTAATTACTATGACATGGTTGTCTATGCATTCCCTCTAGCATTGTTCTATTACTTATTAATATATTAGTTTCGAATCGTTCATGACCTAGTCGCTGAAGAGTTCGACGGCATGTCGCTCAACTGTTGGGCATGCAAGGCGTCCAACGGTTGAGCGACTATCAACCGTTGGGCCAATACTTACTGCCAAATCGTCCAACGGTTCAGCGACTAGTCCACGTGTCGCTCAACCCTTGGGCCAGCACTTCCTGCCAAGTCGTCCAACGGTTGAGCGACTATCAACCGTTGGGCCAGTACTGCCAAGTCGTCCAACGGTTCAGCGACTAGTCCACGTGTCGCTCAACCCTTGGGCCAGCACTTCCTGCAAAGTCGTCCAACGGTTGAGCGACTACACGGTCATATAGAAAGCCTGCTCAGGTCCCATCATGGTTTCTTTCACCATTTCTCTTGGCGGACAAGCATAGCAGATCGGGAGAGGAGAAAAAGGGGAGAAGGTAGGGAGAGGGAGAAGTAGAGGAGCTCGAGAGAGGGAGACAAGAGGAGGAGAGGAGCTTGGGAGAGGTACACTGGGAGGAGCTCGAGACGTGAAAGAGAAAGATGAACGAAGCTTGTTGATACGAAGAGAAGGTCTCCGTGTGAAGGTAATACTCTTGTTTGTTCTTGTTCTCGGCCGAATGTAGGCGACGTGTAGCTACTTATTTGTTTAGCACGTATATGGGGAATGTCTGTCAAGAAATCACTGGTTGCAACGTTTGTAATATTTGCAGTCATGTCGGAGCCCACAAGATTGAAAGTGCATTACGGTGTTGGTACAGTTCGTGAAGGTCCGTACGGTGTTGACCTAAGTGATTTCCAGCACGTCGCTTTGGTACACCCAAACCTGGAGAATGCCCGAATCAAAGATGTCCTACACTGGCTCACCAGAAGCTTCTCCTTGGACCCCAAGGTGTGGAGTGTCGTCATACAAGGGTTTTAGAGTAGGTCTCCCACGCACATTCGGTGGGAGTTGAACAGAGTGATGCGCATGCGCTGCATGAAAGGGATTGAAGGTCAGAGGCATCGTGGCTACGAAAAGGCATACTCGGCACCATGTCCAAAGGTACTCTCGGAGGCCTTCCGACGGCTCCGCCAAGTTGGCGGAGCAGCCTTGGACGCAGAGCGTGTGGTTCACGAAGAAGACGCGGTGGCCGATGTTGTGGACGCAGAAGAGGACTAGGTGGCCGACGTTGAGGAGGCAGAAGAGGATGAGGTCAACAATGTTGCGAAGGCAGAAGAGGAGGCTGAGGCAGAAGAGGAGGCGGAGGTAGAATATCGTGCACCGCACGCTCAGGCCAATGCCCAGGCAGATGCAGGGGAGCATGTCAACAGCATAGTACGTCAGATGGAGATTGATGACTTGACAGCTCGAGCGAAGGAGGAAGCTTTAGAAGAGGATGGTGGTGACTCTTCCGAGGAGGATGAAGGTCCCATCCCGCAGGGATGGAATAGGGTGGACGTTGAGGGTCTTGTCTGCACGCATTTGAGCACTAATCACCGTGGGAGTACAATGACGGAGGTTCGCTTTGCAATGTTTGTCGACAAGGATCAAAGATGCCATTAAGCTATGGGCCTTGTCCATGCAACGGCCGTTCGTTGTACTCAAATCCAGCCAGAGCAAGACACCGTGGTATATGGAGTAGTCGGGTGTCCTTGGCGCAGTACGCAAGGACACCCAAGTACGAGACTCACCGGATTGTCTCGGCAGGAGCCACACTCCGCTTGCTCAATAGTGTTTTGCCAAGGCATCGCAACCTGACGTCCACCTTCATAGCCAATGTCATGTATGGAGAGATAGTGAAGAAGACGGGCCTGGAGGCCAAGCACTTCATGGTGGCTACCGAGCAGAAATGCAAGTACAAGATTAGCTACGCAAAGACATGGTGTGCTAAGCATAAGGCTTTGGAAAGGAGGTTCGGTTCTTTCGAGGCTTCTTACGACAACCTTCCTCGTATGCTCCAGGTGCTGCAGGACAGGAACCTGGGCACATACATTGATGTGAAGGACCAACCATCCAAAAGACCGCTGTTAGGTTTTATGGTATTGCAGAGGACCTTCTTAGCATTCGGTCCCTGCATCAATGCATTCAGACACATGTTGCCCGTGATCTCAGTGGACAAGATATTTCTAACCGGGAAATACAAGGGCATGATCCTGACAGCAATTGGCGTTGATGGCAACAATCAGATTCTGCCCTTAGCCATCGCTTTCGTGGAAAGTGAGAATTTCGACAGCTAGTTGTGGTTCCTTCAACATCTGAAGGTGGGAGTAGCTGGGGCACGTCCTGATGTTTGCATAATCCATGATCGCCACTCCGGGATGATGAAGGCCATCTGACAACTTCAAAGAAGACTGGCGAGCCGCTCCCTAGCTGCACTCGAGGAATGTGATGGTGCATTCGCCATCTGGGGCCAACTTCTTCAAACAGCTTTAGGCAAGAATCATGATGAAGCTGCTCAAGAGGCTTGCTATGCGTAACCAAAGAGCAGAATTTGATGTGTTGTGGTAGATGTTGGACGAGCACACCAGAAGCATGTCGCCGAGAGGAACAAGCGCCCCTCATTCCTAGGGCGGCCTGTACCGAGCGCCCACACCATCGGTGGGAGCTCGACCTCCCCATTTGACGCGGAGGACCTCGAGGACATCGGTGTTTCTCTCTATTGGATTGAGGCGAGCCATTGGAGAAGTGGTCCTTACAAAGACGACACTGGACGGTGCAAGGTATGGCATAATGACCACTAACCTTGCAGAGGTGTACAACCTGGTTATTAGGGCCTCCGCTTCACTTCTTGTCGCCATCGCCGGCTATGCTCGCATGGTACAATCAGATATTTCAGGGAAAGGCATGCAAATGCGGCATTTCATACAGCCAACCCACAAACATCCTACTGCTCGAAGATTACAGCCTACATGTAGGCCAAGATCGAGAAGGCTCAGTCGCATACGGTCTTCATAATGGGCAATACAGAGCATCGATTCGACGTGATCCTCCAAGACAGAGCCGGATTCAGGACGGCTCGGTCTCTTGTTACCCATGAGGTATGCCTTGGAGACCATGTGAATGAACCTAGCTGCACATGCAACAAGCTAAAGCCCCTTCACAAGCCATGCTCTCATGTCCTCGCCGCATGTGGGACCATCCACATGGACCCATCGAACTTCGTATCGGAGTACTTCATGAACGAAAGGGTGCAGCAGGTGTGTTGCCGCGAGCTAAGAGGCTTCAGGGTTGTGGGTAACTTCGCCACATTGGATACTGCAAATATGACTTGGATTCCGGATCTAGACCTGTTGAAAGGGGGGAAGGGCCATCGGCAGAGTCGTCGCATTCAGAATGACATGGAAGAAGGGAAGCCGCAGCAAGCGGTAGACGTTAAATACCGCCGCCAGAAGGCCACACTGCGGAGAACTTGCAAGGCGCTCCCGACATGTAGGAACTTGTATTAGAACTGCTAGTATATTGTAACTTGTACTTCAGTCAGTACTTTGGTTGTTGTAAGCAACTGTGGAACTAATTGTATTGTAATTACAAATTTCAACTTTATTTGAAGTGTCAATATCTCGTCTTAATTCTAGCGGATAATGTCCGGTATGGAATAGCTCTTGCCAAGATTGCTCATACAATGCATGTTTGTTCAATGCATATAGCTTAAAGCACGCGACACATCGATGCAACATGTCAACTTGATAAAAGGCAACCGCAATGACGCGTCCACCATTTAGTTACATGCTTTAGGAGATTGAACATAAGTGCGTACAGAAGGGGAGACTACCGAGGTTCGTCCGTGTCTAATGGTAGAAGGTGCCTCTCGCTACCCACATAGAGTGTTCTCTAATTGGGCGCCTCGGACGTGGCTGGCCGTCGTTGTGGTGGCACGCACATATGCAGCTAGGGTTGGCGCAGCAGCATGTGGGATCATAGGAACTTCCTATGTTCATGACCTCCTCGTTGGTTCTCTCGTCTTTGCATCTGTTGGCGAGAGGTCATCATTTTGCTTCTTGAGATCGTCAATTTGCGCCTCCAAATCAAAGATTCAGTTCCACAATATATCCACGCAGCATCAAACATGTCGCTCATGGGGAGGATCGATCCAATGGTAAAGTTGCATTTCGCCATCTGCTGTAAGGGACAGTTAGTTTGGAGGATGTATTAGCAGTAACATGAACAAAACTATTTACCCTAGATTATGGGCATCGGAAGAAACGCCGCCCGCCTCGAAAAGGCGATCTATGACCTCGCACGATAGCGCCCTCCCGTGGTTCAAGATTTCGCCATACCGGCTGAGCACGCTTGTTCGCATCAACCGTAGTTAGGGCCAAGTCCTCCTCTTTTCCAGAGAAGGTCTGCTTCGCGACCAAAGTTGATCTGGTCCTCGGGCGCCTCGCCATCGATATGTTATTGTACGACGGAGAAGGTTCTTCTTCCTACGGTTTCAAGGGTCGAGTGGTCCTACTTTCGGAGCGTGGGGTGTGCATTTTATAGCCCGCGGGGGGAGGCTAATAAAGCGGGTAATGTATTAGCTTGCAGATGACAAGACCAGGCGGGGCTGGCTGCTTTGCGCAGTGACAAGACCAGGCGAGGTAGCTTTGTGCAGTGACAAGACCATACGAGGTAGCTTTGCGCAGTGATAAGACCAAAAGAGACAGTCTTGTGCAGTGAGAAGACCAAACAAAGGCACTTTTATGCTAAAGGACAAGACCATACGCAAGTGTGTTTGCGCCGGATAAGACCAAAAGAGACAGCCTTGTGCAGTGATAAGACCAGATGAGGCAGCTTTGCGCAGAGACAAGACCACACGGGCCAGCTTTGCGTAGTGATAAGGCCAAAGGAGACAGCTTTGTGCAGTGACAAGACCAGACGAGGCAGTTTTGCGCAGTGACAAGACCACACTGGCCAGCTTTGCGCAGTGATAAGACCAAAAAAACAGCTTTTGCTAGCTTTAGGTTTAGGTTCGTGGTTACGCTTTTAGATCGACTTGCCAACCCCGACCGCCATTTTTTCGCATCAAAAGACAAGACTCTGCAAAGAAAGACGTGATAACACTCTGCCTCGCTAGCTTTTCAGATGGGCATGACAACACTCTACCTTCTCAGCTTTTCAGAACTAAAAGATAGGACTCTGCATGAAATTAACCACACCATACCAACCATGGGGCTTATAAAAGGGGGTTGAACCAAACCTAACACTACACAATAGATACCCAGCTATGGATTCTTCGGTAAACTTTTACGCGAGGATGTTGCAGAAGCAAAAGTGGCTTAAGGAGAAGAGGAAACAGCTACAATACCCAGATTTTTCAATGAAAGATGCTCCAGTACCACCACATTTTCCGATCCCGCAGTGTGTGTGTGGCGAACCGGCAGAGATCATTCAGTCCACACACCTGCATTAATCGTAGCACACAGGCGCATTACACGCGCGCGGGCACTACCTCATAAGCGTTTCTTTCGTGTGCATTGATTTTCCTCTCCCAACGTCGAATTCCTTAAATTTTTAACTTCATCCCCACGTAATGACAGCCCGAGATGTGCTGCCACTTCTTGCAGTGGATCGACGGCCCGGAGATGTACGACAGGGCATTCATCCAAAGCAGGTACATCTTTGAACTACTCGGTGCGGGCCGCGAACTTCAGACGGTGCAAACCTTACGTGCAGCACCGCTGAGGAGGCAATCAAGGAGCCCAAGATCGCCTCGGCGTAATCCATATCAACGACGTGAGTTATGAAGAATGTACATGCTTATTATGTTTTTCACTGTATGATGTACTTACATCATAGAATCGCAGGACATGGACGACTTCGACGTACCAACCCGACGTGGACAGTCCCGCGACAAGGGCAAGGGAAAGGCTCATGCGGCTGAGCCTGGCTGCCACAACGTATCTAGTCACCCAGGCGTAATCCATATCCACGACGTGAGTTATAAAGAATTTACATCCTTCTTACGATTTTCATTATACAGTGCACTTACATCATGGAATCGCAGGACATGGAGGACTTCGACATACCAGCCCGACGTGGACAGTCCCGCGACAAGGGCAAGGGAAAGGCTCATGCGGCTGAGCCCAGCCGCCACAGCGTATCTGGTCACTCGGGCGTAATCCGTATCGACGACCTGAGTGATGAAGAATTTACATCCTTCTTATGATTTTCACTATACGGTGCACTTACATCATGGAATCGCAGGGTATGGACGACTTTGACATACTAGCCCGACGTGGACAGTCCCATGACAAGGGGAAGGGGAAGGCCGGTGAGGAGTTCAACGCTGAGCTAGCAAGGAAGGAAAAATGGCCCCGGTCCATGCAGTAGGTCAGGTCATTACGTAGTAGTCCCCCGTCCTACCCCCCGTATTTTTTACTATCCCCTAAAGGCATGTATACTTATATGGTCCGGATGCTTGTGTCGCAGTGTACCGTAGTAGTAGCGAGGATGACTAAAGCAATTAGCCGAACCATCATGCCATGTGACTACGTGTAACGTGCTTCTGTCCGTGGACTTTAATGTACTTCTCGTTCCGTGTCTCCTCTAAGCCATCAAAGCAAGCCTATATTGCAAGTATGCCTCTTCTAGTGGAATCCCAGAAAGAACCATTCGCACCGCCATCGAATCCTCTATGTTTTATGGCATCTTCATAACCACAACGAGCGTTCTCAGCCTCTTCAATCATATTCTGTATAAGCTTCATAAAGTACTTCATCGACTACCTGCCCATATACGCGTATACATTTAGACGACTTCATCGAGGAGAGACTCCCTGACGCATCGTAATATCACTTACCTTTCTACTTATCACACATTACTATCTCAATCGTCCTCACAAAATTCTACAGAAATTTAGCGCACTACAACAATATACGACAATCATAAAATGTTATTGCGAGTCTGACAAATTTCGTACCCTTCATATTATACGAAAATAACAAATAGACCAACCAACGTTGTCACCACACTTTTATCTTTTAAAAAAATAACATCATACAATACGATTTGCTAAATATAATACCTAAAAATGTAATATCTATTTAACACAATTGTTCCAATTGGATTTGCATAATTCCAGGTTTATTAGCTAAAATCACCCAGTGGTTGGACGACTTGAACTAAGTTGCCCAACCAATGCGCGACTTACTAAACTCGCTCTACAAATGGGCGATTCCAACACATGTCGCACATCCGTTTGGCGACTAGGTCCAGTCACGCTCTAGTCACCGTTCCATTGAGCGACCTGAAGATTTGTCACATGGCGGTTGGGCGATTTGCACGAGTCGCCCAACTGTATGACGACACGATGTTATTTCTGTAAAAAAAAAATTAAGCGTATTATTTCTGTAATTCCGAATAAAAAATAGATTATTTAAAAAAAATCACATATTTTGGTTCTCCAACCATACATTACACCGATTACCTAACGCTGTTTGTTCGGTATGACAGAAAAAAAATTCCCTACTAAAACTACTTTACAACATTTACGCAGATACTATATACCAACCATACTCTACATATACTATACATGTGTCATAAATTCTAAGATACACCTCGAATACTAATTTAGGTATTTATTGCTTTCGCTTTACCATATACGTGATGCCACTGGTTACTGCCTTTAGGTCAATACTGTAAACAGAAGTGTACATGAATTGGAATAGTTTTTTTTTTGGGTGATACTAGGGCTCGTACGTCCGAATATGCTATGATCGTACGCTCGGCTCTGCAGCGCATAAAATAAGCTTCGGCCTGCTTTCCCTAGACTTGGAGCAACCTGCCAACTTGCTATTTGATGTGCATATATAGCGAAAAACTACTCCCTGTGCGTAGACCAAGACTTGCATCATGGTTTCGTTGAATAATCGGGTAGAAAACTAGCTTTTTATTTTTTTTTCCTTTTTTTCTTTCTCGATGGAGAAAGATTATGATGGTTGATTATATAATCATGTGCCCTTAGCGTAGCATAAAAATGCAAATTATGCAGCATCATTTGCCCTTATTATAACACATGCAGTAAGTACGCCGCTCTATGCAACATCCCTCGGACACAGTTGCAACATCCCCAGACAACGACTGCAACATCACCGGACAACGGTTGAAATATCCCCGGACAACGGTTGCAACATCACCGGACAATGGTTGAAACATCCTCGGACAACAGTTGCAACATCCCCAGATAGCGGTTGTAACATCCTCGGACAACGGTTGCAACATCCTCGGACAACGATTGCAACATTCCCGGATAACAGTTGTAACATCTTAGGACAATGGTTGCAACATCTCCGGACAACGGTTGCAATATCATAGGACAATGGTTGCAATATCACCGGACAACGATTACAACATCTTAAGACAATGGTTGCGACATCTTAGGACAATGGTTGCGACATCTTAGGACAATGGTTGCGACATCCCCGGACAATGGTTGTAACATCGCAAATCAAAAACAAAGCGTCTGGAAAAAAAATGTGTTGTAAAAAAATTGCAACATCGCAATGAATAGTATGCAACATTTTTTTTCTACAGATGCAACATTTTTTTCTAACTGTTGCAACATTTTTTTACAATGGTTGCAACATATCAAAAAAAGTTCAAAAAAGCAACAATCAAATGCAGCTCCAGCTTACATAGGACACTTCGTCGAGAGAGAAGGCGACGGTAGCGACGGAGGCGGACTCGGACTTCGCGTCGGCGACCGACCGAGCCGGCCGGGCACGGTGTAGGAGCCGAGCCGAGGGGGTGCAGGGGCGCGGGGAGCCAAACATCATCGTGAAAAACATCATCTCAAAGAACATCATAATAAAAAACAAAGCATTTGAAGAAAAAAACGCATTGAAAAAAATTATAACATCACCGTGAATAGTATGCAACACTTTTTTTCTACAGATGTAACACTCTTTTTCTATAGATACATCATTTTTTCTCTTCATATGCAATATCTATTGATTGACCTTGGCACTTTGCTAGTGAAACATGGTAGTTTAATTGGCCTGCACTAGCTCTACATTTTTCACATCTAAGCAAAATCACCTGAGTACAACTTGCGCACAATGCTGAGGATGCAGTTACGGACCTTACGGTGTACAACGCGAAGTTTTGGCCCATGCAAATCCTAGGCCCCCAACCCATGCTACTCGCCCGCTTTGGTCGCATGCAACGCAGGCCCATCATAGCAGCGTCCAGCGGCTCCGGACGTCCTGCTCTTATCATTACCCTTTGGGGGGGGGCGCTTTACATATCTATTTTGAGTTGTTAGCTCTACCATACATCTACTATCCAATGCAACAATCCATCAGAAGCTTGCTGTTACATTTACACAGGCCACAACAAATGCTCTTATTTTGCTATTTTCTTTGTTATCGCCTGAACTTTTCCATTGATAGGCCAATACAATGGTGGCCTACATACCAAAAGCACAAGTCAGTTGGTTCATGGATACCATCGTTGATGACCATGTCTATTACATCGAATATTTCGAGGTGACCGAAGCAAAGGAACAATACTGTGCGATCGATCATCACCTTCAAGCAAGGTTCACAACATGGATCAAGGTGAGTGAAGTTCTTCATGTCCCACAAAGATTCCTGTTATTCGTGTACAAGCTACGTACGTTCCAACAAATTTTGTCAAGAATAGAGGATAGAACATACCTTGCAGGTCAGTACAAAAAAACTCTTGTTATAATCGCCTCTCACTAAATACATAGTCAAGATGTTTTCCTTGCACTTAAAGCTATTTTAGGACGCCTTACACCTGTCGCATCTATCCTTAGTGATTATTGTGTTTACAGATGTCATCGGAGTTATTACTTTCATAGGAGAGATCAGCATGGTTAACTCAAAAGGGCAACTAAAAGCAAGGCGACACATTACACTTAATGATGGAAGGTTAGTTTTCACAGCGCACATAGTACTAGCCATTTTCCAATGTGGTTAATGCCAACCTTTTTTGCGTCCACAACAGCCCCAGATGTCTAACTCCATACAGTTTCGGCTATTGTATAAGAAAAATACGCACAAAATCTACCCATATACACTTTGTCGTGGTTACATTCATTAATTTACAATAGATTTAACAAAACCTTAGTGCAGCTATATTTACTTTTATTTGCCCTTTTTTATCTCTTAATATAGAGATGAAGCCACCTTAGCACTTTGGGAAACCACCGCACAAAACTTTGATATTGAACGACTATACAATATCACCTACATTTCTAACAAAAATATTGTCTATCACCTATGTTTCATAAAATTCATTTACCAAAACTGTCTAGACATAGCATAGATTACTGATTCTTTAATCTGTCTTTCTATTCAACTACAGGTAAGCTCATCCTATCTGCAAGTTATGCCTGTAAACAATATATCAACGTCCCAAACCAGGACATTGTGTCTTTCCAAAAACAGGTTTGTTTTTCTACAAGTCTTACCAAGTGCACTATTAGAGCACTGTCTAGATTGCCACATAATGATGCAACGCTGTTGTCCAGCCTAGCTGGAACTGCATATGAAATACAATGGAAAGGAACGTTACCAACTGCTCCACAACAAAATGAACCAATCGAAACAACTATACCAGAGCTGTCGATTCAAAACCCATACGATATAATGGTATCTATATTTTTACTCTAGCCCAACTAAACTTTATATTTTTACTCTAGCCCAACTAAACTTTACCATCGTATCTTTTTGTGCCCACAGAATAATGCTTACAACTACGTCATTCTCATAGAATCGACGATATATATGTCGGGCAACAATCAAAGGCTTAGCCCCACATGAAAAATGGTGGTATCTAGCCTGCAAAGCTTGCAAAAAAAAGGCAATACCACAAGGTGACGTTTATAAGTGCACCAAATGTCCTAACAAAACCGCGATACCAAGGTATTACATAGCCTTTACAAACCTTAGCCTATGCAGACCATTTTTATGAACAAATATAGTTATAGAATTTGTTGTTTTTATTGTTAGATATAAATTAGTAGTTGAAGCAATCAATGACACGGCAGACAGTACGTCAACCATAGAATTCATCTTCTTTGGCGACATCACCGAAGAACTTGTTGGACAACCAGCCATCATGTTTGTTTAAACAGAACATGGAACGTCTGCACCTATCCCTAGAAAAATAGCGGCTCTATTTGGAAGAACCTACATTTTAGAAGCGACTGTCTCTCATGTCTCATTTCAACGAGACAACATTTCGTTCCAAGTTACTCGAGTACACCAAAGAAGGCAAAGAACTGCGCAAAGATTGGTATAGTCACAAATGACAAGCAGTGCTACTCCGGGAGGAAGCTCCTCATCTTTGCAGCTCTTCCAACACCGGCACACCATCCAACAAACGGAGCTAGACATCGCAGTTAACCAACCCTAAGATCCACACATGGCATAGAAGATTACTTCCATTCCTTCCCCCACTCAGGTACCACTTAATGTTGTTTCGTACTACGCTAGCTCATTATTTTCAGTACACTACCAACGGGCATACAGTTTATTGTTCGCACAACAAACCAATCATTTCTTTTAGTCTAGCATCTTCACATTTAATTAACCAATGTAGGTGCCATCTTGTAACATCCCGATTTTCAGAGCTTTTTGAAAATTTTCAAATTTTAAAATTAACCATTTGGTTTATTAGATTAATAAAGCTTAAACTTGAAATTTTAGAAAATAAAAACAATTTAATATGAGTTAATCATTCAATTAATTCAAAATTTAGTTTATTTAATTTCTTGGGTTTTATTGGATTTAAAGTCAAAAAGGGTATTTAAGTATTTTCTTGCATTTTCTAGATTTTAAAAAGGGGCTTTTCTTTTTGCCCAAAAACCGAAATTAATTTGATTGCAAAATAAAAAGCTAAAATTAAGTTATAAATAATTTTATTAAGTTCCAAATAATTCAAGGAATTTTTGTGTATTTTTCTTGAAATTTTTGGACTTATTTAACTATTTTCTAAAAATCCTTTTTAATTTCTTGAATTATTTAAATCATAAACCTATTTCTATTTCCCTTTTTCCTTTCTGGCCGTTTTCTCCCCGACCCGCTCCTATTTCTCCTTTGGCCCACTTCCGCGCGGCCCATTCTCCCGCGCCAGCCCGCTCGATGTCGCGCCATCCGCATCGCTGCCAGGCAGGGCCCACACGCCAGCGTCGCCTTCATCTTCCTCCCGTTGGGAGCCCATCCCGCGCCTTCGTCAGTCGCCTCCACCTCCTTCGTCACCCGCCATCGCCTTCACGCTCCGTGTCACCCTTTTTCAACGTGCATTGAATGCCCGTCGCCTTCCGCCACTGCCCTATCCCGACAACCACTCTCTTTCCCCGTGAATCCTACGCTGCGCCATGCCCTGCTTCGACAGAACTCCCTCGTGCGTCCTCGCCCATTGAGCCGCCTCTGTGGGAGCCCCTGGGTTATTTTCGCAAGATCGAGACCCGCCGGATCTTAAGGAGATAACTCTAGGCTTCTAGGTAAATGGATTCTAAGTTAACTCCATCTAAATGAGAGGTCTTTACTGAAACTAGAGCCCCGGTGATCATGCATACTGCTCCCCTGCGAGTACTGTATGATTATCGGTTCTCTAAACAATCAAAGACCACATTTACTGAGTTAAAATGGAATACATGAACAGCGAGCATGGGGTCATGTTGGCTCCCAAGATCAGCGACCAATATACCCAAACTCACATACAACATTGATCATATCCATACAACATTCATACATTGATAGTTCAAAAGACATACATCATAATAGTTCAAGTCTACAACTATTACAAGTGGCCGACCGGCCAATTTCAAATGAGATCATAAAGTAGCAGCGGAAACAAGTAAATAAACCAAAAGTCCAGCATGGTATGCCCCCATAACCCATCGGCAACCAACTGGGGGTTAAATGATAGCACTACTCGTCAGTGTCACCTAAATCGACACTCACAAGCTTAGCGGGCTCACAGTCTTCTATACCTGGAACCAGTAGACAAACTGGTTGAGTACAAAGTTGTACTCGCAAGTCTTACACAAAGATAAAGTTAGTTATGCATAGAGGATATTCAAAGGATAGCATTAGTAGCTTTAGTTTTGCGAAAAACGCCAAATTTTTCCAACCTACGCATACTAGTTTATCAATTGCCATTTTAAAAATAGATTTGACGTAGAAGTAAAGCATATGATAAAGTAGTACAAAGATAAATAAATGAATCAAACAATCATCAAAGTGGCAGCCCACTTTGATACACTAAAATGCATGAACACCCGTTCATACCGAATACCAAGTTATACCCACAAATTTTAATTCAAAGTCTAACAATTAGCAGCCACATACTCAAGCGATCGTCCATAACCGCGGACACGGCTATTCGAATAGATTTATCTCTATAGAGGTGTACTACTTTACCCACACGACTCGATTAGACCATAAGCCTCCAAATGCCTCCGAAAATAGCACACTTCCCTAGGTATGCTGGCCGGGGAGAATCGAGATACAGTCATTTTTAGCAAGAAAATCCCATTGGGCTAAGTCCCCCTTGCAAGATGTTCCCTTACTTAGTACAAGCGACTGATAGCACTTGCTAAGCGGCTCATAAGTTGTATTGGAAATACCGATGCAATGCACAAATTAAAAATTGGTGCTCCCTTGTACACTATAGAATATTACATCGACTCCTACGGACAAATGATCAACACAAGTGCCCTTACACCACCATGGGACGTAACACAATAAAACCTTCCCCCTACTTAACCGTATAGCACCCGTATACCACGTGTGATAGTACGAGTTTTACTTGAATCGTAGGCACCAAAGTTTGGTCCTTAATGGTCCGGACAAGACAACCACATACCCGATCTCATGCACGAAGGCACCCTCACCAGCAATCACTTGTCCAGACCTCAAAACTCATTTAAAAGGATAAAATTTAACTCATAAAATAGATATGAAGATCTGAAATAAAATAAATAATAATTAAGTGAATGTTTCCCATAATTGTCGGGTTATTCCCGACAATCAAACGATCGTTTCTAGACTTGCATGGCTAAGCAAAACCATACAATAATTCACACAACCTATCTTAATTGTGTGGTACTGGAATAATTCAAGATTAACCTCAATGAATAGGATATAACTAACTACACATCATGAAAATAGCGACATAGCAAAATAAGCATGCAAGCAATTATCATTGAGCTAACTTATCAAAAACTGGGATCAAATATAGTGCAAAAAAGGTTTAAATGATGCTACCCTTGCTGGTAGATCAATTGTTCACCCTCAGTAGCGTACGAGTCAATATCAATCGCTTCGGGATCTATAGAATTAATGATGTCGATAAACACCGAGAAATACCTCAAAAATCAAAATACTCAAAAATGCATGATTTTTCTACAGTGTCTAGTGTATGAATTTAAATGAATTTAGGTGAAAGAATTATTCGATTTGGAGTTGTTATGTGAAATTTATATCAACTTGAATTTCAGGTTTCAGTATGTCTTAATTCATGCAATTTAATTATTTGGCCAAAATTTGTAGAGCAGTGGGGGATACAAGGATTATATAGATAAATATAGAATATTATTACAAGTTCAAAATATCTAGGTTCATCTCATTTGGAGTTTTTATGAATTAGTTATGCATTTTTAAAGTCATCAACCTCTTTCTATTGTAAAAATAATAGAGTTATGGATCATTCTCCAAAATAATAATTTCTGTTACAGAGACATGTTTGAAACTAATTTTGTAATAAAGTTCATTAAAAATAAAAATTATCAAAACTGGTTTCAACCATTTTTGGAGTTGAGATGAATTAGTTATGTATTTTTGAAGTTATTCATATTTTTCAGTGTGCAAAATAATGGATTTCGAATTTCCTAAAGCTTTTCTGACTTTTCTTACCGGGGGCTGCGCTAGCCTCAGTTACTAACCTACGGGCCCAGTGAATAGTGCATTTTTCTTTTTAACTACCGATTAAAATACCAAATTGACAACTGGGGCTCGATGTCAATGGCACGGCTCACCGGACTTGGTCCATGCATGCATGCGCACTGCACACACATTTAAGTGGCTGGGCCCACTTGTCAGTCGCACTTCGTCCTCACTTAAAGTGTTGGATTCTGTACAAGGGCCCACATGTAAGCGACACAATATCGCTGCTAAGACTGTGATTAAATGCTAATCATCGTCATTACACCTAACCGCCCAGCTACACTGATGGTCGGCGTATGACAACGGGTTCTTCTCCATTCGCGTGCTTGCCTAGTGGCTCGCCAGCGCTACGTGCCACGGCAGAGCTAGCCAAGGCTCGGGACAGCTTCGCAATAGCAGTGCGCACATTTGGGTGGTGGTGGTGAGGTCTGAGACGGCCCGTACCGGCGGCTAGCTGGAGCTAAGCGACGGCGAGAATACGGAAACCATTCACACATCGGTATAGCTCCGCAGCATTCAATCTAGTGGGTGCCCAGGCTTCTAAGGACTATAAGGAAGCTACCTGAGCTGGATGGGTCCACAGAGAGGCTCGGAGTAGCTTGGAGCTTGGCCGGCATCGAAGAAGATGATGGCGGCGGCACGGCTTCGCATGGAGAAGTGACCCTGAGCAGATTTAGGACAAGTGAATGCTCGGGATAGCTCAAGGACATTAAGAGCATGCTATAGGAGCAAGGAATCGGATAATGGCTTACCGAATTAAGTGGGAGACGAAGAGTTGGTTCTTCGACCGAAAAGGGGGAAACTTCGATTCACCGCAACCCTCTCGTGCATTATCAAAATTGATTGAAGGGTTCTCATTACTGAGTAAAGAGGCGCAATGTGACGCAAAAATGGGAGGATAATACTCACCGAGTACAAGTTGGCACAATGATGTCACTCAGGTGCGCGCTTTGGAAATGCCAAATGGCACCACTGTGGTCCGAGAGCTACAAGCGAGGACATGAGCTGAGTTCAGCTAAAATGGACACGGCATTGAAGGTAGAAGAGAGGGAAACCACGCGGTTGAAACTCACTGGAGTAGAGAGCAGAGGAGAGCTCCTCTTTCCTCAGCCACCGAGAGGAAAGATGGCGAAAATGAAGGGGGTGTGAGGGGTATTATCCCAGGGAGATGACAGAAATGGTGGCGGCGTTACAAGGCGACGCTCGGGGTTGGCTGAAACGGGCGGTGGATCGACGCCGTCGACGGAGCTGCTCAGAGCGTCGCAGCCGTGTGGCGAGCGCGCTCTGCGTGAATCGACAAGCGCGTTAGCGAGAGGAGGGAGAAGGATCCGACAGGTGGGCTCGGCGTGGCAGCGACTCAAGTGCGCACGCGAGTCCGGGTTAAGTGGGTCAATGCGGACCGTTGGATCAAGATCGAACGGTTGACAACACGTGTGATCGTTCGAACTGGGCCGAAGGGTTACGAGATCTGGGCCATCGAGTTCTAATCGAACGGCTCACACGCGGTGCATTTAGGTGGTTTGGTTGAGTCGATTCGCCGAGTCGGACTCGAGCCCGAGGAACAGTGCTAGCTGGTTTACTCTAGGTTTTGACTGAGATTTAAGTTAGTTTCTCTACTTTGACCAGGCTCTTAAAAATAGAAATAAATTTCCTAAAATCCTAAAATAATTCAAGGGCGTTCCTGGGGAGGTCTAGTATCCATAAAAATTATTAAACCTTACTGTTCAAGATATATTTTGTTCAGTTTAAATCCAAACCCGAGATAGGTTATTGGATTGTATTTGAATTGTGTGAGGGTTAAAACTATTCCCAAAAATTTGGGAAAAATTATATTAATTCATGATAATTAATATACTATTTGAATAAATTACTTCTAGAGGAACTTTAGTAACATTTGTTTTAGTTTTCTTTTGGAGTTCGATTTTTAAGTGTATGTTTAACACTTGTTTGAGATTTTCCAAGTGCAATAAATTATGCAATTGCTTCAAAACACGATGCATGCTGTTGAGATGCATTCTAATTATCTTTTATTAACTTGGGGATGTGACAGCCTCTCTCCTCCTCCCCGCCGCCTATAGAAGTGCACCCTGTGCGCCCCTTCCTCCCATCTCTCTTTCCCCTCTACTCCCCCTCTCTCCCTCGCCTCCGTTCGCCGGATTCTCAAAGATCTTCGCCGCCGGCCGAGCTTCACGCCGCCGCCTTTAGCGCCGCCATGGGAGCACCTCCACCTCCTCCGTCTCCACCTTCAGCTTTGCACGGGTGAGGGCCACCCCATACGCTCACCCACTCCACCCGGAGCCCACCGGAGCCTCGTCGCCGCCTTCGAGCCGCTGCCACCGCCGGTTTTCGTCGCCGCCAGCGACCATCCCTCCACCACCAGTCGCCAATTTAGTGCGCACTGGATTCACCGCGCACTCCTCTTCGCGTTGCAACCACCCATCGGGCTCGCCACGGCGCGGAGCACCGGCGAGCCGCGCAGCCCGAGCGCCACCGTCACCGTTGCTGACGTGGCCGCCACGTCGATGCCACCTAGCGCCACCTTAGCCCTGCGCTCGCATGGCAGCACGCGTGTCACACGCGCGTGGCACGGCACTGTGCCGTGGGCCCCATCTGTCAATGGCTCACCCCTTTTCTAATTTAAAAATAATTCTGAAAAATCCGAAAATCCTTTTCTTTTATCATTTCATGTATTTGTAAACTTCCGAAGGCCGTATCTTCTCCGTTCGAACTCCGATTCGAGCGATTCAAATTTCTAAATTCATCTAAAATCAAGATCTACCTATGTACACTAAAATTATTTGATTTGGAGTTTATTTGAATTCATTTGAGTATTATTTGAATTTGGTTCCTTTTCACGTGTAGATTTCGACGAATTCGGGGAACCCGAATATTGTGAAGAAGTAGATCCTCAAGCATTTGAGCAAGGCAAGTTGCATCATTGATCATATTGAATCCCATTATTTTAAATTATTTAAATTCTATTTTATATTATTATTGCATGCTTATTTAAATTCAAATAATTTAAATTCCTATTTCAAGCTTTATAGTTATTCCATATTCCTTTGTATAGCCAAATTTTGCTATTAAATCAACCATTCCTTGATACCTTAGTTAAAATCTAGTTGATACATTAGTATGAGCTAGACCATGTTGTAAAACATTATGCTTAGATAAGACTTAGACCAAAATGTTTACTTTGGAGAATTTAGCCACAAACTCAACTATGCTTTAAACAATGCTATGGTATGGCTATACCATAGTAATCCTTGAAATGATTTAACTTGTTAAATAAAATAAAAATTGGTTTGGACTTGGGCGAAATGGATGTTTGGATGGTGTATGTTCATGTACGGATCGAATCATTTCTATGATCGAGACCCATGGGTTTTATGGAATATCGCCCAAGTCAATTAAGGAATGGTCTTCAAGCCGCATCTTGCTAAGCCCCATCGTACTACCACATGTCCTGTGTGGGCAAGACCTAGCTAAATAATTTGTATCATTTCACCGTGGTTGTGCCATCGGTTGCATGGGTGTCTTTTATGACCTACTTTTATGTATTCCCACTTAGCGCAAGAGGGGGCCTGAACCCGGCAGGTCTCTATCAAAAGGGGGCGAAACCTTAGCGAGGCAGGACTATGGTGGGATGATGCATTGTAAAGGCTTCGTGATAATGACTTAGTCGCACACCTTCGGTAGTGTGTCAGACGAATATTACAAGTCAATTATCTCTTGTGGGTAAAGCTGTACAACCTCTGCAGAGTGTAAAACTATTTGAATAACCGTGTCCATGGTCATGGACATGCTAGCAAAGTCACTCCAAGTTAGATTTTTGGTTTTGTTTTCAAAAGGACTTGATTAAATGGTTTTGGATTTCTATCCAAATGGGAAATTGGGCGGGTAGCCATGTGATAGGAGGGTATCCTTCATCACTTGTTGATGAATGTTATCTAACTATAAAACTTGAGATTTAGAAAATGAATTTTATTATAGAATAAACTGCTTTGAAACCTAGTATAAGTATTTAAATGAAAAAGATCGCTTTGTGCAAATTAAGCCATATAAGCCCTTGTTGATAAATCCATGCATGCATTATAATCTGTTATTAGGTGTAACTTGCAGAGTACATTCATTTGTACTCACCTTGCTTAATAAATTGTTGATCAGGAGAAGAGTGCTGCGAGGAGAATGAGAACTTGGACTACTAGGCTACACCCTCCAGACGATTGCCTGTGGCGAATCGTGTGGTCTACCTTCTCGCTTTACTTCCGCTGTATTTTGCTCTTTGGCTTTACGCCCCTTTTATAAACAACTTTAAGTATTTAAATGAATGGCGTTTTTATGGTTATGTTATCCACTTTTGTTAACTGTGTACATTAGCTGTTCATGGACTAGTGTGTGATTCACAGAGAATCTGGGAACCTTCGCTCCCGGGTTTGACACATCTAGTCTAGACAGCGGTACACAATTGACTTTACAACAAGATACTACCTACCAATAAGATACCACTCACAAAGACAAAGAGCTAAAACAAATCTCTAAAACAAGTCACACCTTTGGACAGCTCTTTACCACAGTAGGCAGAAAAGATCATCTCGAAGATAGCAGCAGCGGAACATTCAACGGTAAATACCATGCCTATTAAAACTCCAAAACCTCATCATCTACTAATGCCATACATTTTCTTTTATAGATGTAGTCAACTCCCTCACAAATAGCCGAAAAAGTCCTCTCAGTCGAGGATAAAAGTCCACCAAAAATGGATGATGTTCCTCTGCAGCTGAGCTTTAAAAGGTACAGCTCCAATTTACACTTATTGTCCTTAGCAAAACCAATAAAAAAACAACTCTCTTATAGGACATCGCTGCCCATACATACCATTACATACATAACACTGCACGTTGTTTTTATAACGACAGGCATAGCACCTTTACAAGTACATCAAAAACAACTAGGAAACTGTTCAAGAATGACGACGGCAAACCTATTAGCAAGACTTAGGTCAGTTTGATTTATCTCATATACTATTCTTCCATAAACAACTCTCAAGTTAGATAGCTACACATCACTATTTATGACCTTTCTTACAATGCAACCAGACGTTTCCATATTTGAGGTGTGCAACCACTTTTTCCAGAACAAACGTCTGTAACTTCGAAGATACAGCAAATTCAGACAATTAGAATACATATTCAGATACTTAAGAATAACAACGTGTTAGAAACAGCATAGACTACCTGCCATTTTAAATGCGCCTACAAATTATATTCGCTATCACGGTTTAGAACAATTGTCTAAGTGCCTCTTTAGTTCAGGTCAACCTATAAAGTTTCTCTAAGTTGCATGATTCTTCGAATTGTAGTAGTAAAAAAAAGCTTTGCGTTTACACAAATATTGAATTGATCTGATAAAACATTTTCATACTATCACGTCTTTGCGAACTGATATAATTTTGTCTTTACCATAACGTCTTTACTCAAACAGCCGTTCTTCTACTAACACATTTTGCGGAGCACACTTTGTACTACATCATCGTTACACATATCTCTGCAAAGCGATAATGTTTAGCTCTACATTTTTTAGCTCTATTTCATAGCAAAGGAAGATTTCGATACTAAGAACAGAACTACTACATAATAGATCCATTGTATAGCTGAGAAGCACACAGAATAAAAAAAAAGGTGCTTCCAGTTCACTGATTGCACACTGAAAACAGAAAAAGCTAAACAGCTGGAACCACATCCCCAGAAAAAAAAAGTCTTTCAGCATTGTTCAAATGGCGGCAGGGATATTTCGCCATTTCAAATGACGGTAGTAGCCTACTTTAGTAAAAAAAACATTTCGACTATTTATTTTTTGTTATTCTTTATTAAAATAATATTACCTATATTAATTCTTGGTGGAAAGAGCCTCCACCGGCTGTGCCACGTCGCCCAAAAAATTTGTTCGTCGATCTCGCCATGTCCGCCTGGTCGTCCGATTCGCACCGGCGCCATGCGTTCGCGTTCTAGCCAGTGAGCCCCGCCATCAGCGACGCAGCACCTGCGTAGCCGCGCAATCACGCACTCGCGCCGCCAACGCAAAAACGGCCTGCGCCATTGGCACAGGTGAACTTCTAGTTATTATAAAAATTCCATCCAAGAGCTACGTTGTGTGTGGCCGTGCACTGTGTAGTGTTCATTATCCACTCGACAAAATGCTTCAATAGCCCAAATTTATCTCTGTTTTCCTACAAACTTTTGGATGGGCGTAATAGTCATTTGCCCTTTGACCAAATCCCATTGCTCTTGTTAGAATGGCATAAAAACCGTAATTCTCACATTTTTGCAGTGACGGTGACACTACAGGAATTACTACCTCTGTTTTCGCATAGAGTCGTTTTAGAATACGTATAATCAACATTTTTAAAACTTTGACCACGAACTCCTAGAAAACTATTTAGATTTGTTGCAAAAAAAAATTATATGAGTAGATTTTTCTTCAAAAGTACTTTGACATGGTTAAATTTTTTATAATTTTTGGTAGCATATTGTTAGAAAAAGTAATAGTTAAAAGTGTGTATTGAAGATAGTGTCAATGTCCAAAACAAGAAGTAAAAAAGAATGAAGACCGTACTACTTCTAGAGCAGCAAATTGAGCAATGAAAATACTCAGGGTGGAACCAAAGAGATCCACCCTGTGTCACAGGACACCGGGTCCAAAAAATTTTTAGTAGGATCAGATTATATATACCACATGTGCACCCTTAGCCTAAAAACTGTGCACCCCAGAGTTGCCCCATGCGGCCACTCGGCCCACGTGGTGACGCGGGCATGCGGCCACTCGGCCCACGTGGGCACATGGCCTAGGTTCATCGCTAATGATGCTAATGATGTTGTGGTTCATCGCTAATGATGACATGGTTCATCGCTTCATGAATTTGAAAGAATGTACATACTAAAGGTAATGTGTGTAATTAACTACTTTCATTTGATCATTCTACTAATTTTTACTTGAGAATTCTAAGACATTTTGTTATGTCCTTTTTTAGGCCATTGAGAATTCATGACCATCTTTTGTTCGTGGTTTTGTCCTTAGTTCCTTTATTTTGGTAAGCATATTGATCGCTACTTCTTTATCATTGTACATTGCCGACGGTTATGTCAAGTTATTGATGTTAAAAATAGCCGGACGCATTACTATTTAGTACAATATTACTTGAAAATTTTATATGTTGTTATATACATAATGAAGTGGTGAACCCGATCAAATTCGTTCTAGTTCTACACCTGAAAACACTAATGGAAATTTTCGAGTATGTCACTGTCCACTTTTACCATGTCTAACCTTAGGTGTCATACATATCAAAGTGTTTGGTTTATTGCTATAATATATTGTGGCACACCTAACTTTGTTATCAAAGTAGGTGTCATATATAAATTCTTACCAACCTGTTTAATAGATTTAGTCTTTTATTTAACCTTACCAGAGAGATTTTTTTATTAATTAACAAATTTTTAATTTTATTTTAAAGTTAACCCCGACGAACTTTATTTCCAATTCTGACCCCTTTGGTCACGCCACCACCTGTGGCGTGACAAAACAACACTGTCACGTCAACCCATATTTGGACAAGCTCTGTCACACCACAACCAGTGGCGTGACAATGTTATTTGATCACGCCACCGTGGCGTGACAAAAAGTACTATTTAGCGGACTTATCATATAGCATGATAATGTTGTTTTGTCACATCACAGGTGGTGGCGTGATCAAAAGAGTCGGAATTAGAAATAAAATTCGTCGGGAGTTAACTTTAAAATAAAATTTAAAAAAGAGTTAATTAATAGTAAAAAAAAGTTCTACCAAAGGTGTGGCAATGGCCGATCCGACCACTAAAAAATGTACAGCATGCTAAAAATGTATGGAAAAGTTAGCTCCAAATTAACTAGACAAGACAAAAGATCATGCAACCAAATTGATTGCTATCGTAGGGGCAGCCCACCAATCCCACCGATCTGGCGAAACAGTACTGAACCTATAGAAGGTGCTCCAAGGGCGGCTCGAAGCCTCCGAAAGGTCGTCGAATGGCACCTCGGTCCGAAGCCTCCGGAGGGTTGTCGAAGGGTGCCTCGGCCTGAAGTCCTCGGGGTGTCCCTGAAGGGTACAAGGAGTACCCCCGAGGTTGACCCGAAGCCCCCGAATGGTCTCCCAATGGGTACAGGAGGTACTCCGAAGGCGACCCAAAGCCTCCGAAGAGTCTTCCGAGGTGACGGCCGAAGGAGGTTCGGGAGACGTTCGAAGGGTGTCTGAAGCGACCCTGACCGGATGATAGGAAGAAGACGGGTGGATCGGGAGCTACGTTTAGGGGTAGAAAAGGACCCTGCCACCCCTATACTGATTGTACTTTTATAGGGTTGTGTGTGTAATCTCATGTATCTTGTTATTTGGCTATAAATAGCTCTCCACCCCATCTAAAACAGGTAGCTTTTTCAGAGCATTAATATACAGTGCATTTCCTGGCAATCTATCCCTTCTTTAAGGACCCTTCAGATACTTCGTGTATACCAAGGGTCCCCTTTTTTTTTACTATCTAGTCCTTTTTGTTACGACAATTGCACAAGCCTAATATAACATAGGGTATATTTGGTTACTTGCACCACTAGTTTTAGTATGCTAGACAGGCCTGCAGAATGCAACTGCCATTTGTTCGGCTTAGATCCGTGCGTGCAAATTTCTTCTTCCAACTTGGGTTTTGTACGACTGTTGGCTCCGGTTGCGTTCCTCGAGAGCTAGTGTAGTATTAAAGGGTTGAATAGTGCATATCAAAAGGTATTAGTTCATGTTAACGTGAATTAAGCGTCAATCAATAAGGGTAGTCAAAGTATACTAAGATATTCAGTTAATAAAAGTGTACTAAGATAATTATATAAATGCTGCTAATATCCCTATCCTTTCCATTTCACATCAGTAATCTCAAGTCAGCCCGTATCATCTCACCAGTGAAAATTTTCTCGCCGAGATTTCGCTGGTTACCGACTATAGCCGGTAGGAATTCAAACCGGCCAAAAAAATTCGGTTTTGATGAATTTTGTCCAAAAAATTCGGTTTTGCTTAAATTTTGTTCGAATTTGTTTTTTTAATTTAAAATCCCAAAATTTCAAAAAAAAGAAAATTTCGGCCGAAATTTCCTATTTTCGGCGAAAACCAGCCTTACCAGTCCACGCCCTCCCCCCCTGTAAAAAATTGCCACCGATAAGTTTTTCCCTGCATCTCACAGAACAGGGGCGATTCCAGCAGGGAGGCTTCATTAGGCTCTAGCCTATCCTCCACTGGCGCCAGAACCCACCCCCCCCCCTCCCACACGCGGTGGGCCGGTGGCCCCAACCAACCTCCGACTGTCCGACTACCATGGCTGAGGGCCCTCGAGGAACTCACATTCCCCATTTCAAAATCCAAATTTCCAATAGGAAGGATTTGAGGAGAGGAACGGGCACCCGAGGGCCAAGGGAGCTGAGGAAGGGTAGCTGGTTGCTGTATGTGGCGCCGCTGGTAGCCGGAGGAGGCGAGGGAACCGGAGGAGACGGGGGAACCGGAGGAGGCGGGGAGCCGTCGAGGCTCGAGGACTGAGGAGGGAGCTCGCCGGGGGCGGCTGCCGCTCGCCGGTAGCCGGCCCAGAGCTTGGAGGACTAGAGGAGCGAAGGAGGCGCCGAGGTGAGGCGAGGACTACCGTCTGCTGAGGAGGGAGGCGTGGAGGCGGGAGCTGCCTCGCCCAAGGAGGAGAACCGGAGGACGGAATCCAGCGTTGGGTGTTGCCTGTGCCTCTTGTTATATAGTATTGCTCATATTCTAGAGTTTGGATTTGGTACCTGTGATTAGGCTTTCGATTCAATATAGGATGAGACGAGCCAATTTTAGTATTCCGTAGGGTGATATGGGAGTATATGGACTGGAGTTAATTTTTCAAAAAAAAAAGAGTCATGAGTACACACATATTTCGATTTTAGTGTGGAAAAGAGTTAATTTGACTATCTGTTTCAGTCATTCCAGCTCCTACAAAAGTCGTTCATATGACACTGGAATAGGATACGATCATAACACATAACTCTTTTCATGTCTGCAACCCCACCATGCGTGCCTTCACTAGTTTGTAGAACCAAAGACCAAATGGCAAATCTGGTTTCTTATTGAAACCCAAAGTTCTGTTAAAGAGAATTCAGGACTACAGGGGGACTCATTCTGTAATCTATCCTTGGAGAAAGTATGACAAAACAGTACCAACAAGCTCAACAAAGAAACAAAATTAGAGAACAACATCATCTTCCAATTTGTCTTCTTCAGCTTCCTTCAACCAACTGCTATTGAATATTCATTTAAGCACGCTTTGCTATATTAAATGTTCATAATCATTTAAGTACAATTTGCTACGGTGTCATTAATTTTGCTAAATTTGATGTACATGTTGTTACCAACTGGTACTATATTTATATGTTTTGGTGATGCACTTTCTATTAGTGATGTATCTTAATTGTATTTCTCTCTTCTTCTTCTTTTTTTCCTTTTTTGATTTACTTTGCTTTAATTCATATATAAATTTGATTGCACAAGAATATAAAACTATGCTTGTCTCAAATTAGATTAGTCATTCGAGGTTTTAAACTTACCCTCTATTTTTATCTTGGCTTCGCCACTACCACAGAAGGCACCTCCCTAGCCATTCTATTATCTCAAATCTGGCTTACCCCAACCTAGTTGCCTCATTTCCCATTCAGGCTACAAGGCTATTGTTGGACTGAAAAGGCGACTAGAGGGGGGGTGAATAGGAGCACGCTCACTTTTTCACAAAAGATGGATTCAACACAAATTTCACTCCAATAGCTATGGAAGCTATGAAGATCAATATACCAAGACAATGAAGACTAGTATTGAATCCAATCCAAACCCCAAAGCAAAACACCCAAAAATAACCAAAACTCAAATCTCAAAGTGTTGGGCGGTCGACCTCTCACAGGGCGGTCGACCGGTTTGCCTAGCGGTCTGACCTCTGGAATGGGCGGTCTGACCGCTCCTGACAGTGAACAGGAAAATCAGCAAAATCAGCCCGACAATCCGAAACGAAAAACGACCTAACTTTTGATCCGTAAGGCCAAACTTCACGAAATTTGAACCACACCTTCCTAAAAATATTAGGAACCTATTCCAATCAAAGATTTCAGAGATCCATGCCAAAGTTCCTATCTTTTTCAGTTTGAGCGAAGGAGGTTCAAAAACCGAGCCAAATGCAAAATATGATCTAGAGACTTGCTCGTGGGTGATTGATGATCAAGATGATCCTAGATGGGTTCCCACATGTTGCAGCAAGTTAGATCACGGCAAGAAACCAACCAAAAACTCGCGGATCAAAGAAAGACTCAAAATCATCAAATAGAGAGAAAGAAAGCAAACGAACTCATCTTTGAGAGAAAGAAAGCAAACGAACTCATCTTTGAGAGAACTTTCTTTGGATTGATTTGATATGGTATTGGTTTACAGCCACTCCATCAATGGAGGACAAAGACTCAATACATGAGCACGAAATCAAATCCAACTCTCTAGAACCCTAACCTCCACTAATCCTCTCCCTAAGCACAAAAGCAAAACTAGGGTTTACAATGCAATAAAAGGGTTGAGGGGGTGCAGCCACCTCCCTCCTCTATTTATAGTGGAGGCTTAGACCTTCTAGAAGAGTAACCCTAATGGGCTCCCGTTAAGGCCCAAAACAAACGGGACACACACGCACGCGTTTTAAAGCGTCGTTTTCATCTCTTGACCTAATCCGCTTCACCTTGCACCATCTTTGCGCCGTGAGTTGGCAAAAGGTCACCAAGGCGGTATTTGGTAAAATTACCAAAATACCCCTTCTCGATCTTTTTGCAAAGACCGAGTCCCATCTTCGTGAAGCACCTCCATGCTTCGCCACGCGTGTAGGTTGATCCGTGCTCTCTTCATGTCGGCAAGTCTCTCCCATCCGGCCCCACCGAAACCACCATGGCACTTGCACCGACCCCGTGCCGCTTGATCGAACCGATCGACCGAATCGCCTGTTCGGTTACCCTTGTCCATTACGCACCACACTTGAGTTCATTGATCTCACCCAAAGATCGCCGATCGTTTCGGACCTCGGCTCTCCAAGCCTAGTCCCAATCATCCTCGCCGTTGACCGTCGTTGACCACCAAGCAACCTCGCACAAGAATAGACAAGCAAGCGAATCCGGAACAAGTTCTTCACAACTTGACCCACGTTAGTCAAAACATGCATCATGCAACACATATGCCATGAAACCCATGAACTTGACCTAACAGCAAACATCGCCGCCACGAAGGACGGCGAATCAGATCACAACCGGTCGAGACCGTCACCTTGGCGGTCGATCGCTCTCTGCACGGTCGATCGCCACCAAAAGCCGGTCGACCGCCACCCATGACTTAACCAAAAATTCCATCCCGAAATCAAACCTCATCGAATTTTCAAACCAATAGAACTTTTGCTCGAAGCTCCAAAATTATGAGACCAAGCACGAAGCACCTTCTCACTTGTCTACACCTTTTATTTTTGGCCCACTCCAAAATCCACATTCATAAAGTGGCGGTCGACCGCTCGAGCAAAGCCGGCCGACCGCTCCATGGCGGTCGACCGCCCACCGACCGGTCAGACCGCCAACGACCATTTCAGAAAACCAAACAGGTATGGCCGGTCTGACCACCAAAATGGCCGGTCAGACCGCCAAAGGCCTGACAGACTTGGAACTTTTTCGAAAACACGTGATTCGGCAAACCGTCAACGACATTGCCAATTGTAACATCATCCTAAGATCTCAGGCATATCCCCATGATATCCACAGCTATATATAAGCATGCGAGCAAACAAGGCCTTGGCCGTCATAGAACCATGCATGCTCGTGCTGACAAGCCACAAAAGCGTACGTGCAGTTGTGGTGTGCTGATGCTCTCAACAGAGTGCACTGTGCAAACGGGGCAGCGCAGGTGGGCCGTGGGCAGCAGCCTGCCTGACCCAGGCCAAAGCGTGCCATTTTTCGCGCTTTACACCGGGGAGGCGTGACGCCCCTCGGTGGACAGAGCAAAGGCCGGCCGCGATCGGTCGACTTTCTGCGCGACGGAAAGAAAAAGAAAGCGAGAAGGGCAGGTCAGGGAAGGCGGGGCGCGCCGTTTGGGGATCCGCGCCCGCCCGCTGCTGGCTTTCATCCGTCCTGTTAGCTCGGGCGCGCGTGTCCCTCGGCTTCCCCACTGTACTCGTGGCATGGGTAGCAGCAGCACCCGGCGCTTTGCTCCGTTCTCTCGTTTTCATTTTGCCATTTTCAAGGCTGATGAGTGGTGACGCTTCATTTGGCTGCAATGTAGTACTACCCCGTGCGCAAGTACTATGTCTATTGTTCATTTATGCTCGCCCCGTGCGCAAGTAAATAGTGATTTCTTAGTTTTTGGCTAATTTTGTACTAGTCAGGACCTGGATTAACAAACCCGAGACACTGTGAGTGTGTTTGGTTGTCTGGTTAGATGAGTGAGCCTGGCTGAGTGAATGCAAGATTCTTTCTCGGGTCAGATCGGAGGGAAACGCTCGATTCGAGCTTCTCTCCTCACCCAGGCTGAGCGTATGTAGGCTAGCCAGCGCTCATGAGTCTGTTTACCTTCTCTAGCGCCAGATACAGGTAACCAAATAACATCTCAGCACAGCCTGACCTAACAGAAATAGGCAACCAAACAACTCATCATTGCCTCCACTCAGCCTAGTTAGATTCAGCCTAGAGGACACATACGGGCCAGGCTGAGAACATACAGGCAACCAAACACACATATGTGTATTCTGAGCTAGTCTCACGATCAGTAACGAGTTCACACGGTAACACATTGATGAAATATCATCTGTTGAATTAACAAAATCACTAGAAAAATAATAAATAATAATAATTTGACCTTATGGTCAACATTTACTTAACTTGTCACGCAGGGCTTCAAAAACAAATGAAACTCTTGCAGCGAAAAAATAACTTGTGGTGGTCATTCGTCGTGCCTACAGGCAATCGAGTGGGGAGCGCATTCTAGTTCACGAAGTCTTCAAAGTACTCCTCCTCGAAGAGATCTTGAGTAGCTTAACCTTCTTCAACTGAACAACAATATTTAAAACTGTGAGTACATAAAGTACTCAACAAGTCGTATGGAACAGTATATAGTTAATATTCATGAAAGGCTTGATCAAAGAAATAGGCATATGGTTTTTTGCAGAAAGCAATTATTGAAAGTAAATACAGTAAGTACATGGTAAAGTGTAATTGAAAAGATATAAATAAATAAAGAGTAAACCGTTGCTATGAAACAACCAGCGAACCTCTCGTTCACTTCTCAAACCAAACCATCAAGTGAACATCCCATCCACCAAGTGAACATCACATTCACCTTTCAACCATTTTTTGTAAAAACTGATACCTCGTGTGAAATCCTCATGCATTGTTTATAACTAGGGACATGGCTGTTTAAACAGTTTTACACTTTAAGAGGAAGTACAGCTTGACCCACAAGAGATAAATCAACTTATAATGTCTGTTCACACACTTCCACATGCGCGACTAAGTAATTATCACAATGCCTTTACAAAGCTCCTTCTCAACCCAGTTTTGTCCGCTAAGTTTTCACAATTGAATGTCAACGCAACCAAACAAGACCCCTCTCTTGCGCCATGTGAGTATACATCCATCCTGGAACTCACACAACCACAACAGAACTGAAGTTGAGACATTGCTAATTAATTAGCGAGGTCCATCCAATACTGAACATGTGGTTATATGATATGACCATGTTCAATGGCGCACAAAATTAAGTCCTTAACAAGTACTCAAGCAAGACTACCTCATCCCAATGTGCGAACAGCACCCTCTTTGTTGCACGATTGCTCGCCCGAGCGTAAAATTATTTTATTTAACCACACCAATGACAATGTCTGCCAAGGCACACAATTTATAACAACGGCATCGCACCACAACTTGTACAATAGTGGCATCCCACCACAAATTGCACAATAGTGGCATCGCACCACAATTTCATATCTCATTAAGTCAAATAAACATGATTGATTATGTGACATGAGCCCATCGTATAACTAAGCATTTCTATGATAATCCATATTGGTGATACAAATATGTCCAATTAATAATGATCATCCTACGGTGATAAAGGAAACATGGTACTCAAAATAATACAGGTGACATAATTACAATTAGATGATTAACTACTCCCAAAAGCAGTTAATATAAAATTAGCACGTAATTTGATATAACACAATATACTTTTGAAAACATAGGTTCAATATGATCAAAGGATTACGATTTGCCTTGGCCTTGCTCAATTATCACACTTTGGTTTTCAAATCTTGCTCCTGCTCCTTGAAAATCGTTGTCTAAACAAGAGAGAAAACGAATGAAACATAAACAAATCCAAAATAAAATAAACAACAAAACCAACTATAAAAGAAATAGCTCGATTTTAGATGAATTTAAGAATTTGAACGGCTGAATCGGAGTTCGGACAAAGGAGAATAGGCTCTCGGAAGATTTAAATCTAAGAAAAAGAGATAGAAAACAATATTTCGGGATTGTGTAATTTTCTTTTTAAAGAAAATTCTGGATTACTGCGTCAGCATGATGTCATCAAGAGAAAAGGGTTTTTGGCCATAATTAAATTTCTAAAGGAATAGAAATTCAATCACTGACAAGCGGGCCCATGGTCAATAGACCAAGTCCACAGGAAAGGTTCACGGTCTACGGTGAGTTGAGGTCACGGAATAGGAACTGACATATAGGGTCCATGTGTCGGCGACACAGTCCACGGTGAACTGAGTTCACAGGATAGGGCTCGGGATTATGCCACGCAAGCGACACGTGGGCAGCTAGGGCGGAGGTGGTGGATGATGCAGTTGCTGACTAGGACGAAGAAGCTGACGGGGCACTAACATGGCATGCCACGTTGGCTCGACGGCGAGGGAGGCGGTGGGACTGAGGGTCAATGGCAAACGGCGGTGATGACGGAGTAGCAGGATGGGTAGAGGAGATGATGACAGACTCACCGAGACCTGCGCCGAGGTCGGGGAAAGGTAGAGGCGGTCGGTAACAAACTTGAAGCAGCGGCGGGCTTCAGTCTTCGACGGCAACGGAGCTCCGACGGAGGGAAGGGTGACGTAGATTAGGGCGATGCGATCCCAACGGCGGCGACTATGAAGGTTGGGACTCACTGGCGGCGGCGCAACTCGATGACGAAGAAGACGGCAAGGCTCTGGCTTTAAACTGAGATCCTAGCAGCTTCTAGGCGACTCCCAAGGAGGCGGCTAGGGCTTCAAGGTGCGGAGCGGCTCAGGATGCGAAGATCGAGGGGGCAGCGATGTTAAAAATGTAGTGGCGAGGAGTTTGGAACGAACACGGTGGCAAGACCGTGTCAGAGACAGAGCCGAGCCGAGACAAAGTGAACGCGGCTAGCAGTGGGTCCCACACATCAGTGAGAGGGAGGCAGACGAGCAAAGCGTGACACGTGGCTACGTGAGGCGAGGAGTTGGGCCGGTGGGTGGAGGCTGGGTCATGAAGCGAAAATGGGCCGACGGTGTGGAAAAGAGGAATGGGCCAAGAGAATTTGGCCCATGGGATTTTTCCCAGAAAAGAAATAGATTAAGAACTGCATAAATGAGATTAAATCAAATCAGGCTCAAAGAAATAGCAAAAAAAAACTCCAAAAATTCCAAAAAATACTCTGGAACTCTAGGAACTCAAATAAAACAGTTTTGAATTTAATTAATGTTTAGATTATTCACATTAAATGGTTTTAATTTCTAAAAATTCAAATTAAGCTTTAAATTACCAAGAAAATCCAAATGGTTATTTTTATTTTTAAAGGCTTCCAAGAACTCCACATTTTGGAATATTACAAATCTATACCTGAATCTCCTCGCGAGATTCGGGCTAACTAAAAAATAGGTGCGAAACTCGAACTTTCCTCATTCTTCCAAAAAACTTTCTCTTCTAAGCAAAACAAAGCTGTGATGGACACTGGACTTACTAAAGACTTACCCAGAACAACGTTATGAACTTATTGAACTTCCTTTGCAGTGACATGATTCAATTGTCCTCTTGCTGAAGGCGATGGAGTCTTGGTGGATTGACTTGGAGTCTGAGGCATTCCTTGTACTACTACTGATGTAGAAGTCCTGGCTGGTGTAGCTCCCAAATTGAAAGGAATTAGTGTCAGGACTAGCCTTTGCAAACAACTATGAGCATAGTGACCTGTCTCGTGACACTTAAAACAAACAAGTCCTGAGGCTGGATTGTTGGTCCTCTGAGGTTGATAAGTGTTGCTATTATTGGAGCTGCGGAATCTTGAGGTTACTGAGTGAGATGCTGGTGCAGGATTCTAAATACGGTAGGAGAGTTATTGAAATGAACAGGCTGTTGTACGTTGATTCTAGCTCTCTACAGATGATTTTGATGAGCTCCATGTTGTATCATCTTCCTTTTTCTAGATTCCTCTAACTCACAACAAGAATCCTCTATGAGTACGGCCTTATTGTCCATATGCTGAAAATGCACACAGTCATTACTTACAACTTGCACCTTTAGACTGGAATTAAGTATACGCTTGAATCGCTTTTGACGTGCATTGTTTGTAGCAACACCCTCTGGAGTATAACGAGAAAGTTGAGTGAACTTGTTAAGATATTTGCTAAATGACATGATTCCTTGTTGTAAATCACAAAATTTATTCTTCTTCCTTTCCACTATGCCATCTGAAACATGTGCTTGGCGAAAAGCTTCTGAAAACTCTTCCCAAGTAATAGCTTGTTGATTCTCATGGATTGTACTGTAGTTCTCCCATCATTCTGTGGTTGTACCTTCCAATTGATGTGATACATAAAGAACTTTCTCACGATCATTGAACTGAGCAATGGCGAGCTTTTTCTAAATAGAACAAAGCCAATCCTCTACTTCCAAAGGTTCTGAAGAATGAGAAAACGTAGGCTGACGGATCTTCCTGTACTCCGATAGCTTAGAATATTGATGAACTAGCGGTTGTACGGTAGTTGCTTGATTGTTTTGATTCAAAAAATTGACCAAGGTAGTGGTGATCTGATTCTGCTGAGTCATCATGTTGTTCATGTTCTACATCATCGCGTTCATAAGTTGAGTCTGAGCTGCTAAAAATTGTCCCATGTTTGGATCTATGGCTCCAAGTATTAGTAACTGTCCACTGGAATTGACATTGACATCGGCATTCTTTGGCTGAGTGCGACTAGCTGTGTTGCGAGTGTCAACCATCTGCGGCCATTCTCCATCGGTTTAATAGATAAGAGGGGAAAAGCACAAAAGGTAATAAGGAAAAGCACAATAGACGAGAGAGAACAAAGGAAAAGACAGAGACAACTAATTAGGGAAAGTATATTATACCCAAAGACAAAAGACAAAATGAGGCATAGCTATAACGCTATGAAATAATAAGGCAAACAACTTTTCAAATTAGTGCCTTAGAGTGACTGCAACATAATGCTTGACAGCAAAGCTGCAGCTCCACTACACTCAACCAAAACAAACCCTACGGCAACAACGATCTAACAACACTACTAAAAACTCTAATCTGAAGGCTCCCACTCTGGAGTTGACAAGAAAGACTCATCAAACTCCTACTTTGAATCACTGTAAAACACACATGAATTGCGAATTGCAGGCAAAGACGACGGAGATCCTTGAGAAACAACGGAACGAAACGACGAATATACTCTTGACGACTGCCGGTGATTCTCCGCCTCTCTTCCGGACTGGGAGGAGTAGGTGAGAGTAACGAAACTGGTGACTAAACTAATGGATCCTCCAAAACTTCTCCTTACGCAGGAACATCCGGCATGGATGTTTCTTGCATCACAAACATCTGAATGAGCTTGGGTAAACTGATCTTGTGCAACTTGCAAACCCTTCGGACAGCTTTACGTGCAACTCTGAATACAGTCAAGTCTTCAAGCGCATTGTGACACTTCATGCTATGATGACTGACTTGGCTTCCAATCCTCACAATGAAATACACACTCATCTTGAATCCAATACTTTGCCCCATCAATTTCTTATTTGTAGTGAAATAAGTTGGACACCTTCTATTCCCAAACTCCGCAATAAACATCGAAGAATTCTAGGCCAACATTCACCTTGATCAAGGAACACTCGAATCATCTAAAGAAATTGATGAGGCGAGAAAGTAAAATTATAAAGTGAACTTCAGAAAAGACAAGAAACAAGAACTCAAGAATAAGATGAGAAAAGAATAGAAAACGATAAGAAAAGATTAGACTGAGATGAGAAAAGAACACTACTCAAGCCAATTGGTTGATTTGATTTAGAAAATAAGTTTTGAAGTTTTTGACTAAGAAAACCATGCTAACAGTTGATATGGCTATGATACCATCTCTGTCGGGACCCGGATTAACAAATCTGAAACCCTATGTGTATTCTAAACTAGTCCCATGATCAGTAGCTAGTTCACACAGTGACACATTAATGAAATACCATCCATTCAAAGAATTAATTAAAAAGGTAGCAAAAAAGATAACTTGTGGTGGCCATTCGACATGCCTACAAGCAATTGAGTGGGGAGCGCATTCTAGTTCGCAAAGTCTTCAAAGTACTCCTCCTCGAAGGGCTCTTGAGTAGCTTGACTTTCTTCAACTTAGCAACAATGTTTAAAGCCGTGAGTACATAAAGTACTCAGCAAGTCGTAAGGAACAGTATGCAATTAATATTCATGCAATGCTTGGTCAAATGAATAGCCATATGGTTCTTTTGCAGAAAGCAAGTATTGAAAATAAATACAGTAAATACATGGTAAAGCGTAATTGAAAAGATATAAATAAATAAAAGTAAAATGTTGCTATGAAACAACCAGTGAACCTCTCATTCACTTCTCAAACCAAATCACTAAGTGAACATCACATTCACCTTTCAACCATTTTTTGTAAAAAAAAAACTCTATACCTCGTGTGAAATCCCCAGGCATTATCCATAACCGGGAACACAGCCGCTTAAACAGTTTTACACTCTATAGAGATAGTACAACTTGACCCACAAGAGATAAATCAACTTATAATGTCCGTTCACATACTTCCACAGGTGCGCGACTAAGTGATTATCACAAGACCTTTATAAAGCTTCTTCTCAACCCAGTTCTGCCCGCTAAGGTTTCAAGACTGAATGTTATCGCAGCCAGACAGGACCCCCTCTTACACCATGTGAGTATACATCCATCCCGGAACTCACACCACCACAACAGAATTGAAGTTGAGACATTGCTAATTAATTGGTCAGGTTCATTCCATATTGGACATGTAGTTGTACGATATAACTCAGTTCAATGGCGCACAAGATTAAGGGTCTGTTTGGTTGGTGCCCTGGATTTCATGCTTGAGAAAAAGTGGTGCCCAGAGGTAGCCTGGAAAGTAGATGATTTTGCCCGCCAGCAAACTCAAGATGAGTTGTTTGGTTGGAAGCCTGTGCCTGGAATTGGTGAATAAAAAATAGACCGTTGGATCAAACCTACCAACGGCGGATGAAACAATCGCCGCCAGCACCATTCCAGCGTTAGTTTTTCCCGCCGAGCTAGCAACAGACTGGTCAGCAAATTGAGCGTGGAAGCAAAGCAAGCGATCCTTTCGGCGGCTTCCAGGAGAGAGTCCGGCCGGTAACATGTTACGTGTTCAAACAAACAAGCTCTAAGTCCTTAACAAGTACTCAAGCGAGACTACCTCATCTCAATGTGCAAACGGCACCCTCTTTACTGCATGATCGCTCATCTAAGCGTAAAACTATTTTATTTAACCACACCAATGACAATGCCTTCTATAGTACACAATTTTATAACAGGAGCATCACACCACACCTTGTACAATAGCGGCATCCCACCACACATTGCACAACAGTGGCATCACACCACAATTCAATATCTTATTAAGTCAAACTAACATTATTGATCATGTGACATGAACCCATCATATAATTAAGCATGACTAAGCATTTCTACGATAACCTATGTTGGTGACACAAATATGTCGCAGACTGGGAACGCGGTACCTGGCTTTCGCAGACTGGGAGCGCGGTACATGACCTTCCTAACCTGCCGCGGTGCTATTTTTACAATTTCGTGTGAACATGGGCTACTTTTACTTTTACAAACGCTACAAGGCATTAGATTTTTCGTGGCAGGGCAAACCAGTCAAGGAACATCGATTTCCAATCGGAGATTATGTTGTCTGAGAGGGCCCTATCGGAGATGTCCCGTTGGAGATGATTAGTCAGTGAAGGTGGTTCATCTC
Source organism: Phyllostachys edulis (assembly GCA_036346405.1). Classification (NCBI taxonomy): domain Eukaryota; kingdom Viridiplantae; phylum Streptophyta; class Magnoliopsida; order Poales; family Poaceae; genus Phyllostachys; species Phyllostachys edulis. The sequence continues at coordinate 20,981,994 of CM070568.1, read as the reverse complement.
CTCTGAATACCGTAGATATGTAAATACCTGATAGGGTGAGCTTAGTCGGTGATTATTTCTTGGGTGCGCTCCATGCCACGCTGGACACAAGGATGTATGACAGCTTAGTCGGAGATTTTGTTATAAATTTGCAACTGCCCTGTCCGAAGATCTTGCTACAAAATGCCAACTGCACTAGCGGAGATTGTGTTGTGCACGCACAACTACCCAGTCGGAGATCATGTTGTGAATGTGCGACTGCCCTATTGTGGCTACATATTTTGCGGCATCATGTAGATATATATCTTCAATGGCAAGCCTATCGGAGATATATGAGTTTAGTTTTTTATATTTATTTTTATATGATATTTGGACCAATCAAATTTTGTTACCAGTTCAGCATAGAATTTTTTTTATTAATTAACTTTTTTTGATTTTTATTTTAAAGTTAACCCCCGACGCACTTTATTTCCAATTCTGACCTCTTTGATCACGCCACCACCCGTGGCATGACAAAACAACATTGTCACGCCAGCTCATTTCTGGTCAAACTCTTGTCAACGTGGCAATGTTATTTGGTCACGATACAACCAGTGGCATGACAAAAAATGCTATTTTAGGGACTTATCCTAGCGCGTGACAGTGTTGTTTTGTCACGCCACCATCCGTGACGTGACCAAAGGGGTCAGAATTGGAAATAAAATGCGCCGAGGGTTAACTTTAAAATAAAATGCAAAAAAAGGTTAATTAATAAAAAAAAGTTCTTCAGCGTATCAAGCATTTCTTACAATAAGCAAGCGAACAAGCAACCAGTGCAACACTGTTAAACAATAGACTCAACCAATCTTGGTACGAACTTTTTTTATTAAATAATCCTTTTTTATTTTATTTTAAAGTTAACCTCGCGCACTTTATTTTCAATTCTGACTCTTTTGATCACGCCACCACCCGTAGCGTGACAAAACAACGCTGTCACGCTAGCCCGTATATAGGGCAAGCTCTTGTCACGCCATTACTCGTGGTGTGACAGTGTTGTTTAGCCACGCCGCTGGTCGTGACGTGGCCAAAAGTGCTATTTAGCGAACTTGTCTTATGGCGTGACAAAACAACGCTGTCACGTTACAGGTGGTGGCGTGACCAAAGAGGTCAGAATTAGAAATAAAACGCATCGGAAGTTAACTTTAAAATAAAAATTAAAAACGGGTTAAATAATTAAAAAAAGTTCTCTTGGTAGAAACATATCTAGTAGTGGTAAATAAAAATGGTTCCGATTTGACAAGGAGCATAGTACTTGCCAAAATAGAAATAGAGGACAGTAAACATGTAAGTCACAACAAGTTGTAAATTGCCTATTAAATGAAATATCCGAAAGCCCGTCTGCTACCAATAAGGCTACATTCCTTCATCATCCAACATTTGTTCCAAACCACTGTTCGCCAAAACTATCAACACGTCCATCGGCATGGCCTGAATTCTCTCAACCACTTGTCTCGCCAACACTAGACCCATGTCCATCTTCACCAATGTTGTGTGCAACTTGTGTGTACCCAAATGAACTATCACCAGTTCTTTGAATTGTAGCTTCATGTGAATTCTGAGGACCCTAACAGAAGATATCAAAACATCAAAGCGGGTACATGCTATGCAGAAAAATGCTAGAGGCTAGAGGAATGCTTGCTTAATGATAAATGAACATCTCAAAGTAATACCTGATATGCGGCTGGAGCGTTTCCAAAGAAATTATTCCGATTGAATGGTGGCATTGTTGGAAGCATGCCTCCTGGTTGAGTCACAAAATAATTAGAGGTTTTATTCAGCTCCGTGTTGTAACTTTATATAGCATATTAACATCCAAAAAATTTGTAAAGATGAAAATATATATAGTTACCTGACTAAAGTGTGCAAAGTAGGAGAACATTTGCCGCATTTGTAGTTCTTGTCTAGCATCTCTCGCTCTCGACCTGCTCGCTCAATCTCTTGCCAGGCCTCCTCTCGGACCTGCCTTATTATCTCACCTTCCTGCTATTGCAGGCGGTCAACGATTTCCCTCTTTGGTGGTTTGCTGAAAGGATAGTTCTAGATCCACATTGGCACCTCGTTTTTTCCGAGAAGAGCGTAAGGCAGCTGCAAGTTGACTCCTGCATTTACAATTCAAGTAAAACTAACAACATGTATGCAACAAAAAGTTATGTGAATCATTGAATTCCAACGGCAATATGTATGTCAGATACAAATGAGGAATAAATTATTTGCATAAACCATTTAATATTCAGCTTAAAATGCTCAAATAATAAAATCACATTGTTCAAGCAATGCAACAAAATTCTGCTAAAAAAGAAATACAATAAAATCAGAAATCATCAGGATCATCATATAATAGCTCCTGGTCATCTTCATCGTTTGATAGGTCATCAAGTGGAGGTTCATTTGGCTGTTGGGCATCATTTGGAGTTGGATGTTTGTTTAGAATTTCCAAGTCTGTGTCATCTTGCACTATGTCTGCACCTCTTGGTATGAATGCATCATCTAACCCTGAGCCAAATTCAACATCAAATGTACTAGTACGACAATCCTCCTGGTAGGCTTCTGTATCAGTAGTCTGTTTCAGCAAATCCTTCATCTAGTACCGGAGACACATTCACCCTTTTCCCATGTTCTGCCCATACTAAGCATCGCGGCATGAAACCATTCTTAAAAAGGTGTATGGACATGTCACGTTTGTTCTGCCTCTTATAGTTGGCACATGTATGACATGGGTGAAGGAGCACGGGTAGACTATACTAGTGTAATTTCAAAAATCTATCGTGCAACAAAGAAACCTTATCTAGTAATAGATCACGGGATTACAACTAGACGCGTAGACTCGCAGCGAAAGAAGAGTCGATATAACGTGTTGGTGCGGTTGTAGTCGTACTAGCCTCGCGCCTCCTCCAAGTGCTCCTCGTGACCGTCACAATTTGTGGATCGTCCTAGCGTTGAAACCTTGCAGCAACGTCTCCAATGTATCCACATGTACGGGGCAGAGACAACACGCGCCGGAGTGCTAGCATCGGCTGCGCGGTTTTGGGCGAGGGAGGTGTGGTGGCTAGGGTTTCGGGAATTCCAAAATCACATTAACCCTATGCTACCGTCCCTCTATATATAGGCATCCATGATGGGTCTCGAACTTTGAGGCCCATTAGGAACTTGTGGCCCATAAGAATTCGGATCACCATCCAAAATGTGTCCCAATCCTTTAAACGTGTGACACTATAGGTTCACGTACACTTGGACATGGCCCGAGTACTTCTACTCGTCCACTAATCGGTAGTGGCCCCTAGCAAGACATGACGACTCCTGAGTATACGTAAAGATCACATCGGACGAACATTAACAAATCTCATATTATTTCCCTTTGCCTCACGATATCGGTCAAACTCAAGGCAAGTACGTTCTATCCTTGTTGGTTAGCTCGGCCACTCTTTCTCAATCACGTGACTCAAATTCCCCGACTATGGTTAACTCTTTAACCGCGAGTAGCATGGCCATGTATTTCTGGAATCCGATCACTCGAGAGGCTAAGTCACTACACATCTCGAGTACGTGCGACGATCTCAAGTCTAAGGATATAGCATACGCATTGTAAATGAGACCAACTGATGACATATAAGAATACAACGTTCTCGCAGTGTCTCATGGTGGACCGATCCAACCCCATGTTTGCTAATATGTGTCTATATTATTGGTTTGATATCTCCATATCTATGATCCATGAAACATAGTCATTAACCAATACATATGCTAATCTATTCATATGTGTCCTCATATGTTTTCGACTAGGGATCGCTTTAGAATAATCATCGCAAAGATAAATATAGAGTTTCACAACCAATTCACATACTTGATAATAAATATTAACGATACTATTCTTAGAACAAGATAACTTATTATCCAATAAATTATGAACATAACGAAATATAACCATCTCTATGATTGCCTTTAGGGCATATTTTCAACAGTCTCCAACTTGCACTAGAGTCAATCATTTAAGTATCTAATACCAATAGCTCTTGTGTGCGCCTCATGTTTTGGCTGTGTAAGAGGCTTTGTTAACAGATCAGCAACATTTAAATCCGTGTGTACTTTGCATATCTTTACATCTCCTCTATCCACAATATCGCGAATAAGATGATAGCGCCTGAGCATATGCTTAGACTTCTGATGGTATCTAGGCTCCTTAGCCTGCGTAATGGCTATATTATTATCACAATAGAGATCCATTGGGCTCGAGGCACTCGGGACCATACTCAATTCAGCAATAAAATTCCTTATCCAAACACCTTCCTTCGTAGCTTCAAAAGCCACAACGTACTCGGTCTCCGTCGTAGAATCAGCAACCGTCTCTTATTTGAAACTTTTCCAACTCACTGCTCCCCCATTCAAAATGAATACAAACTCAGATTGTGAACGATAATCATCTTTGTCGGTTTGAAAACTTACATCGGTGTAACCATTTATAACGAGCTCTTCATCACCGCCATAAACTAGGAACGCATCCTTAGTCCTTCTCAAGTACTTAAGAATATTTTTCACAGCTGTCCAGTGACCTTCACAGGGATCAGCTTGTAACACTTAGAGCATATGATACATCTGGTCGAGTACATATCATGGCGTACATGATAGATCCAATAGCTGAATCATATGGAATACCATTCATACGGTCTCGCTCATCAGTTGTCGAAGGACACTAACTCTTGCTAAGACTTATGCCATGTGACATAGGCAAGAACCCCTTCTTGGTATCCTGCATGTTGAACCGTTTCAAATCCTTGTCAATATAAGTACTTTGGCTTAATCCAATTAGCCTTCTTAATCTATCTCTATAGATCTTTTATCCCTAAGATATATGCTACCTCTCTTAGGTCCTTCATAGAAAAACTATTTTTCAATAAGGCCTTAATGTATTCCAGCATAGGAATATCATTCTCAATCAATAATATATCATCCACATATAATATTAGGATTACAAGTGCGCTCCCACTAACCTTCATATAAACACAAGGTTTTTCTTTGTTCTTGACGAAACCAAGCCTTTTTACCTCCTCATCAAAATGTATATTCCAACTCTGAGATGCTTGCTTCAACCCATAAATGGATTTCTAAAGTTTGCACACTTTATTAGCATTCTTTGGATCGACAAAACCCTCAGGCTGTGTCATATACACATCCTCACTTATGTTTCCATGAAGGAAAGCCGTTTTGAAATTCATTTGCCATAACTCACAATCGAAATATACAACAATAACTAGAATGATCCGTACAGATTTAAGCATCGCTACCGGCGAGAAAGTCCCATCGTAGTCAACCCCTTGAACTTGTCAAAACCCTTTTGCGACGAGTTGAGCTTTATGAATGTGAACATTTCTATCCATATCAATCTTTTTCTTATAGACCCATTTGTACTCAATGGTTTTAGCACCATCAGGCGGATCGACTAGGTTCCAAACTTGATTGTCTCCCATCGAGTCTATCTCGGATTTCATGGCTCCAAGCCATTTCTCAAAGTCTGGGCCTATCATCGCTTCCTTATAAGTCACAAGCTCATCGCTGTCTAACAACAATATATCACGCGAATACCAAGCAGGTACTTTGCGTGTCCTGTCTAACCTTCGTAGATTTGGTGCTTCCCCGACCAAGATATCTCCAATTACAGGTTCCCCAACCATATTTTTCGTTAGAGTAAAGTCCATTACCGGTCCTTAAACTTTTTATGCTGTGTCATCCCGGTCCATAGACTTTCAAAGTGTGTCATCCCGGTCCCTAAACACTGTTTGGGTCTCAAACATAGCCCTCTTGCTTAGGCACAAGAATGGCACACTTTGAAAGTCTATGGACCGATGACACAAAGATAAAAAGTTTAAGGACTAATTTGAGACCCAAACAGTGTTTAGGGACCGAAATGACACACTTTGAAAGTCTATGGACCGGGATGACACAGCATAAAAAGTTTAAGGACCGGTAATGGACTTTACTCTTTCCGTTATTAGGGCGTCTGCAGCCAGGTCCTCCCCAAGTTGAGTTTCTCGAACCTCTTCGAGTTGCATGGTTATCCCACTTGCCCTTCTCGAGAGAAACTCTTTCTCTAGAAAGACACCGTTTCGAGCAATAAATATTTTTCCCTCTTCTCGGTTGTAGAAGTAATATCCTTTGGTTTCCCTAGGATATCCTATAAAGAAGCATTTATCTTACTTGGGTGTGAGTTTATCAGACGTCAAAAATTTAACATAGACATCACATCCTCAAATCTTTAAAAAAGATAAACTAGGACTATTCCTAGTCCACATCTAATATGGTGTCTTATCCACTTATTTAGATGGTACCCTATTTAAAGTGAAAGCAGCAGTTTCTAGAGCGTAACCCCAAAAGGATAATGGCAGATCCGATTGGCTCACATTGATCGGCCCATGTTCAATAAGGTCTGATTATGCCGCTCGGACACCCCCATTCCACTGTGAAGTGCCCGATGGTGTAAGCTGTGGAACAATTCCCTGTTGCTTCAAATGATCACCAAATTTATGGCTCAAATATTCACCTCCACGATCAGATTATAAAAATTTGATTGTCTTGCCAAGTTGATTTTGTACCTCACTTTGGAACTCCTTGAAATTTTCAAACGATTCCAACTTATGCCTCATTAAGTAGATATATCCATATCTACTAAAGTCATCGGTGAAAGTAATGAAGTACTGAAAACCACCTCTAGCTGTCGTGCTTATTGGCCCACACAAATCTGTATGTACAAGTTCCAGCAAGTCAGACGCTCTCTCAGTTCATCCAGTGAAAGGCGCATTGGTCATCTTTCCAAGTAGACAAGATTCGCACGTTTTAAATGATTCCAAATCAAATGAGTTTAGAAGTCCATCATCATGGAGCCTCTTCATACGTTTCTCACTTATGTGACCCAAACGACAATGCCAAATAAAAATGGAATTCATATCATTAGGCCGAAGCCTCTTCGCATTAATATTATAGACAGGTACATCATCAAGATTTAAAATAAACAACACATTCATAACAGGAGCATAGCCATAAAATATTTTATTCAAAAATATAGAACAACCATTGTCCTCAATAATGAACTTATAACCCTCTGCCAACAAACATAAGGCGAAGATAATGTTTCTACTCATGGCTGGAACACAATAACAATTATTTAATTCTATAATAAATCATGAAGGCAAATGTAATGGCAAGGCCCCGACAGCTAATGCAGCAACCCTTACTTTATTCCTGACGTGAAGATTCATCTCGCCTCTTGCAACGCTCCTACTACTTGTTAGACTCTACATCGAATTGTAAATATGAGCAACCGATTTGGTATCAAATACCCTAGAGTTAACGGAAGAATCAGGAAGAAAAACATCTATAACATTAATACTGAAGTTTTTCTGAGCTCTATGTGTAACAAACCATCTTAATCACATGAGGGCTCACCGGACTACCCTCAGCTAGCTTACACCCAAATAAATTTTTCAAGATCTCATATCTCTCAGTTCTTGCTTGTGTCTCAAACATGTCTTTGAGCACCATGATCATATCGTAGGCCTCTATATTCTCAAACTGCTTCTGAAGGTCTAAGTTCATGGCAGCAAGCATGGGACAGCTAACATCCAGGGACTCATCACATGCCTTTTTATAGGCGTTTTTAAGAGCAGCAGTAGCATTTTTAGCAAGCACTTCTGGAATTGGTTCCTCTAAAAAATGTTCCTTTTTATCTTGCCTACGAACAATTCTTAGGTTGCAGGACCAATCCGCAAAATTTATTCCATTCAGTTTTTCTTTATCAAGTATCGAACATAAAGGAAGACTAGAGGTAGGTAACACAATTGGTGCCGTGATCTACAACATAAAATATGCAAAAACTAAGAGATATGTTTAAGAAAAGTAACTTCTATTAAATAATTTAATAAAAATACTCCCACTAAATTCCATATCCCTCTTATGACATTTAGTGATTCAAGACCCACAATCAGTTAATCTACTAGTGAGTTTTGGCATCACTACTAGAAGATTAGTGAAATTGGTAAGCAACCCTTTGCTAATCATATCTCTATATGACTCTTATTGTTGAGTGGCATCTCTACGCCCCGGCGCCCAACCCTATGCCCCAATGTCTATAACCATTATAATGACATTGTCAAGTTTAACCAATGCTATGCGTGTAAGTGTCCGACACAAACCCATCTAGTCAATGAAAGTTAATGACACTCTACTTTAGCAAGACCTACCATTAAAATACATGACTTTGGATGGTGTAGCTAATTGGGAGGGCATCAATTTAGCTTATATTATGTGAGGGAATTTTACTTCTACCATGTTAAAAGCATTCGGAGCAACTAAGTAACATGCATAGAAATAAATAGGAATATAAAAAGCATTCACAAACAATCACATTGCATCGTGATATAGTATGACCCTTTCACATGGTGATCTCCATCGCCGTGCTTCCTGTTCGTCGTGTCTCCAAGTGGCCAATTCCACCAAGTACTCCTACTAAGCCATTACTCCTAATAGCACTAGTAATAAATTACAAGGAGTGAAGAAGCATCACAAGTCGACACACAAGCCGTTATACAAATATAGACAGCCTTGGGCTGCAATAAGCATGACACGCAGGTCATGAACATTACACACATGCATGCATCTCATATATCATGGGTCATACTGTTCACAAAATCCTGCAAAAACAAGTTAGGCATAGAATCGTATTATATCTAACGGATGGCGTGAACTAGCAATACCAAATACCAAGTTAAGATCCTAGTCCACATGAGGGCAACCCGCACTAGAAGGACAAAGCCCTCTCCATATACCAAGGTCCTTTTCGGCGGTTCTGCTTGCTGGTGAGCGGAGCGGGGTCACAGGAACGGCAGCCCTGTTTCGATTTTTTCGGACTACGTAGATCCAATCTACTGTTCTGTCCATGCAATTCGCATTGGATTAATCACATTAACCCTTTCTGATCGCAACTCTGATTTGATCAATCAGATTGATCTTCGCGTGCTCGATGGATTTACGACCACTGTCCGCCCCGATGGCGGAAACTAACCGGTAGAGGAAAGCCGTAATTCGACCATGAAAACACGATCACGGAATAACGATCATGAACCCATCTTGAGACAACCACGCATGGTCGATCATATCGACCATCGCAAAAAACAATCTATCATATAGAAAGACAGAGGTTGCTTTGGAATTCTCAAAGGAAATTTTCCATGTGGTTTAAGAAAATGTTTGTGTTCCTCCAAAATATGTAGGAAAGAGGCAATTTCTATAGGATTTTTTGGAGTCATTCCTTTGTTTCAAAGGGACATAAGAAAAATTCCCATAGGATCGGAATCCTACAAAATTCCTTCACTTTTTTAAATGGGGCTTAACACTCTAAAAAAAACTAAAAAGATAACACGCTGTGCAAACCTTTTGGTAGTGTAAATCTCTTCAATCACGACTATTCATAACTGTTGTTGGATCCTAGTGTTATGATATTACTAGATTGTATTGCTGCTATAGGGCTCGCAGTAAGGAATGGTTGCGGAGATTTGTCCATTGCCATCGCTCGACAAACCTAGCTACCACGCCTATATTATGTGCTGTGCGTGGGGATGACAATGAAGCCGACGGGCACGGGTAGTAGCAAAACAAACTCGTGCTCGTCGGGCATGATTTTTTTCACCCAATTCCTACACCGAAATCATGGAAGAATCCCACAAGTTCCATCGAATTGGAGAAGATTAGGGTTATCCATTGAACTCACGGAGTCAGTGTCATCCCGCGACTCACCAGCCCAGTGGTGACCCAACAGTGGGGCTAAGGGGGCAGAGCACCCTCTATGGCTGGTCCGACCATGGGTATTCCTAGCACCACATTCATCGGGCGCCATAGCTTGAAGCTTAGTTGCTCTAGGGGTAGAAGAAGAACAAGAAAATATTTGAGCCAGAATTCTCTTGTATGGGTTGTGTCAAACCAAGTGTTGATCGTTATTGTTCTGGGCCAACTGGCAAAGCCCACCAAATCCATTTATCTCACTCTGACTTTGCTCTCTCTTCCCACCAGGCATCGAGTCTCACTCCAATCCTTAACCAATTTCCCAATCTCTATAATGGCAAACCCTAGCGATTAGTGCCGTGGCCAGCGTACGGGCGTGAGCTTGGGCATGCTGGGCGGTTCGCGCAGGCATGAGGTGCGGTGGCAACCGAGCAGCGCTACGTGGCACAATCATGTGTGTAGCGCGGCATCCGATAAGATGAGTAAATAACGCCAGCAATCGGACAGACGAGTAGTGTACAATAGTATTCTATTAGCACATTCTAAATTTTAGTCTTCGGTACCCCACCGCACCAACCCAACACCCCAACCCGCACCCCCACCCCCACACGCAAGGCAGGCGCCGGCCCAGGCCTTCGGTGTCGCCCCGTGCCACCTCGGTTCCGGACCCCGCGACGCTGTTTTATGGATTTTCAACTCTGCCATGATGGTTTCCCAATCTAGCAGGTTGACACGCCCAGAACCGTGTATCATATTTTCTAGGACTTATATTCTAGGGAATGATTTGGTATCCGTCCACCATGGAAACAATAAGAACAAATAGCTCACGATACATACTGCAGAAGCATACAACTTTTATTCTCGATTTTTAAGCTCCTTTTATCAAACAAATACACACTACAGTACTAAGTCTAATACAGTTCTTTTTTCCATGGATTCTACTTCCAGCTAGCAGGTACTTCAATGAAACCTAGTTAGGCAGATTGGCCTCCGACAGATGGGGCAATCCGTGACTTGCGGTCAGCATTCAGAACATGTCTGCACATAAAGGAAAACAAAATTTTAGTTCAACTATAATGGAAGGAATGCAGGATAATCCTCAACATCAGTCTAGCAGTGTTACAAGTCTTCACTTGATGACCACAACCAAACGCCTGTCCCGGGGTTTGGTAGAATTTTTTTATTAATTAACCTTTTTAATTTATTTTTATTGTTAACCCCAAACTTTATTTCTAATTCTAACCTTTTTGGTTACGTCACCATCCGTAGTGTGACCAAACAATATTGTCACGACATAGAATAAGTCCGCAAAATATCACTTTTTATCATGCCACTGGTGGTAACTGACCAAACAACATTGTCACGCCACTGGTGGTGGCGTGACCAAACAACACTGTCACGCTACTAGTGGTGACGTGACAAGAGCGTGACAAGGTACGGTGCTAGCGTGACAACGTTGTTTTGTCACGCCACGGGTGATGATGTGACCAAAAAGGTTAAAATTAGAAATAAAGTTTGCGAGAGATTAACAATAAAAATAAATTTAAAAATAGGTTAATTAATAAAATAAAAATCGGTTTGGTAAGGCAAACTGGGCAGAGCTGCAGATATAGACAAAAACCGCCTAATTAGGTGTTGGTTCAATTTCAGTAAACACAAAATGCAAGCTCTCACAGAAGAATCAGAACATAGAAACTTCACAAATGACAAAAGAGTCTGTTTCATGGATTTCTTAAGTACTTAAAACAAAGAACAAATTAAAACCGTTAAGGGTTATCACAGAGAGAATCCCTTGTGTAATGTAGAGGTAGATTTGATCAAATTAGTAAGATATTATGAGTGCTATAAAGAAGAGATCACATTACAATATCGACTTTGGTTGTAGTAGGGGAAATGGTGGTTTTACATTTTGCAATTTTCTCGCAAACACGCGAGCAAGAGACGTAAAATAATGTTCTTAATCAGGACGAACTTATAAAAAAACTTATCTGGTTCGTATGCTATACAAATACGTACATTTATCGAGTAACCTACACGTAGATGGCGAAAAAACATCAGATGTGACTGCTCTGGAAATCACATCAGAGTTTGCCTCTGGCTAGGCTCACTTCAATCCTAGGCTGAATTTTTACTAATCAAACAAATACTGGTTTATCCAAACAGTAGAAACATTATAGTTCGGGAAAATTTGCGCAGTAACACAATAATAATGTATAAATTAGAAAATAGCATCTAATGTGATGATGGCAGGTGGGCCATAAGGTTACATGTCCGTAACACATCGATGTTATTTTTTAACTCGTGATATCTTTGTAGTGTTATTGAGCAAATTGTCCCTTATAGTTTCCAAAAACATGTAACACGCCAGGGCAAAAATTCTCTTAAAAGCCAAGCCCCCACGTGGGTAGGCCTACAAATGTGGGTCCTCTACAGTATTGTAACACCTCAGTCCGACAAAAGCCTGGAATGCTACTAAATTAATAGAGTAACAAATAAAACTAAGTCTTTTTACTAAATTTCGACAGAACCTCTTTTGTATAGATGGCTATACCGGAGATTCCACAGGTTAATATAACAACAATCCAGTATTCAAACCATCCAATATAACCTAAATATCGACGAACATCCATAATTGAGCTAATCATTAATGTATCATCCATAGCATGCTAAACAACTAGGATATAATCCAAAGAGTATCCAATAAAAATCCTCTAATCCATTTATTACAGTTTATGCCAAGAAAGTAATCATAAAGAATACTTTAAGCAAATCATTCAACTATTAAATTATCATTCTATCAAATCAACTGTGTGTAGATCGTGCTATTGTGCAACCATTCTAATCTTTTCTCCCCCCCCCCATGCATGCCGTTCTTGTAAGGGTATCTAAAAATCTAAAAGCACAACAATAGCAAGAGTGAGTCCAAAGACTCAGCAAATACAATAAATAGCAACAACAGCACAAATAATTGTAATCATCAACCAATATCCACAAAACTATTCACCAAACATATTTCATGTTCATGTTATGTAATATACTCAAAATGCACTTTATCTTTATCTTTCTCTTTTGCATTTTACCGGTAATGCAGAGCGTGCATCCGTCGATGCTCACCTATGCCTGTGTCATCTAGCATATGGACCATTGCCCATACTCCACAAGTATAGGGACCTAAGCCCATGCTCCACGAGCATAGGGACCTTTAGCTCGTCATAATCATGACAGGGATCTCAACAATTGCTTGGTCATCACATCACAAAGTCTTCAATATGCTATCATGATGCATATGAATGAAATCTTAAATCATCATAATTATGTATTCGCATCAACATCGCATATGAATAAACCTATTCATACTACAAGCATTCACGTTCATTGACTTCATAATTTTCAAGCATCCACGAATAGCACATAATTCGTAACACTAGAAAACATGAATATTAACATTCATAATATCTTAGCAACCATGAACAACACATATACTCATAGTATTACCAAACAACGCCATTCATTCATATTAATTCTATCCATCATGGTACTTTTCTTAACCGCATGAGAACGAAGGACGTGAGAGGGCGCTGCCCCCACGACCAAACCCCTACCTGTGTGTGTGTGTGTATAACATGCTAAGACAATAATACTGGACCAATAACAAAACTAGAAGTACAAATGAACTCACTATACTCCCTAGCGCAATCCCAACGCCACTCCTAAATGTCGATCTGTCCCCTCTGTGGAGAGTCACATTCTAAAATTCATATTTTTTAGTACATGAGTCTAAATGAGGTGTTCTTAGACTTTCTGGAAAGTTTATCAATTTCTCCAACTAAACCTAGTTGATGAGCCTTTCTGATTCGGCTAACTAATACCCCTACCAAGCTAATTAACAGAACATCGAATTCACGTCGGGTTTCTGGACAGCAATACTAAAACCACCATAACTTTCAGTACGATTGTCCAAATTTTGCGTTCTTGAGCTTTCTGGAAAGCTGAGACAATAATCTACATCTTTTATTATAGTAAGCTTCTTTAATTTTTCCTTTAACTATTCGCTTAATTCATATTACTAAAAACTGTTAGGATACCAACAGATTTGCAAAACAGCAGACTAAACCAATATATTAATCCCTTTGACTAGAAATTGCTGCTATCCTTTCTAATCTCAACTCTTTAATATCTAATTAAATTAACAAAACAGAAAGAAAATAATAGGTTGTTACCTATACGACGAACACCCAGATCCCGACTTTCTCCTCCAAATTTTCCTCTCTTCCTCTCTTTTCTTCCTTCTCTTCTTATTGGTTCTCCCTTGATCCAATTAACAAACCAGCAGCAGCAATCCACAAGCCACGTACGCATGCATGCAACCATGCACATGCAAACAACCTTCTTTAATCTCTCTCTTCCTTTCTCTTGATCAACAGTGCCATGCATTGATTAGCAGTACAAAAAAACAGGATTCGGTTGCACTTGCATGCAACCATGAACATGCAACCAAAAGCTACGCATGCAAACCTTTTGCTTCATATCTCTCTCTCCTTAGCAAACTAGGTGGTGATGGCATTGGCAGCATGCAGAGCTAGCGCAGGTGGCAGCAGGGCTGGTCGGCTCATGCATGCAGAAGTGGTAGCAGGGCCGCCCAGCAGGGTAAGCGGCGCTGGTCCAACGCGCGGGCAGGCATGGCTGGCCGAAGGCGCTCCTGGCGTCATGCTGAAACGAGGTCGGTTGCCCTTGTGGCGGCGCACAGAAAATGGCGCAGGGGCAGGGAACACACAGAGGGAGTGGCGGCGGGGAAAAAATGATGGGTGGAGGCGCTTGGGGAAAAAGAATGCTGGGGTTGTCTACGCCCCCTGGGCTGAGACGCCGTGGGCCAAGAGTCTGCGACCAGGTTTTTTTATTTATTTTAATATTAAGCGAAGCCCTCTCTAAACTCTTTAATTCAAATCTCTCCATCGAATTTCCTCTTTGAAGAGAAACGGGATATTACAAGTATTGCAGAGGCGCGCTGTATACTATTGATCTGAGCCGTTCTCTGGCGATTGGACGGTTTAGATGAAGCCTAATTACAAATAGCCAAATGGGTCGTACCTGATGGGCTGGTCCGAGGCATGGTACTGTTGGCCTGACCTAGGCACGTCACAACACAATGGCTAGACTGGCTAGGCCGGCACTGCCCGACACGCCGTCCCATGCTTGGGTCACTACCCTAGCTTGACACGCATAGTACCATGCCCGGCACGACCCAGACCGTTATGCCCATTCATTTTTTTTAGTATTTATATGATTTTATTTTTATTTATAAATATTTATATGATTTTATTTTGTAATTTTATATAGTTTTTATAAGTATATATAAATTTATTTTTTAAAAAAATGTATATATTTTTTCCATATTTTTTAACATTTTTTCCAAATTTAATGCCAAATGGATTAAATTGGCCGACACTGACCCGACGGGCTAACCGTGCCTAGGACGGCTAGCCCGGCATAGCCTGAGAGGCTATCATGTTATGTTTGGGTCGGTGCTTCAGCCCATGGGCCGGCCCAACACAACCCATCTAAGTAACGGGTCAAACGAGTTGAGCTTAATTAGGCTCGTGCCAGCATGGGTCGGGCCGTCCATTTGGACATCACTAGGCCTAATGCACCTCTACCGTGCGTCTCTGCCGTAGCTAGAGGATCTGCGTTCGTGTAGCAACTCGTTTGGGCTCTTGTCCACATTTCACCCAAAAGGTTTAACACGGAGTTACTACATTTAGAACCAAAAGCATTATACGCTGGTATTACTCACTTAGGACTTTCAATGTGGGACTAACCTACCACAACTACTGCGCTCCAGGTATTACAAAACTAATCAGGACTTGCATATTTTACAGAAACAATTTTTCTCGTGTTTCACTAGACAGATTACTACCATTTGTTTCCTTATCTAAATCAATAAAAAGATCCTACAATATAGCAGGATGGGAATTTGTCATACTTGGGGTTTTGGTGCTCTAGTATCTACAACTGGTGCTCCCTTAGCACATGTAGAACATCGGCTGTAGAAGGCTCTGCTGGAGGAAGAAGATAGGTCAGTTGGCTGCTTCAAAGCTTCTTGGGCTGTTTTTTTAGGACTGTGGGCTAGACGAAGAAGCCTTGGTGGGCCAGTGGCTGTTGGAGACTATAAGGAGGGTCCGATCTTCACGACTTAGAATCTGGGATACACCATGAAACCCAACGAATCGACGAGGTCAATCGATGCCAATGCAACGACCTACGATGCATGAACTCGTTGAACCACACGCGATGATAGCTCCACTTGACCATAACCAAAGTGGAGATGATCTCCTTGCAATTCAATCAAGAACAAGCAAGAAAATCAATAGGGAAAAGCACAATTCTAAAGGGGCAGCAAGCAGCTAGCACAAACTCTAGAACAATGCTTCAAACAAATCTAAAATCTCATGAATTTTCATGGTGCTACAGTGTGGCACCCCTCCCTAGGGTATTAAGGATGTGTGGGACACTCCCCCCACGCATGGGCGAAGCCCAAACTAACTCTATTCGACCCAAGCGACCAAATTGGCTTTTAAGCCTAATTTAAAACTAAATTATTTTAAAACGTGGAAAATAGTTCTAAAATAGATACATAGCCCATTTAGGACCTATCAAGTCATATGGCATGCAAGCCCATCATTTAATTTCATGTGAACTCCTCAATTGGGCTAGATTGCTCAATTCAGTCTTTTAAGCTTTTTCGGCCCAAATTGAATAGTTGGATTTGGATTCCTTCAATTCCAGCTGCATAGGCTTGTCTTGGCATTCCCTTGGACGTGGGAGAGGTGGAGGTGGGCTTAGGTGGCCGCATGGGTCTCCCTCCCTTTTTGGCTTGGCCGCATAGACCTCCTCCCTCCATGGTTTGGCTGTCGCATGGAGGGCATTGGCATCCTCTTGTGCTCTCCTTTTCTTCTCTTTGGGCCTATCTGGAGGGCCTCTAGCTTGCACTATTTCTAGGGTGTGCATACCTACATTTACACAAGCAAGCATGGAGGCATTGGCATCCTCTTGTGCTCTCCTTTTCTTCTCTTTGGGCCTATCTCCCTCTCCTCCCTCTAGCTTGCACTATTTCTAGGGTGTCCAACATACCTACATTTACACAAGCAAAGTCGTAGTCGCATTCTTTCAAGCAAACTATAATTGTGAACATTAAATTTGGCTTTAACCTTGTGATAGTATTTGGACTCTTAATGTGTAGATATGCATGTCATGAAGCTGAGGTAATCCTCATCATCCTCCCCTTCTTCAAGAAAAATCGTCCTCGGCTTTCCATAATCTGAAAGTGTACTAAAGAAATATAACAATGTATATGTATGGTATATGTATTGTACCGTTCCCTTTGTTTTGCGTATCATGAATAGCACAACAATAGCAAGCACTCATTATCATATATAATGTATAAATGTCAACACTCCTTTTATCCACATCATTCCCGCTCCCATGAAAAGAAATCGTCCTCGACTTTTGTAAGCATGTACACAAATTATGAATGGACATACCTAAATCATTTTCTAATGTATACAAGTGTCTCATAGGATCATTGTTCAACTTTGCAACAACAATTTCATGTAATGTGGATGTGAAAATTGTTTGTGCCTTGCATGCTTCAGCTGCGTTATTCTGATTACTTATACATGTAAGATATGAACAAGTAGGCATCATCTTTTTTTTCCAAACAATATACACTCTTATTTAAACTCATCTCTAAGTGATCATGACATTGCAGAAAAGATGGTTTGTCCAAAACATGCATTTCAATTCGGAAAGCATATCACAAGTAATGCATATTCGATAAACATGAAACTTATTATCTACGCCATAATCCAACAATCAAATTGAATTTATAAGTGGAGGTGTAGGTAGTAGCTAGTGATTTTAAACTTGCATTTTCAGAAACTCTCTTAATCACACTAAATAGCTCTATAGGATCATCGAACATGATATAGTATAAAGAATCACTAGGGAATATTCTAGTAAGCACTTCATCATGAGTTATCAACTCTACATTATGTAAACTAAGCATATAAAATTCAACATGTAGAATTTCGATTTAAGCATAAGAATTCTCACTATTACTCATAATTTCTTCATGAACTACCAATTCAACACCATTATTATAACCTTTAACGTCCTCCTTGGTTGTTGTAGGTGATGTAGATCGTGTTTCTTCATTATGTAACCATGGGGCAGCAAGCATCCCATCTTCATGCATGATTATCTCTTCATCCTTCTTTTCCAATGGTGCAGGTTGTTTAGCGTTTAACTCCTCTAATTCATTGTCAACCTGCACAATGTGAAAAACAACACTAGAAGTAGAGATTAATAGGTTAATATCAATAATATCCTCACTCTTCCTATCTTCTACCTCTTTTATTTTCTTTTGGTGTATTTCTCACACTCTCAATTTGAATGCTCTGAACCTTGCACATAGTGGAATTACACATCTTCTCCTCTTCTTCAAGAGTACAACTCACAAGATCATGCATATTACTAAAAAAAATTTATATTGAAGTGCAGTATCGATCATAGTATTCAAACTTCCTTTGAAGTATGCCATCTATTTAAATGCACTAGTGACACCGGCATGACGCATTGCATGACTCAACTCAATATAGTAAGCTTGGACAACATTGCATCCTTGTGTAATGCTCTCCAAGTGGTGAAGTAGTTCTTGCTCATAAGAGGATGACATAAATTCTCTTTTCATGACCATCTTTAAATCCATCCAAGATGTAATGAGTCTTTTCCCAAATAGTTGTTGACACCAACTATACTCAAAGTCCTCAAACTCCTTAGTGACTCTCATCACCTCTTGTGCTTTGGGAAGTTTACTAAATTTAATCACCTTCTTCATTTGTCCTTCCCACTCAACGTACTCCTCTGATCATTACTCCCATAGAAAGGAAGTTCTACATACATGTAACCCGCCATGATTAGTAATAAACACAATCAACAAGAATATTTGACATTGATAAAAATCATCAAGAAACAGGTTTACATTAATGGAAATATGTAGCTCACTCTCAACCTCACCTTCCCTTACGAATGGCATTCTTACTCACCCTACGCTGAATTGCGGAGTACCTTGCACTTGGGTGGTGTGGATCAACACAAAGGTGATGGTCAAGTGAGTCTGCGGTCAAGTAATTACACTAACACGATAATATGTGGAGCTTGGAAGGTATAGTGTATGTCCTAAATAATATGAATTCTAGACTTTTGTTCGAGAAGTAAAAATCCAAACTAAAATTCAATGAATAGTTGATGCACATATAATATAAGTGGAGATCAAGGCAACACACACTAAAATGATGTAAACTTATTGCAACCAAAGAATGAGCTAGCAAGATATAAGTGAACAATTGAATAACTTGTGTTGCAAAAGTTATAGAAAGATGCTAGCTTGTTGCAATTGATAACTAGGGCACAAGATTGCACAATTACAACAATGTACACACAAGAGATGGTAATGTGCTCAACCAAAGTATGTGTTTCGGCCACCACTTTCTTTTTATTCTCATTTCTTTTCTTTCTTTCTTTCTCTTTTATTTTTTCTCTCTTTTATTTTTTTGCTAGTAGCCGAACACTTAGAACTCAAATCAGGAGCTTTCTTAAAGTACCAACTTTTGGTTTTCAACAAGTAATTGCAAATTAATGTGCAACCCTAACCAACCAAATAGCTAGTCTTGATTAGGATGAAAGGTTTTCGCAAATAATCAGATTGGCTCACAAAGGTTAACAAGCTCAAAAGAGAAAGCTGGCTAGGGTTTCGTAGCAACACATAATCTTGGTGAATAGTAATCACATGCGTGAATAGTACCATGAGTGAATAGTAATCCAACCCTAATTCAAACTCTAGAGATAGAATCCATCCGAAAGAATTTCGGAAAGCTAGAGATTGAATTCAACTCAAGGCAATTCGGATGGAGATGTCCAACTTGCACACTACAAGGACTATTGGTGAACAGTGCCCCACGCGTGAACAGTAATTCGACACAAACTCCTTGCACGAATTTTGTTTTGTTAAATTGAATCAAACCAATCCAAATTGCTAGAATAGATTGGAAACAAAGCAAACTAAACTACGCAAAGGAAAACGAAACAACAATTTAATCAAATATTTTCAATGGATCAAAACCTATCAAACTCACTAAAATTCTGATTGGAACTGTGGTTTGATGAACAAATATTTTTTATGGATTTTTGGTGTATAGGACAACACAAAAAGTAAAATCAATCTACAATTTTTGTAGGAATTTTTGGAATTAATGATTAGTCCAAAATAGTAAATGCCATTTACTTTTTTTGTGGGAATTTCGGATGAACAGTACGGAACAATACTGAATAGTGCTAAAACCAATCTACTAACAAAGCTAAAGATTCTAAGGTGTCAACGGAGCTCTAATACCAAGATGATTGGGGGGAGGCGATCTTCACGACTTAGAATATGGGATACACCATGAAACCCAACGAATCGACGAAGCCAATCGATGCTATGTAATATCCCGATCATTCATTAGTGAGTATAATATTATTTAGACACGAAAATTAAAAGAAAATTCAGGATTTGTGGGAGGATTGGACCTTGGGCTTTCAGCCCAAGGCGTTCTAGCCAAGTGGGCCGGCCATTTAGTGGAGTAAAGAGGGGGTGCCCCTTCCCCCAAAATCCTAGCACCCCTACTATAGTACCGTCACCGCACTGTAGCACGCGGGTACTGTAGCGGCCCCCTTCCCTGCTGCTCTGCTAAGAGGAGGAGAAGAGGAGAAAGGTAGGAGAAGATGAAGATAGGAAGAATAAAGGAAGTATTTGATTTGGGTATTTGAGTGGTTTCCCTTTTGACTTATGTGGTGCTTATTTGTAAACTGCCTACTTGGAAAGCGGAAGGGATTTCATGATGAATCTTCGCTTTTGAATTTGATCATTTTGGTGTGAATTTGTCATTTCGTGGTTGCGACGAGAATTCGTTATTTTCAATTGGGTTCTGTTTATAAAAGGGGTTGTTTAAAGCGAGTTCTGTGTGCGTCCCTAGTTAAAGAATGTGCTCCTTGTTTAAGTGAGGAAATTGATTGGGAGATGGCACAAGTGTCCCGTGTGTCATGTGCAGGTCGTGTGGTTTGATACAAAAGGAGAGGTTACCCCAAGGTACATTGGGTTGATTTCAATAGTTGCAGGAATTCGAAAGTTGGCGTATCGCTAGGACCGTCTCAGGTCCATACGTGGTGTATACAACATTTGGTATGTTCTGGTGCCGAGTGAGTACCTAGGGGATCCGGAGTTTGAGTTTTCATTAACATCGTTGACCATGAGTAGGATTTTACCTTCGAGTCTCGTCCGATGAGTGTACCTGCAAATGTCGGGACGAGTGTTGAGGCAGACGCCGGTTTACATCAAGGTATTGTGGTCGCATCAGTCCGAGAGAGGCAACTTGAGAGTTGGAGTCAATAACCAAATTTGTTCACAACTGGTACATGTTATATGTTATTTCGTTTCGGAGGCAGTATTCTTTTGTTTAAAACAACGTTCAGAATTCGGGGTCAAATTTCGTTAAGGGGGTAGAATGTAATATCCCGATCATTCATTAGTGAGTACAATATTATTTAGAGAGGGAAATTAAAAGAAAATTCAGGATTTGTGGGAGGATTGGACCTTATGCTTTCGGCCCATGGCGTCCTAGCCAAGTCGGTTGGCCATTTAGTGGAGTCAAGAGGGGGGTGCCCCTTCCCCAAAATCCTAGCACCCCTGCTACAGTACCACCACCGCATTGTAGCACACATGTACTATAGCATCCCCCTTCCCTGCTGCTCTGCCAAGAGGACGAGAAGAGGAGAAAGGAAGGAGACGAAAGAAGAAGAAGAGGAAGAGAGGAAGAGGAAGAGGTAGAAGAAGGGGGGGGTCTTTGCGAGGACTTCCGCGAGGTCCAGCGGAGAATTCATGTTCCCCATTAGTTATTGCAATTCTTTTATATGTGATTTATCGCCGAAAGTCATATTAGTACCCTGCTGTTGTAGATCGGTATTTCTGCAGTTCTAATGATCCGTAAGTTTCAATTAGTTCCAAGTGAAATTAGGGATTAGAGTCTCCTAGAGTTATGTGGGTAATTGCGATAGCTTTCTGTAAAGTTTTGGATTGCAATTTATGGATGGATAGATATTTAGTCATGATTTTTGCAATTCGAGTGCCTGTTCAGTTCCTGGGATTCGGGCAGTGAACATGGTTTTGCATATTAAGGCTTGGAAACGGACGAATCTGGACTTTTGGTCTGCATGACTTAGATAGATAACTTAATAATGATTCTATAGAGTTCAAGTTCATATTTTTTGGACAAGTAGAACGAACGTTATGGAATTTTGAATTGTTCATTGCAGTTCTATCCCTCTGTTGGGGATAGTTAGGAAAGATTGCTCTCTTAGCAACTTTTGTTGCACAATGAAAAAATTATAATAAACTTATTATGGACGCTAGTTCTCTCTAGATTTGAGAATGACTTAGATCATTGTGTTTGGTTGTACCAATTAAAAGATGTGTAATTTCTAAGTCGATAGTACCGAAGATGGTAGATCTGTCTTTGGAGATAAAAACAAGGGTTTAGATGGATTAATTTGAACTTTCGGTCAGCTGAGAATTTGTGGGTATGTGTGTATAGATTCTAGATAATTTGAGTTCATGATTTGTGGAGCTTTGAGTAAAAAGTTATGGTTGTCCTATGGTGGCTGTCTGTTTTGGACAGATTGGGACTTGGCAACGTAATGGTATTGTTTCGGGTTGCGAATAGGAGCGAATGAGTTCATTTAGTTTTATTGCTATGCTATGTGCAATTGAATGGTTCTTAGCGTGCTTTATGAATGCCAGGTGGTGGTGAGAACCTACGGATAGAGTCCTCTTTCCGTCGTCATCCGTCTCGCGGTTGAGGGAAGTGCAAGCAGTACAGAGTAATTGTGGTGCTATATTCATGATAGTTGCCATGGTTTAATTGAATGGAAGTTTATCTATGATTTTGCTGTTGAATGTTATTCTCTCATGGTGGGTTGAGAATATTGAGTTATTTTGCATCATGGCATTCATTTTTGAATCTTGGACTACGTGGTAGCCAAGAATTGATTTTGTTGAGGTCCCCGTCATGCATTGGACAGGCATGAGATCCCCGTCATATATTGGACGGGCATGAGGTCCCCACACTCTTGGTGTGTGGGCTTGAGGTCCCTATGCTTGAGGGAACAGGCTTGAGTATGCATCGACGGACGTACTACTCCACATTACTGGTAATTGCAAAGAAGGAAGAAAGTTGTATTCTTGTCATTTGCGTCGCATGAAAGTATAAGAGGTTCAATTATGGATTCCTTGCTGATGTTCATGAAAGCATAAGAGGTTCAAATATGGATTCCTTGTTGTTGTTTATATGAGGATTTTGTTATCTTCATTATCTGTTCAACATGATTTGTCTTTTACATTATTGTACTTTGCTGAGTCGTGGACTCACGCTTGTTGTTGATGTTTCTTTTAGGTACTTCTCGAGACAGTGACATGCATGGGAAGGGGTAGTTTTGGTGCACTTCACTCCTGATCACCCAGGGCAAATAAAATAGCTCATTTACTTAAACTTAAATGATCCTGCTATTACTTTTATTCTCATACTGTGTTCAACCTTCGTGATGATTGAGTTTTGTAATTGGTTTAGTCAAGTTTGTCTTTTGGATATTTATGTTATGTTTTATCATTTCTCTTTAGAACTTGATTTATTTACTCTTGTATGCTAGAACATTACAAGTGACTTATTTAGTCTTTCATTCAAAAGGAACCTTGAAGAATACTGAAATATCCTTATGGTTCTGCTAATTGGTGATTAGAACATGATTTATGTCTAGAATCTTGTTTTCATTATAGTTTTGATTAATGCTAGCTTGCTAGATGTTGAAACGCTTGCTGTTAATTGTTAGTGGATAGAAGTAATTGAAATGTTGAGTTAGTTTAGTAGCATCGTAGGCTCATAGTTGAGCTGGGGTGTTACAATTGGTATCAGAGCAGGCATTAGATCCGTGATAATTGTACCATTAAATTGACACACTGTGCAGAGTAAGATGGGAATGGATCAAGCATTGCATTTACGTTTCGTTATGTTGCAATGAGCATTGCTGTTATGAATGCTTACGATTTGATTAATATGCTAGTTATGTGTGATGATAGTTGCTGTTGAGTGGTTGAGGTCGTGGTTGTGGCCCTGGGCTTTGCCGGATTACACCACCGTTCGTGGTATGAGATTAGTGAAGTGGTTACCCCGAGTACCATAGTTACAGGTGTTGAGGGTGAATTTATTTAGAAAAGTTATTTTCTTCTTGAACTTGATTTAGGCCAATTCTGGGTATTGTTGCGGATAATGAATTTTCTTAGGATACTGGTTACAAGACAGTTGTTGGGATTTCACTTGGTCTCCATTTATGTTATGGAGTAGTTATTGGTTCTTCTGACTGTTGAGTTGCTTTTGCTACTTATGAACATTGTTCATTGGCGAGATTGATATTTCTATGGTTGTTCCATTTTTCTTATTAGAAAACATGACATGTTTATTCGTTTGATATTTTGAATAAAGAAAGTTTTCTGTTGCAAGTTCGTTAAAATGTGAGGGCTTTGGCATTATGTATTTCTTTTTGGATTATTTCGAATAATGAAGTTTAATGCCTCTCTTTTCTGAAAGGAGGTGTTAAAACTTTTTAGTGATGTCTTGTCATACTTAACTAAGATATTTTAATTAAAAGACAATGTACGGGATATCAAGTTGGGTTGGTAGCGTGATGCATAATTAATCTTAACGGTTGTCTTTGGTAGCGTGGGTGGATAACTTATGGCTACCTTGTAATGATTGTATGATGAGTTGAGATTAAGAGTATATCTATTCCTAATTGGAACCGATAGAGTTATTAAGAGGTGTGGAACATTGATGAACTAGTTTGATCACTATGGGTGATAAATTTGGTAAGCTTCTTGGGTAAATTGGATTTGCGGGTCTCAACAGATTAATCTAACCCTTTGGGATGGTTAAGTCCAGAAGGTGTTAAATTATTGTCTTAGTGGATATTAATCTTGGAGTTATCTTTTATGGATATGTAATGATCATATGTAATTGCTAGGTGCAATTATTATGTATCGAAGTATGATGTTGAACAACACTAAGAGATGGACTGAGGAGATGTAATTGGTGATTGTGAGAGCCCGGGATATTTAACTTGTAATACTTAACCATCCATTGGTCCTAGCATTACAAACCAAATATCCCACCCTCGATGTATTGTATACCTCCCAGGAGCGGTATACACACACCGTTCACAAAATAATATCAATATCAATGCCATACAACAATAGTTAATTACCATAGTTACAAAAGGTTACAACAAAGTCATCACATCTTCAGTTTCATACATACGGCCGACCGGCCAAATAACCATAATGAAAGTACTAAGAGTGCAGCAGAAACATAGCCATAAGATGGCACCAAAAGAAAAACCAACCGGTGTGCCCTTACCCACAAGGCAACCTGACCGAAAATCTCCAAGCTAGTCGTCGTCCTGCGCGAAGTCGATCTCACAATAGTTGATCCCTTGGGGATCAACCTCCTCTGAAATTGCAGCAACCGGGTTGAGTACAAAGTTGTACTTGCAAGACTTACAAGCAAAAGAATATTTAGATGCATTCATGTATCAAAGGAAGGCTGCTACACTAGGCAATTTTCAGCATAAAGCAACATTTGATTTGAAGTACAAGTAATACATTGAAATGGCAAGTAAGCAAACATTATTAATAACTTTAAATAACAGCGGATAAACATTATTAGACAGCATCTAAACAACAATAGGTGGCTGCCCGCAACTCACAAACATAGCATGAGACCATTCTCAATACTACCTGATCAAGTTTTTAAGTTAAAATTCTAAAACGTTAAGTCTAACTCCTACAAATCCAATCCCAAGCATGTCCATAACCTAGGATGAGGCTATTCGAATAGTTTATACTCTGCAGGGGTGTACCAATGTACCCACACGCTAGGCCGCCTTTTTGCCACATGATAGAGCACACTTCCTTAGGTATGTCAGTAAGGCTAAGTCCTACGAGGCGTTTTCCAATATTATGTATTAACTACGAGTCGCCCGTATGATAGAAACCATACGTTGTGTTGGAGTCATCGGCAGAAAGAAAACTTACCGATGCTCCTCGGGGTAGGGGACCTAAACCCAGAACCCATCCTGTCACGCCCAACATCAACAAAACATTTCTTTTTAACACAACACACAACCACCACCTGCGACTCGGAGCCAACACACGCCAAAGTACTAAGTCAAGAGATGTTCGGTCCTTATTGACCTAGGCAAGACAATCACACACCCAACAATACACCATCCAACCACTTGCCCAAGTCTAAATCATTTTATTTACACTTTTAGTTTTCAAAGTAATATAGCACAAGGTGCTGGATATAGTGTAATAAAAATGATTTGTGTAATCAAAGTTATCGACTAAGTCGATAACCGCCCAATTCTACCGAAATCTATGCATGACTAAGCAACACATCGCATATACATGTATAGACTCTATAACATCCACCGAGCACTAACATCAGTAGGAATAATAACTTAGGGTTAGTGGCAAGGGATAAACATTTGCTACAGCTCATGCATCTAATAGGAATAACTACCTCTAACGAAAAATAATCATTTAAGTAGAACATGCATACATACAAGTTGTAAACAAGATATTTTGTAACGAAAGTAATAGGATCAATATGATCAAAGGGGGGCTGCTTGCCTTGTTGAAGATAACCCTCTTGCTTCTGTTGAGAATCACAATTGAGCTCGTTCGGATCTTCGTAATCTAATGTTCGAATACGAAAAGCCAATAAGAACACATAACACCAAATATAACCAAAAATTCAAATTTCTCCAAAATGTATGCAAATTACATAGTAGGTAGGTTATGATTGTATATGAATTTAGGAACAAAAATCAATTGATTTCAAGTTTGCATGAGGAAGTTATGGCAGTTTGAAAATCAGATTTCTAGAAAATCCAAGGAAATTGCTATCTGTTACTATTCATCCGAATTAAATGTTTTGGTGAAAATTTCCAGAGAGGTGATGAACATGAAAATTTTATGGTAGACAGAGCACCACATGAGATTAACAATGAAATTTGATTCACCTCATTTGGAGTTAGAATAAATTTCTTCTGATTTTTCAAAGTCATGAAAGTAGTGCACAAACCATATGTAAAATATGATTTTCAGAGAGAGCAACTTACTCAAAACCTATTCTGCAATAAAGTATAGTAACATAGGAATCTAACAAAATTGAATTAGCATAAATTAAAGTTACAGAGAAATACTTATGTATTTTTCAAGTTAGACTAATTTTTAGTGCAAAATAATGCTAAATCGAAAGTAATTCTACTAACAATAATTTCTAGAATAGTAACAAGATCTAAACCAATTTTAGATTAAAGTACAATTAAAAAGGAAACCAATAAAATTTGTTTCATGCAAAAAGGAGTTAAAATGAATTACTTATGCAGTTTCAAAGTTTAAAACAATTTACAGTACATAAATAATTGATATACGGATTTTCTTATAAACCCTGAGCTGAAAACGTTTGGACCATTGAGATCTAATTGGATGGTCCACACGAACGGTTGCGTCGGGTGGTCCGAACGGCCAAAATGATCTAGGCGGTTGAATCAAAATCGGACGGTCCAAATGAAAGATACGTTTGGGTGGTCCGAACGGTCAAAACGATCTAGGCGGTTGAATCGTAATTGGACGGTCCAAACGAAAGAAACGCTCGGACGGTCCGAATGGCCAAAACGATCTGGACCATTGAGATCATATCGTACGATCCAGACGAGGTACAAGTTCGAACTCTGACTTCAAGCGAACTGACAGGTTGGTCCTACACGTTAGAGACTCTAGCTTTAATCGACGCTTAAACCTATCATTTTCTATATGCGGGTCCCACATGCCAGAGACACAAAAGCATGTTAAGGCAGCCATTAACTAACTAACCGATCATTAGCTTTAAAGATCCGGATTAGTGTCCAAATGACATCACTACAACATTGTTTCGGGCGATTCGACAACAACATTCAGGTTTCACCTGGCGTTGTTTGGCGATTCCGCAATGACGGGCGGGCAAGGAGGGATGGTGTGCAATAGCATTGCAAGACCTATTGGTGGCATTTCTGACCACCGAACCGCCTATACCATGGTGAGTCAAGAGGGTGGAGGAGAAGATACGGCCAAAATGGCAAAAGCGTATCGACAACGCTCTCGCCTAGCTAACGCGCGCATAAGGTACTACTAGACACTAGAAACTCACCAGAGTGATGCACGAAAGATGAGCTAGATAGGGACGTGCCGGCGACGAGAAACCGCAACGGCGGCGAAGGCTTCACCGTGGATCGAGTGGCCTGAGCAAAAATGGAGGGAATTAAGGTGCAGAAAAGCTAAAGGAGGTCAAGTAGATGCTCAGAGAGGAGTGAATCGGAAAGACTCACTGGGCCGGAGATGGGGACGAAAGGGGAGCTTTCGGCCGAAAATGGGGAAAAACTCGATCCTGGCGATTCCTGTGAACGAAAGTTGAAATCACTGGAGGGGAATAATTGCTAGTGTGCTAGAACATATGCTGACGCACTAGAGAGAGGATAAAACCTACCGGGGACACAAATGGCACGGTGAAGTGGCCGAGGACGCGCTCTGGCAGCGTTGAGGACACGTTTATGTCTCGGAACCTACAAGCAACCACAAGTGTTCCAATGAGCCAAGATGTAAAAGGCATGCAAAGATAGCACCAGGGAACTTGGTTGCATGGATTTTACCGGAGAACCGAGTTTAATGGAGCTTCCCTCTCCTCGGCAGCCAAAGGAGAAGTGAGGGGAATGGAGGGTGCCGAGGGGATGTTAAGCATGGGATAGAGACGGAGTGGAGGCGGCGTTACGTGACAAAGCTCCAGGAGTGGTCAGGAGAGGCGATGGCTCAAGGTGTTGACGGAGGCAGCGCAGCATGCTTCGAACGCGTGGAGCTCACGCCCTAAGCGTTCCTGCCCAAGGTTGAAGATGGCGCTGACAACGCGGGCCCGGGCGGTCAGTGGCTGTGAGGTAAGTGGCGCGGGCGAGAGGGTTCGGTCGGTTCAATAGTGCATGGCTTGGTCAGATTACTTGGGATGTTCAATTGAAAATGGACGGCCCGATTGAGATGGTTGTTCGGATGGTCCGGACGACCCAAGCGATGTGGACGATCCGATGGAGATTGGACGGTCCTGATTGAAATGGTTGTCCAAGCGGTCCGAACGTTTCAACCGATCTGGACGGTCCGATTTAGATCGGACGGCTCACGCGAAGTTTGGCTCGAGCCAGGTGCGATTAGGTGGTCAAGTCCAACCAAGTCAAAGTGGCTCAAGCCGAGTCAACACTTGACTCAGAATTTAAATCAAACTCTCCTACTCTGACCGGGGTTTAAAAATAGAAAATAAAATCCTAAAAATCTGAAATTTTTCAGGGAGGTTCCTGGGATGACCTAGTACCCATATAAAATTTGAAACCTCACTGTTCAACTTATCATTGCTTAATTTAAATTCAAACCTAGAATAGGTTGTTGATGTGAGTTTGAATTTTCTAAGGGTTGAGTTTAGTTCCAAAAATTTGGAAACAATTATATTAATTTATAATAAATAATATAGTATTTGAATAAATTACTTCCAAAGGATGATCACAAGTTTTTGTTTCTATTTTCTTTTGGAACTTCAATTTGAGTTGTATGTTTTCTTTGATTTCAACAATTTCAAATGCAACAATTTATGCAAATGCTCCATAAAAACCAATGCATGTTCAAAAGTTTTAAAAATCTCCTCATTTTTATACATTTGAAAATACAAATCCAAGATTTGGGATGTTACAGTGATCTATGTTTACATGATGGTGGAGTGGTATGATTATAGTATGTGTTTGATGAGATGGTTGATCATTAAAATTGTTTAGTTTGCTAAACCTGTTGGATTACTTGATCTCAATGGATTGATTTAACTATGTAGAAAGGGAGAGACAAGGATGTATTTGACTGTTGTCCTAGTGGATAATAATCTGGAAATTTTCTTTAATTGGCTGCTTGATGATCTTATATTTGCTAGTGGGAATGCAAATAGAGAATGGACCATAAATTCTTCTATGACTAGATAATCGTCAAATGTCTATGATAACCACTAGATTGGAATTGGTGTGCACTAAATTGATGTTGAGCATTGCTAATAGGTGAATGGTTGGAATTTAAGGGTGATCTATATGTGTGTTTTGCGAGGATGACATGGGACAGCATGCCCTTGTTAAAAGATGGTTTACTTCGATAGTGTGGTTTGTGCATTAGATATTCTCTTGACCAAGTTGAGTATTGCAACCTTATAGAAAATAAAGAATATGAAATAAGTTATTGTGTTTCTTTGAAAAGGTTGAGGATGGGATAGTAAGGTATGTTGGTTCTTGCCAGGAGTGTATTATATGTTAGCAAGATTAACAGTATATGGTTGTGAGAGTTACGTTGATTCCTTTAAGAAGAGAATAATTTGATTGCCTTTCGTGGTATCTCGTAAATGAAAATGTTTCGAGTTTTGCGGTTGTGATCATTTGGACCTCATGATTTATGTGGTAGTTGAAACTGTTCCGAGCAAAATGACGTGTTGAAAGATTTTATTGGTTCTTAAGTGGTTCATGTGGTTTGGTCTTAAGAACTTATCTTGTTCGAGCTGGCAAAGTGTTGTTCTAGCCAAATAATTATTTTCTGTGTTAAAGGAGAGAGTGTAATAGGAGTATTTGAGGATTGGAGTTAAGTTTTGTAAATTACGGTTTAATTGAAGCGTACCTAAACTCTCTGATTTTCCGTACAAGAGTTCTCGAGTTTCAATAGTAGTGCCTTATTCTTATTGGTTGAAATTTGATATTCTTTTCTTGAGGGGCATGTGCCCTCAACTGTGATCTCATCTTTTGTTTTCTAAGATCATCGCTATTGTATTATTTCTTTTGGTTTCATGCTCACTGTGAGGAGTAATATTTTGCAGTGTTCTGAAACTTGTCCTTGTTCGCCTCTTCTTTTTGAGAAAGGATCAACAGATTTGTGTTGCAAAGTATTATAAAGCGTAAACTGGCAACTGTTTGGTGGTGGTCAAGTAAGTGTAGTGGTGAGATTTTGGGTACCAAGCTATTTGAAGAGCAGTAGAAGGTGAATTGGTTTTGACCTATAACTTTTGGAGAAAATTTGATTTAAATGGAATGATTGTCGTTAAAGTAAAATTGATTAGTGTTACGACTAGTAGAACCTATAGTAGATTGTAATCCTAGAACCTTAGTTCATGTTGAAATGTTGGGATTATCGAAAGTATAGAAATCTTGATCAATTTTATAGAGTATCGCAATTGGGTAGTATTACGATGTTGTGTAGGTGATTCATGATGATGTTGTTTAATGAGAGTGGGATTACAAAGTAATCTAATCATTATGGCAATTAATGGGATAGTGAGAAATGTTGAGTTAATGTCAAGAATGACTTGGCCTTATTGAGTAGCCCTCTGAGAGTTACAATTTTTGTAAAGGTAATTTGGTTAAGAAAATATTTCCATGTTGACGTTAATGAGTGAGTATGTTGGAATTGTGGGAACTTTAGGGATTTAATATGAGGATTTCCCTATCTGTTATATGAGAAGTTCGTTGTAGGGGTCTTGGAGGTTAGATTTAGGCTTTGCATTTTTATGCTAGCTCTTTGATCGTCCAATGATTGTGTGTAGAGGAAGTAGAATAAGGGCGTATTCCGAACAGTGGGATGATCATTGATAGAACCCTTTTGATGTAGTACATGAGTGTGTGTACTGAGAATTCTGAGTTGTTTATTCTTAAAAGCTTGAGGTGATGTGATTGAGTGAGATCAATTTTGATATGCATTGGGTGTCATCTATCAAATTAAGTTCGTCGGTAGAGGAGTTGTCTAGAGTGTTTCGGTGGGGCCAATAGAGCCTCTCTACAAAGGTGTGGTTGATGTATTTCAGTTTGAGCATAGGTTTGAGGATGTCAATTTAAGAGATATTGAGCTAGTGTGGTATGTGATGAATTGGAATTCCAAAGTTTGAGAGAAATTTTATTCCTAAAAGAGAAACTGAGAAAATGATGTTTCCTCGAGTAGTGAAATGTTTTCTTGATTTTTGTTTGAGCTATGTGTTTTTGACGGAAGTCTTTCGCAAATTGAACTTGGCTTTATGCTGGCATGTGTGGTCCTTATCAGTTCAGAAAGAATAAAGGAAGTATTTGATTTCGGTATTTGAGTGGTTTCTCTTTTGGCTTATGTGGTGTTTATTTGTAAACTACCTACTTGAAAAGCTGAAGGGATTTCATGATGAATCTTCGCTTTTTGAATTTGACCCTTTTGGTGTGAAGTTGCCATTTCGTGGTTGCAACGAGAATCCGTTATTTTTAATTGGGTTCTATTTATAAAAGGGATTATTTAAAGCGAGTTCCGTGTGCGTCCCTAGTTAAAGAATGTGCTCCTTGTTTAAGTGAGGAGATTGATTGGGAGATGGCACAAGTGTCCCGTGTGTCATGTGCAGGTCGTGTGGTTTGGTACAAAAGGAGAAGTTACCCCAAGGTACATTGAGTTGATTTCAATAGTTGCGGGGATTCGAAAGTTGGCGTATCGCTAGGATTGTCTCGGGTCCATACGCGATGTATACAACATTTGGTATGTTCTGGTGCCGAGTTAGTACCTGGGGGATCCGGAGTTTGAATTTTCGTTAACATCGTTAACCATCGAGTAGGATTTTACCTTCGAGGATGAGTGTTGAGGCAGACGTCGGTTTACGTAAAGGTATTGTGATCGCATCAGTCCGAGAGAGACAACTTGAGAGTTGGAGTCTCGCATGAGCGAGCAATAACCAAATTTGTTCACAACTGGAACGTGTTATATGTTGTTTCGTTTTGGAGGTAGTATTCTTTTGTTTAAAACAACGTTTAGAATTCAGGGTTGAATTTCGTTAAGGGGGGTAGAATGTAATATCCCGATCATTCATTAATGCAGTCAAGAGGGGGGTGCCCCTTCTCCAAAACCCTAGTACCCCTGCTACAATACTGCCACCACACTGTAGCAAGTGTGTACTGTAGCATCCCCCTTCCCTGCTGCTCTGCCAAGAGGAGGAGAAGAGGAGAAAGGAAGGAGATGAAGGAAGAAGAAGAGGAAGAGAGGAAGAGGAAGAGAAGAAGAGGTAGAAGAAGGGGGTCTTTGCGAGGACTTTAGCGAGGTCCATATTAGAATTCGTGGGTAAATTCATGTTCCCCATTAGTTATTGCAATTCTTTTATATGTGACTTGTCGCCGAAAGTCATATTAGTACCCTGCTGTTGTAGATCGATATTTCTGCAGTTCTAATGATCCATAAGTTTCAATTAGTTCCAAGTGAAATTAGGGATTAGAGTCTCCTAGAGTTATGTGGGTAATTGCGATAGCTTTCTGGAAAGTCTTGGATTATAATTTTTGGATTGATAGATATTTAGTCACGATTTTTGCAATCCGAGTGTCTGTTCAATCCCTGGGATTCGGGCAACGAACATGGTTTTACATATTAAGGCTTGGAAACAAGCAAATCTGGACTTTTGGTCTTCATGACTTAGATAGATAGCTTAATACTGATTCCACAGAGTCAAAGTTCATATTTTTTGGACAAGTAGAACGAAAGTTATGGAATTTTGAATTGTTCATTGCAATTCTGTCCCTCTGTTGGGGACAGTCGGGAAAGATTGCTCTGTTAGCAACTTTTTTTGCAGAATGAAAAAATTATAATAAATTTATTATGGACGCTAGTTCTCTCTAGATTCTATAATGACTTAGATCATTGTGTTTGGTTGTACCAATTAAAAGATATGTAATTTCTAAGTCGATAGTACCGAAGATGGTAGAACTATCTTCGGAGATAAAAACTAGGGTTTAGATGGATTAATCTGAACTTCCGGTCACTTGAGAATTTGTGGGTATGTGTGTGTAGATTCCAGAGAATTTAAGTTCATGATTTTTGGAGCTTTGAGTCAAAAGTTATGGTTATCCTATGGTGGCTGTCTGTTTTGGACAGACTGGGACTTGGCAACGTAATGGTAATATTTCGGGTCACGAATAGGAGCGAATGAGTTCGTTTAGTTTTATTTCTATACTATGTGCAATTGAATGGTTCTCTTAGTATGCTTTACGAATGCCAGGTGGTGGTGAGAACCCGAGGATAGAGTCATCTTTTCGTCCTCATCCGTCTCGCGGTTGAGGCAAGTGCAAGCAGTGTAGAGTAATTGTGGTGCTATATTCATGATAATTGCCATGGTTTAATTGAATGGAAGTTTATCTATGATTTTGCCATTGAATGTTATTCTCTCATGGTGGGTTGAGAATATTAAGTTCTTTTGCATCATGGCATTCATTCTTCAATCTTGGACTACGTGGTAGCTAAGAATTGATTCTTTTAAAGTCCCCATCATACATTGGACGGGTATGAGATCCCCATCATGTATTGGACGAGCATGAAGTCCTCACACTCTTGGAGTGTGGGCTTGAGGTCCCTATGCCTGAGGGCACAGGCTTGAGTATGCATCGACGGGTGTACTACTCCGCATTACTAGTAATTACAAAGAAAGAAGAAAGTTGCATTCTTGTCATTTGCATCGCATGAAAGTATAAGAGGTTCAATTATGGATTCCTTGCTGATGTTCATGAAAGTATAAGAGGTTAAAATATGGATTCCTTGCTGTTGTTTATATGAGGATTTTGTTATCTTCATTATCTGTTCAAGATGATTTGTCTTTTACACTGTTGTACTTTGCTGAGTCGTGGACTCACGCTTGTTGTTGATATTTCTTTTAGGTACTTCTTGAGACATCGACATGCATGGGAATGGGTAGTTTTGGTGCACTTCACTCCTGATCACCAAGGGAAAATAAAATAGCTCATTTACTTAACCTTAAATGATCCTATTATTACTTTTATTCTTAGACTGTGTTTAACCTTCGTGATGATTGAGTTTTGTAATTGGTTTAGTCAAGTTTGTGTTTTGGATATTTATGTTATGCTTTATCATTTCTTTTTAGAACTTGATTTATTTACTCTTACATGCTAGAATATTACAAGTGACTTGTTTAGTCTTTCATTCAAAAGGAACATTGAAGAATACTGAAATATCCTTATGGTTCTGCTAATTGATGATTAGAACAAGGTTTATGTCTAGAATCTTATTTTCATTATAGTAATGCTAGCTTGTTAGATATTGAAACGCTTGCTGTTAATTGTTAGTGGATAGAAGTAATTGAATTGTTGAGTTAGTTTAGTAGCATCCTAGGCTCATAGTTGAGCTGGGGTGTTACATACTAATGCAACGACCTACAACACATGAACTCACTTAACCACATGCTATGATAGCTCCACTTGACCACAAACAAAGTGGAGATGATATCCTTGCAATTCAATCAAGAGCAAGTAAGAAAATTAATAGAAAAAAGCACAATTCCAAGGGGGCAGCAATCAGCTAGCACAAACCCTAGAACAGTGCTTCAAAGCAATATGAAATGTCATGAATTTTCATGGTGCTACAGTGCATAGCCCCTCTCTAGGGTATTAAGGACGTGTGGGACCCCCCCCCCCAACTTGGGCTAAACCCAAACTAACTCTATTTGACCAAAGTTGTCAAATTGGCCTTTAAGCCCAACCTAAAACTAAATTGTTTTAAAACATGAAAAATAGTTCTAATATATATATGTGACACATTTAGGACCTATCAAGTCATAGGTATGCAAGCCCATCTTTTAATTCCATGTGAACTCCTTAATTGAGTTAGATTGCTCAATTCAGCCTTTTAAGCTTTTTCGGCCTAAATTGAGTAGTTGGACTTGGATTCCTTCAATTCCAGCTGCATGAGCTTGTCTTGGACTTCCCTTGGACGTGGGAGAGGTAGAGGTGGGCTTAGGTGGCCGCATGAGCTTCCTTCCCTTCTTGGCTTGGCCGCGCGAGTCTCCTCTCTCCTTGGTTTGGCTGTCACATGGGCTCCCTTGGCTTGCTTCCTCCTTGTGCTCTCCTTTTCTTCTCTCTTGGGCCTGCCTCCCTCTTCTCCCTCTAGTAAACACTATTTCTAGGGCGCCCAGCATCCCCACATTTACACAAGTAAAGCCGTAGTCGCATTATTTCAAGCAAACTATAATTATGAACATTAAGTTTGGCTTTAACCTTGTGATAGTGTTTGAACTCTTGATGTGTAGGTATGTATGTCATGAAGCTAGGGTAATTCTCATCACTTGGAGGCCCAATTGGTGATTTGGAGACTTAGAGAACTGTACATGCAGAGCGACATAGGTAGTGTGGTGCGGCGGCAGCTTAGCGAGGACGCGACTCACGTCGCAGCCCACTGTAGTGAGGTGGGCGCTAGCCGCCGGGTAGCACAGATGACAAGCGCGCAAGGCGGTCCGACGAGGGCGCAAGGTGGCCCACTACAGTGAGGGAAAGCTGCAACGGCCAACGGGCAAGGCGGTGCGGTGTGAGTCTTGGCCGGCAACTGGCAAATAAAACAAGCAAGAATGTGAGTTCATGACTCTGATTTATGATTTTTTTTTGTAGACTGTAAGTATCAATGGATTGAAATGAATAGAGACAATAGCCACGTTATTTGATTGATTGATTGTTGACTATAGACACGTTCGTAAATTTGCAAAAATGGACAAGCGAATGTCAACACATGAACGCTGCCTCTATTTTCATCCTGGCTTTGCCACAAACTGGTGGGGATGTAACTGAAGCTGTGGTTGTTGAATCTATGGTTGCCTCCTCTCTAGGATGGGAAGGCACACTTCGGGAAGGTATTTGCCTGTGATGTTGCTGCTCTTGAGCATCTGACCTATTAGTATTAGTATTAGTATAGCAGAAGCAATTGGAGCTCTCAAGGTAAATCCGTACGTTAAGTCCTCCGATCACAGGACGCCACCTTTCGTTGTTGTCGCTGTTCTTCACGAAAACGCCGTTGCGCACTCGCTCTGCCGGTCATTTGGTTGTTCACCCGCACGAGCCGGTCGATGCACCTTTCAGTCGATTTTTTTTAAAAATAATATTTTTTTAAACAAAATTACAAAAATATATAATCACCCCAAAAAATTATAGAAATGAGTTCCTGTCGCCAGTTGAAATGGCGACAGGAACCTATCGCCATTTCAACTGGCGATAGGGACCCTGACCGCTCCTGTCGCCGGTCCAACTACCTATCGCCATTTGAAATAGCGATAGGAATGTGAACAGTGTTCCTGTCGCCATTTCAAATGGCGGTAGGAACCTATCGCCATTTGAAATGGTGATAGTATGCCATGTATAAAATACCGTAAAAATCCTTCCAAACCTCATTTTAATTACAAAAAAACAGAATCGAGAAGGAGAGGAAGAGAAAGAAAGGTAGCGAAGCGCTGCTCGTTCGTCACGGAGGAGATAGATTCAGAGAGCAGTGGATCTAGTAGACCGGTCATCTTACAGGTACATTTTTCGATTAGAATTAAGTAGATTAGCGAGTAGAATGAAGTAGAATATGGACATAGAATCAAGTAGAATAGCGACATAGAATTAAGTAGAATAGATAATTGTAGCGTAAATTATGTATAGAATTGTAGTGAAAGAGCGACTAGAATCAAGTAGAATAGGGACTAGAATGAAGTGGAATATCGACATAGAATCAAGTAGAATAGCGACTAGAATGAAGTAGAATTATGACATAGAATCAAGTAGAATAGAAATTATGTATTACATTATATTTTTGAAATTTGTACATGATGTCAAATTATGTAGAATAGCAACATAGAATTAAGTACAATGTCCAGTAGAATTAAGTACAATAACGAATAGAATCAAGTAGAATATGGACTAGAATGAAGTAGAATATCAACATAGAATCAAGTAGAATAACGACTAGAATGAAGTAGACTAGCGACATAGAATCAAGTAGAATAACGACTAGAATGAAGTACAATAACGACTAGAATCAAGTAGAATAGCGACTAGAATGAAGTAGAATTGTGACATAGAATCAAGTAAAATAGCGACGAGTGTAGTTCATCGATATTATTTGAGATGTGTATAGTGTAGTTCATCGTACATGTTTCAGATTTTTACAATGTATGCACTTAATTTGTAGATATGGCGACGGATGCCAAGATGAGTTGCTTGACCGGTGATTGATGCACATCACCGTAGCTGCCTCAAGACTGCGTGCTCCCAAAGCAGGCGAGGCGTCGATTGAGCTTGGCGCTGATTTGCGCGCGACGCCTATGAGGGCATGGAGGTCGCACGCAGATGGATTCCGAGGTACGATAGTTTTAATACACTCAATCGCAGATGACTATTTTGCGTGCATTCACGCTTATTCGTAATCGCTTTGACACAAAGTTGAGAGCGGCAGCCTCCTTGCACTAGCGAGGATGGTGGAGGCGACTTTTGAGGATGATCAGACCGTGGTGGTGGTCGACGCCCAGGCGCTTCCGACGACCGGGCGCCGCCGACGGCGTTGGTTGACCGCCGAGGCCGGAGACGACACGTTCCACCTTCCGCGGCGGGAGATGACGCCGACGCCGCAGACGTGAGCTTCTCGCCGGGTTGTTATCGCGCAGCCGCCCCTGGCGGCGCACGACATCTCGGACACGTGGCGACTAACCTCCTAGCGAGGTTCCACGATATGTCGCTGGCGGCAAAGAATTACACCGAAGTTCAAGAACAAGACGGCCGACGTTGAAGTGGATCCGCCGTTCTACGTAAGTATTTGTAATTATTGTCATCTCGCTTAAATTGTGATGTGAACCTTGTCTTTGAATTCTACATTTCTTCTTGCGTACCGAGCGATGGCGCTGGCGCAGGGACGTGGTTGTTAGGAGGCACTTTGAGGCCTACCGCTATGGTTGTTCGGGTGGGTCATGTTTTTGGGTCCCACGGCGACAGATACGACAAGCAAGACGTCCAAAGACGCACACGAGGTGGCCAACATGGAGATTGATGAGATCCCTCCACGCTGGGTCCGGCGTAGCATTTTGTGTGACGCATCACAAGATCAGGCGGCGCGTGCCACCGCATCTAGGACAACTCCATTCTCTCCGGATGTCCACTACTGCAGCCTATGGTCCTTCGGCGCTTCAGATCGGACGACGATACCGGACTTGAGAGCATATACGATCACCTTGTACGCTATGCCGATGAGGTGGACCGCCCCACCATGGGCACGGTTTGGTCGCCGACGGGTTAGTTTTATGATCATTTTTATGTATTGTAATCACAATTTGGTGTGCTAAGTTTGCGGTGTTCTATTGCACAGTCACCTTCACGCCGATCACTTCGCAGGGTCTTACCCGAGTACATCGCGATGTTCGATCACCGACCGATGATCGCGTCATCCGACACCGTGACACTACGGAGAGGCTTATCCAATGAAAGCACCGACGGATTTGTCGGTCCTCGGCACGTGAGACTACGAGCATCTTGGTACACGCGAGCCCTTGGTACATGATGTCTTCGTGGAGGAGTACCAGTGCGGCGGGTCATGCGCCGATTCGGTCTCACGACAGAGATCCCAAAGACCTTGGGGATACGGTGCGCCAAGACGTCCATGCGTAAGTTCACATGTTTACTTCTTTCACACAATGTAATTATGTGTCAATAAATAATTGTGTTGGTGTCCACAGTACACTAGGAAGGAGTACGAGCTCGATGTCTGGTTGGATAGGATGTGGCCTTGGGTCGAGGTTTGGAGTCACGCTACCGACGATATCATCCAGTGTGGGAGGATCCCTATGACATCGAGACGACGCGGATTACATGGATTGGTACTCTAGTTTGACGAGGCTTCGCTGCGTCCCGGTCGTGGTCGACCCACCACGACATGAGGTCGCGACGTCCGACACGCACTCCTACCCACCAGTATTCGCTTTCCACCTCTCAGACGTATTGAATCGCTCCTTAATTCATATCTATCTTGCCGATTATGTTTCCAACTTGTGCGACGGATCTACACCGGAGATTCTCGAGGTAGCAACCACCGTGCACCGAGGACGCAGGGACACGAGAGGGCTTGTGCGGCGGATCATCGACGCGCTAGACGAGGCATCTAGATTGCGACTTGTGTCGACGCCGAGGACTCGGTGGACCGACCATCTTGGGACGAGGGTCACGTCGGATTTAAGGGTCACCTCGACGAGGTGGTTCACGCCCACTGCTCCTACCCGGACGTGGCGGGCGGTCATCGTGGCACCATGGTAGAGCAAAGATCGACAGGCTCATCGGCACGCGCCGCGCTACCAAGTATGACCACCTTGCTTGCTTACTTTAACGTAATGCTTGTTTCTTTCAACCCGATAGTTACTAACGGCAATATTCTCTATCAGTCCCGAGCTCCACTATCACGTGGGCGTGGGTACACGGAGTCGCTTGCATATCTCCGGACAAAGCAGTATGACCACCTTGGGATGATTATGTTTTTTTTCGTGTTTTCGGATGATTACGTTTGTAACATAATACTTCACAGAACGCCTCGGAGGACGGTTTATTTCGAACGACGAGGCAAACCTATCGATACCCATCGATTGCTTCTTTGATGACCCGTGATGCCTCGCTCAACTTGGAGGCTTCTCACCGCAAAGTGCTCCGCCATCGACACAACAGACACAGGAGGAGGAGGCCCTCGCGACACCACCCTGACTACTCGTCTCGGCCGGCCAATCATCCCGCTCGAACCTCTCACATACTCGGACCGTCAGCAGTAGAGGCCAGGCGACACGGGAGAAGTGCTCCAAGAGGCCGCCAAGAGATATTTGGTCCTTCAAATATCACCATACCATGTAAATATTAATATATGAACAACTCTTATTATGCTAGTCTCATGTTTCAAATCTCTTTTAGTACCATGTTTCAGATTCCATTCTTCCGTGTTATTCGTGATCATCGTAATATCACTTAGCTTCAGACTTACGAATAATTAATATCTCAAACGCCCTCGTAAAATTCTACAAAATTCATCGTGACTAGAACAACATACGATCATTATAAATTGTTATTGCGAGATTAATAGATTTTGTACCATTAAAAATTTATAAAAATCATAAGTATGTAAAGTGGACTTGCAAATTAGGGTTGGAGAGAACTCGTCGCTATTTCAATTGGCGACGAAACCTATCGCCATTGAAATGGCGACAGGACCTATCGCCATTTCAACTGGCGATAGATAATGGACCGCGATGAGGAGCGGTCGCAGAACTCATTTCTGTAATTTTTTGGGGCGATTATATATTTTTGTAATTTTATTTTAAAAAAATATTATTTTATTTTAAAAAATTCCCTTTCAGTCTCGGTCGTCGCTGTGGTGCCGTTTCGTGGCCTTTCTCGCCTGAAGCTTCCCATTTGTGCCACTGCGCAGCCGCCAGCGCAGCAAACCCAGCGAGCCCTAAGGCCGCCACGACCCCCACGCACGCGCGTCGATTTCTTCTTCCCCTCTCACTGGCGCCGCCGATCCGCCCCCAGTGCCCCCTCCCCTTCGCCTATGTCGACCGCGCCGCCCTCTCCTCCCCTTCCACCCTTCGCCACCCCCGTCGCCCGTGTTGGAGAGTCAAACCCACCGCCGCCCTTCGACTGCCGCTCGCTTCCTTCCCCCTCCGCGTCCCATTTTCTTCCTCTCCCTTCTCCGTTGCCTCTCTCCACTAGCTCCACCGCTCCCTCCCTCTTCCTCCTCCGTTGCCCCCTCGACCCCCCTCCCCAGTCGCCGCCTCGGCGCCTCCCCTCCAGTCCCTCCCCTCGGGCTGTTCGGCCCGATCGGTCCCCCCACGTCGTCCTCGCCTCCCCAACGACGTTCGCGCAAGCAAGGCCGACGAACACCAGCTCTTCGGCTCAGAGGTAATTTGTTACCTTTTTTCGCTACTTAGCAATTGGTTCTGTTTCTGTTTTGCCTGTGTTTTTTTCTTCCCTTTTTGGATTTTTTTGTTTGCTGATCTTTCTCGGTTTCTTCTTGTGTAGAGAGAACCAGGTGAAGGAGATGCCGTCGAGACAATCCGTGAGGATTGGCACCAAGGCTGGCGCGACCATTCCATCTTCAAACTCATTTAGTTGATTTATTTATCATGACTAATGTCTCGTGCTTCCTGAAGAGCTGGAGGCAAGGGAGGCCGGGGCTAGCGAGGTTTGCGCTGTGCGCGCTCCCGCACACCTCGGGATTATCGCTACATGGCCGCTTCAGTGGGGCTAAGGTTCGGTTCATCCATAATTCGTCCGAATTGATTTTTAGTGGATGCATTCCTTAACATCAGTAATGCGGAAGGATATAAACTTGTTTACCTTGCATCATGTGATCTGTAGGTCATATACAAAATAAAGCTTCCGGGTAATGCAGTGCTAGGTGAAG
The DNA here is from genome assembly GCA_036346405.1 of Phyllostachys edulis. NCBI lineage: Eukaryota > Viridiplantae > Streptophyta > Magnoliopsida > Poales > Poaceae > Phyllostachys > Phyllostachys edulis. The sequence goes on along the minus strand of CM070568.1, from coordinate 20,939,735 downwards.
GAAAAGCAGAAAAACAGAAACATGCTATAATTTTCACTCGAGGTGAAGGTCTACAAACTACAGATATGAATCAAGTATGCAACATTGGTGCGTCTGGTTCTGCAAGGATTTTTTTCACCGTCTGTTTATACCATGCTACCATATATAATAGGAACATTATATGGAGGAGACTTTGAAAATGAGAAATGTGCTGCAAGAGTTTCTGAAGAGCATTGGTGCGTCTGGTTCTGCAAGGATTTTTTTCACCGTCTGTTTATACCATGCTACCATATATAACAGGAGCATTATATGGAGGAGACTTTGAAAATGAGAAATCTGCTGCAAGAGTTTCTGAAGAAACATGATGGTGCGATGTATCCATCTATACTTGGTGTAAGAGAATATGTCACCAACTTGCTGACCCCCTGGCCCCTTCCTTCTAAATTTATGATTAATTTGATCCGTTGCTATTTACTTGCATAAATTAGACTATAATTATGTGGTTGGTTTTGCAGTGGTTCTTCTCTTATGCCGTTCATGTCAAACCAAGAGACAAGCTTTGTGCCTATTGGACAACGTGTACTTGCCAATCCTTTGAGATGATTCATCTTACTATGGATATATGACTATCACAATATAGTACATATTTCATGTTTTTATGGATTTATTGTACTCATTTCAAGTATGGTTCTTTCTGCAAGTTCATATGTTTATAATTCCTTAACTCTGTAATGAACATAGGATTATGGGGATTTTCAGTACAGTGGTAATGTCTATTTATTCGGTTGAGTTGGCTACTTAGTTTTGCTTCTTTCTTCAACATCACCAATGCTCGATACCTTTTTTGTTTGTAAAGAAACTTAAAAGATTTTTTTGGTGATCTATTTTCCTGAACATCTTTCTGTGCAGAGTTCGATTTCATTATGGGCATCCTCATATCTTCGATCGACTTTTCCACCTCACAAGGGGTGGTGTAGGCAAAGCATCTAACATTAACAATTTTAGCGGGGATATATTTGCTGGTATGCTATTAACTTTTTGCATTATTGTTTGGTTCTGGGAAATTTGGAAATATTATGTTAGTATCTGTCTCTTTATGACAGGATTCAGTTCAACATTGCGTGAAGGAAATGTTACGCCAAGTTGTCAAGGGAAGAGATGGTAGTCCCAATCAAATTCCACTATTTGAGCCGAAAATAGCAAATGGTAATGCAGAACATACACTGAGCCGTGACGTCTACTAACTTAGACATTGTTTTGATTTCTTCCGAATGTTGTCCTGCTACTACACTACTATTGGTTTTACTTGAGCACAATGGTACTATCTTTGCCATAGACTTTTCAAGTTTCTGAACCATCGGTTAATCTTAACCTTTGTAGTTGTCCTGTTCCTTTTCAAATTACAGTATGGACTGTATATGTATTCCTCTATGTGCGCTTAGTATCTGTCTCTTTATGACAGGATTCAGTTCAACATTGTATGAAGGAAATGTTATGCCAAGTTGTCAAGGGAAGAGATGGCAGTCTCAATCAAATTCCACTATTTGAGCCGAAAATAGCAAATGGTAATGCAAAACAAACAATGAGCCACGACGTCTACCGACTTCGACATTGTTTTGATTTCTTCATAATGTTGTCCTGCTACTACACTACTATTGGTTTTTACTTGAGCACAATGGTACTATCTTTGCCCTAGACTTTTCAATTTTCTAAACCATCGGTTAATCTTATCCTTTGTAGTTTTCCTGTTCCTTTTTAGATTACAGTATGGACTGTATATGTATTCCTCTATGTGCGCTTGTATCTTTCCCTCGGTGGCCTTGATGAAGCACTAGCCACTGCAAAAAAAAAAGTTTATACACAATGAACCTCTCCAAGTTGCTCTCACTTCACAATCTTTTGTGCAGCTTGGGTTCTTGATGGCACTGCCTATAGTGATGGAAATTGGTCTAGAGAGAAGACTCAGAACTGCATTGAGTGACTTTGTACTTATGCAGCTGTAGTTAACATCTGTTTTCTTCACAAACTCTCTTGGCACCAGAACTCACTACTACGGAACGACGCTGCTCCATGGAGGAGCTGCAGAGTATAGAGCTACTGGGCATGGATTTGTGGTGTTCCACGCCAAATTCGCCGAGAACTATCGATTGTACTCAGCAGCCATTTTTTCAAGGATATTGAGTTGATTATTTTGCTTGTTGTGTATGAAATCTTTGGGCAGCCATACGGAGGAACTATCCCATACATCACCAGAATTCCCATGTGGTTCATGGCCCTCACATGGCTCTCTGCACCATTCCTATTTAATCCTTCTTGTTTCGAGTGGCAGAACATTGTGGGTGACTGGACTGCTTGGAATAAATGGATTAGCAACCGCCAGGATATTGCTGTACCGCCAAAGCAAGGTTGGGAGTCTTGGTGGGAGAAAGAGCAGGAACCTCTTAGACATTCTGGAAAGCGTGGCATTGTTGTTGAAATAGTGGTTGCATTGAGCTTCTTTATCAACAAATATGGTTTTATTTATCATTTGAACATAACCAAACACACAAAGGGCGTGCTGGTAATTTGCTCTTCTCATTTAATATTACTTGATGTATTTATGCTTCTCAACTTGCATGCACCTACATTCCTACGTTCGTCGTGTTTGGTTCGCACGATTTCTTTAGGTTTCTGTGCTTCAGATCCTATTGATTTCTATGTTATGTTGCAGATTGTGCTGTTTGGCCAAATGGAGCGCTACCTCTGCCGCGTTCAGTTTGTCCGTCATGCTCGTTTTTCCGGGTAATTCAGTTGCTTGCTGATTGTCGTAAACCTTTTCGATTTTGGATCTTCTGGTCCTACTGATTTTTATGTTATATCGCAGATTGTGTTGGCCGGGCGATTAGCCCACCAGGTCTCAATCACTCATTTAGTCCGCCATGATCATTTTTCCAGATAATTTCGTTGCTTGCTGGTTGTCGGTACCGTCTTCGGTTTTCTACTATCTTATGGTTTTATTTTGTTTTTACTAGGTCTACTGATCGACTCGCTGTTTCGTACGCCTCAGCCCCGATAGAATGATCTGTCCTTTCTCAAGGACCATCTTAGCTTTGCTTCATTTTTTTTAAACAAAAAACTACATAATAGTCAGTAGTTCATCGATGCAGAGGGATTCCCTACTAATTCTAAATAATAGAGGTAGCAGTGGGTTCATCGCCTAGTGTTTTCTTTTCCTTCCAAATACACTTAGTTCTGTTACTTGTTGTGCTTATGAAATGATCCCAGTCTTTAGCGTAAATTCGTAACTGATTTGCCTACTGAGTGTCTACCTGATTTTGTGTCTTTTTTCGGTACTTACACGTTGCATATACCAATTTCTTTTTACTATGCCTCTTCGTTTTATTTCTGTTGTTTTGCTAAGTGGTTTTTTTTTTCATACATGGTGAATTTACATCCTGTATTAGTGAGTTGTCCTTCAGATTAATTTACTTATATTTTGCTCTTTATACCGAAGCGCTTATGCAGAGCCTTCATGTTCTACACGGGTTTCATAATGTTTTCTGTGTTTTTGGTCCGCTGGCACGATTGGTTAATAGTGCCCTTAAAGCCATCAACTACAGGATGAGCTCCGGAAGTCCTTACCTAACGAGTAATACCTGCGTATTTTCACCTATCTTTCCCTTTTTTTTTCCGGCTATTTGGTTAGGCTAATTACAGTTCACTTCTTGTGTTATTCCTGCAGGGATGCTGCAAGAGTCTACAAGAAATCCCCAGAGGCATCGTAGTCTATCTGCCATATCTTAATCTATCTTCTGTATACACCTTTTATTGCTGTTGTCCCTCGTGAATAGATAATGTACTGCGACCATATGACCATCTGCATATATGTGAAGTTACTCTTCTAAACATATGTTCGTACCACTAGAACGAACTGCTATTCAGTCCCCGTCAAATTCCTGAAGGTCCATACTGTTTCGTATACTCCGAGTAAATGTATATGTTTCTCAAATATGTCATTCTAATGTTATTTTTGATGTACCATGCCTGTCCGGACATATATAGCCTATGAACATATATATAGTCAATGTTTAGCATCTACATGTCTGTACTACAGTGCAATGTGATATGCTGCACAACAGTAAATTTTTACTTAGCCAGTTTCCCCCCTAACTGATCTATTTAGCTTCACGTGTGTGGATCTTTCCCGCATAGAATTAACCCTCTTGTTTATGTATTCGTATGCACAACCATTTCATTGCCCCATCTCGCCTTAACCTACATCATTCACACATTTTCAACACGGCGCAGCATCGTGGGCACGAACTTCGTGCCTAGTGTATTATAACTTGCAAGAGGAAGAGGAAGTGGAGCCTGCTCAGGTGACTTTACAACTCGACGCCTGGTTAGTAAAAACAAGAATGACAAAAGCGATAACCACGTCACAGCTAGAATCGTTGAAATCGTGGGAGCGGGGAGGCGGCGACGGCGCTGAATCGCGACTCGAAAGATAGAGAGCGTCGTGACGAGAGACGGACCGATCCCACGGTGAAAAGGCGTGGGCTGTTTTCCCGAGGAAGAGGTGGTGGATTGGGCCGGAAATTATCACCCGCTGGCTCAGCCAAACGCGCCTCCTGGTCGGCCGGGAAAATTTCCCGGGAAGGAAATTTCAACGTGGATTGAACCGGGATCCCGGTTGATCCTGGCTCATCCAAACAAGTAACCATCGTACTATCCATCTGTCCATCCCTTCCCCGTGGGCTCCACCACGCTTCCGCCTGTCTCGCCATCCACCGACGGCACCCGCCACTTCCACCACCCTCCCTTCCACGTGCCTCTGCAGCAGTAGCCACGCCCCACGTCACACCCCCCTGAGCCGCCCCGCGCAGCGAACCCCTCTTGTCCGCCACTTACCTCCTCCCACGTGTCCAATATATCCCAAGCAATCCGACGTGTCACATCCGGACAGGGCCACAGTTCATAGCACGACATGCAGTTCGCACTCGATCCGGCAACTCACGTCCGCCTCACTCCCCCTCGACCCACTACCACCCTACGTCCACATTTCACAACGCTACGCTACCAATGACTTATGGGTCCACGCTAGCATGAGCCCACTCTCCAGTCGGTTATGACTTATGAGCAGGTGCCTAGGCAGCGCGCATTTTCCCGTTGGGCCCCCCCCGCCTGCTGTTGCTGCTGCTGTCTGCGCTGCTGCTACGCCGCTCAGCGACGTTAATGGATCTCCCGCAAAACAAAAGGCTCGAAAACAAAAACCCAGCATCGTCACCGACACGTGGGTCCCATGACCCTAACCCACACGCCAGCAACCCAACGGTCTCCATCTCTCTCCCTCACCGTCATCATTCCCACCGCGACACACCCGCCTTTTTCGCACCAGACCGACATGTGGGTCCCGGTAACCCAGTAAGCCCGCATGTCAGTGAATGCAAGGTCGATGTCGAACCTATTACTCTCCTTCCGTTCCAGAATTATTCCCCAACACGACCCATCCCCCTACCCCTACCCCTGCTACTACTCTCTCCCCTCCCTGCCACTGCCACCCTCGCTTCAATAGCTTTCTCTGGCTTCTGCTGCTGCCGTCGCTATTATTAATCGCCATCAAAACACCACTTCACCTCATTACTGCACTGCACCACCAGCACCACAGTACTGGCTAGTACTACTGCTGCTGCGGCTGCTGCTACGATCTCCATGGCCTCGCAAACCCTAGGCGGTGGCGGCGGCGGCGACTCCTGAGCGGCCGATCCACCTCGCAGCGGCAGCGGCAGCGGCTTCCCCATGAACCCGCTCTGCTGCATCGCGCCCGTCTCGCTCGACCACGCCGCCGACCACCACCACCCGCGCATCCCTGCCCCCGAGCCGCCGTCGCCCCCACCGCCGGCGCCTGCGCCGCAGCCAGCGGCGCCGGCGCCGGCTGCCGCGGCCGTTGCAGGGTGCTGCAGAAGTGGGTGAACTACGGGAAAGGGTGGCGGTCGAGGTGGTTCGTGCTCGAGGACGGGGTCCTCTCCTACTACAAACTCCGCGGCGGAGGGGGAGGTGGGGAGTCGGCGTCGCCGACGGCAGCGAGGGTGATCGGGGAGGATGGCGCGCTGCGGCGGGCGCGGGAGGAGGCCGCGGCAGCGGGGAAGCAGTGGAAGCCCTTCGGGGAGATACACCTCAAGGTACGGTACCTTTCGGTTTCGCGTTGGATTGGGTTTGTTCATACGTGGGGTCGTGGCTTGGGGAAGTGAGGTTTTTGAAACGGCATTGCTCGGGTAATGATTGGCCGAAGGAGTATTGTGGGGTAGATGTGTTTACGGTTAAAAAATTGGGGATGGGTATTATTTTTAGTTTTAGTTTCGCCTTTTGCTATTGATGAGTTGCGATAGGAGAGAGGACTGTTCAATAGATATGCTTGCGTCGTTTCAGAGAATTTATTTTAATGCGGAAACTGATCATTATTATGGAATTATCCGAATGATTTGGCAGAATGCTAGAGGGAACAAGACCAGCATTGCTTTGTTGTAACGGAATTTCCTGCTGTGCTGTTCAGGTTTCGTCAATCCGTGCAAGCAAGTCGGATGATAAGAGGTTGTATATATTCAGTGGAACAAAGACGTTACACTTGAGGTGTGAAACTGAGGAGGACAGGAATGCATGGATAGAGGCATTGCTGGTGGCGAAGGATCACTTCCCGCGGGCACTGACGAGCAACGATTTTGGTCCTGTGGCAGATATTACATTGTCCGCTGAGAAGCTGAGGGTGCGGCTGCAGCAAGAGGGGCTGAATGAAACAGTGATCAAGGAGTGTGAGTCTATTATGATGACTGATCTGCTGGAGCTGCACAACCAGATGAAGTCTCAGCAACAGCAGCATTCTGTTTTGATAGACCGACTCCGGCAATTGGAGGTAGCTTTCCATTTCTAGTTTTGTTTACATGATGATGTTTTGTTTTTGTTGTTGTTTATACTCTTCATAATGCTCTTCTGAAAATTCCGGGAATAAGAAAGATATTTTATTATTTTAGCACAGATTTTAGTCTAAGGATTGGAGCTTTACATGACATTATTTTGTAATCACTGGAATGCTAGCAGGTCTTTATTCCTGTTTGTCATAATTGCTTCTGGTATACCATCATCATTACTAGTTTCACTCTGTCTGTTATATGGTTGCAGTCTTGCAAACAAGCATTTCTCGAGATTAGACAGTACCATATGAATGGAACTTTTGTGCATGTCGTGGTTTATGTGTAAGTCAGGAACATGTTGCAAACATCAGGGCTGTAGACGATTGATGGAGATAAAATCCTTTGAATAAATTTGAGATTCATTTACATTCTGTTGCATTCATCGGATAACTGTTAGTTGTGGTTCAATAATTTGATTTATTTTTATTGACAGACATTGGTTTGCAGCATAGAAAACCATTCATGGCTTAATATGAAATCATTACTTGCTTTAATGAAAATGTGGATTAGTGGTAGAGCGCTGCATCCTTGGAAGCTGCCATAAATTTACTTTTGTTCTTAAACTTATGAAAGATTTTTCTGAAGTGGCACAAAATTTGACCATAATCTTAAGGACCAAAATGGTCCATTTCTTGGTGTAGACAGAGAAAGTTGAGCTGGAGAGAACAGTTGTCCATGAAACTAAAGAGAGGGAAGCGCATAGTTACGCCAACGGCAGATATAGTGGTTAGTAATTTCATTTTCATCCTATCATATCTTGCTTGTGATCTGCATGGCTCTGTCTTTCTAACATGTTTTTATATCATCTTTTGATAAGATTGTTCTTAACCTCCAGAATTTTGTAGTGATGACATAGCACTTATGCCATTTTGGTTTAAGGAACTTGAACCCACGCACACTTTTCATGTTTCTTTATTATTGGCTGGTAGCAAATGGAAAAGCTTTCATCCCAAGCATCTCCACCTATGTTTCTATATTTTAATAGATAAGATGGTAATATAGTTCTCATTTTAATTGTAAGATTTTACATAACTAGCCATAGTCCAGCTTAGGAGCATGGCCTAGCATCATTCTATATTTATTAAACATTAGACGGGCCTTACTGAACATGTTGTGGACGCATTTTATGGCCAGACATCAGCGCCGCAAGCGTAAGCAATTGTGCCGGTTCGGGAATAGCTGAAGGAAAGTAAAGATAGAAAGCATTAGTTAGTATCTCCTTCCGAGATAGCTTTAGATATTCAGTTAGATGTTGCATCCAAGTATGCATTAGTTTCCATTTCGAATACGTGCTGCCCTGGTTTAGGAAAACCGAAACTCCTGCACCTACGCTATATAAGGCAGCGTAATGTAACAGAGAAGCAATCAAGAAATATATTAAGTTTGCCTCATCAAATTGCCGACATCAGAGCCTTGAACTTTCGGTTGGTAGCAGCACCACCAAACAGATCAAGGGCGACAGAAGCTTCGCTTACCGATCTCCTACCGAAACTCTCAACCGGTCTTCCTCTCATATCAACTTGGTATCAGAGCCCCATCCACCACCCTTCACCATGGAAAGCAAACCCTAGACGATGTATTCCAGCAACTCGTGGTCATGATGGCAGAAATCAGCGGCATCAAGGCGCAACAAGCTGCTCACGACCATGTGATTGCCAATTTGAGGTCCAGCGGCTCTGCAGCACCTCTGGCGGCTAACAGTGGGCATGGTGGCAACTCCTCGCGGGAAAGCCCCCCGATCACATGTCACGCGACGACGACGATAGACGAATAACTCCTTGCTTCCACAAGCTTTTTTTCCGACCTACGACGGCGAAGAAGACCCCCTACCATGGCTCAATTGGTGTGAGCAATTCTTTCGGGGACATCGCACTATGTAAGAAGAGAAGGTTTGGTTGGCATCCTACCACTTGATTGGCGCCGCCAGGAAAAAACTGCCGAACGCAGAATCGCCCGGTCCGGAAGAAAAATCTCGCCGCTTTTCCTAGATTTTGCAAGCTCAAATTCTAAATTTCAAATTTCAACTGGTTTTTAATCAACTAAAAGCAAATCGGGAAAAACCGATAACCGATCGGTTACCGTTTCCGGCCAGCAACCGAGAAAGTGCAGTGCTTCGGTTCTTTTATCCGCCGCCCAATAGTGGTACTACCAACTCGAACGAGACGAGGGCATGCGTTGTCATGGGTACGATTTTCAGAGTACATCAACATGCGGTTCGGACCGCCCCTCCGCAGCAACTCCCTGGAGAATTGGCGCAACTTCGACATACAACGATAGTAGATGCATACAAAAAGAAGTTTTTGGCACTGTTGTGTCGCGCAGAGCTGCTTTCAGCACTACAACAAGCACTACAACAAGTTCAACTCTTCATAGCCGAGCTAGGGAAACCATTGCAAACCGACGTCGAGCTCCAGCACCCTATGCATCTTCAGACTGCCATGAGTCTAGCTAGGGCGTACGAGCAACGACTTGAGGGCTTGACAATGGAGCCGAAGCCAACACAACCCCCACCCCCTCGGGGGGGGGGCACATTTCCTCTCCGAGCGCCATAGCTACACCTACGCCAGCACCTACAACAACGTCAGGCACGACGACTCCCCAGGCTTCCCGATTTTGTCGCCTCTCCGTTGAGATGTCTGACCGTCGTGCTAAGAGGTTGTGTTATAATTGTCCCGAGAAGTTCTCTCGGAACCATCGTTGTTACATGAAGGGCATATTCCTCCTAGAACTTGATGAAGCTAATACAGAGGACGACGAGCATGTTGAGATTTCCTTGCATGCTCTTATCGGCATTCGTACGGGTCGTATGATGTGCCTTCCGGTGGAGATCAATAGTCAGAAAGTACTCGCCTTGGTGGATTCCGGCTCGACGCACACCTTCCTTGCCGAAGCTGTCGCTAGCCGCCTTGGATTGTCGCCTACACCACGACTTGCCATGGGTGTCACGGTTGCTAATGGCGACCGCATGACTAGCTTCGGGTATTTGCACCATCACACGTTTTCTGAAGAATTCTTTGCAGATTGCTATGTCATTCCATTGGATGGATTTGATATCGTACTTGGTGTCCAATGGCTTCGGAATCTTGTACCAATTCTTTGGGACTTATGAAGCTCACCATGTCCTTTTGGCGCGACGATCACCGTGTCACATGGACCAGTCATGATGCACTGAAGGCTACCAGTCAAGCTTGTGCCATTACCGGCCGGGAACTAATGCAGGACCTTCTCGGTGAGTTCTCCGATGTCTTTGAGGAACCCCGGGGACTTCCGCCCAAACGAAGACTTGACCATCATATCCATCTATTGTTGGATATTGTTCCTGTCGCGGTGCGGACCTACCGCTACCCTCAACTCTTGAAGGACAAGATCGAGAAGCAATGTGATGATATGCTTGCACAAGGTATTATTCGGGAAAGCACGTCTGCACTCTCCTCTCCGGTTCTCCTTGTCAAAAAGTGTTTTTGCGTGGATTATCGAGCTCTCAATGACAAGACTATCAAAGACAAATTTCCTATTCCGATCGTCGATGAGCTTTTGGATGAGCCCAATGGGGCTTGTTTCTTCACTAAGCTAGATTTACGTGGTGGTTATCATCAAGTCTTGATGCACGGCCTTGATATTGAGAAGACGGCTTTTTGCAGAGTCACTTCGAGTTCTTGGTAATGCCCTTTGGTTTGACCAACGCCCCGGCCACTTTCCAAGCCTCGATGAAAGTCATCCTTAAGCCCTTCCTTCGTCGTTTTGTGCTTGTTTTCTTTGATGATATTCTGGTGTATAGTACAACTTGGGTAGAACATCTACAACAAGTTCGCACGGTTCTTCAACTTATGCGTCATCATTAGCTGGCCCTCAAGAAGTCTAAGTGTCTCTTTGGTGAGGAGTCCGTGACCTATCTCGGCCATATCATCTCCGGCCAAGGTGTGGCCATGGATAATGATGAAGTGGCAGCGGTTTAAGCATGGCCGACTTCCCATTCGCTTCGTGGATTTCTTGGCCTCACCGTTACTATCGCAAGTTTATTAAGGAATACAGCTCAGCTGCGGCTCCTCTCACTAAATTTCGCAAGAAGGAGGCTTTTTCTTGGACGTCTGAAGCTGATATCGCGTTCGCCACCCTCCAGATTGCTCTTGTTTCAACGCTAGTGCTTCATCTTCCTGATTTCGCTAGGCCCTTCACTGTGGATTGTGATGCCTCCGGTGCTGGTTTTGGGGCAATCCTTCACCAAGGGGGTGAACCCATTGCTTTCTTTAGTCGCGCAGTTGCACCCCATCACGTCAAATTGGCCGCGTATGAACGTGAATTGATTGGTCTAGTCAAAGCAGTTCGTCATTGGCGTCCATATCTTTGGGGCCGTGCTTTTGTGGTTCGTACCGATCACTACAGTCTCAAATTCTTGCTTGATCAACGACGATCCCGCATCATACTAGGGTGAGTAAATTGTTTGGCTATGATTTTTCGGTTGAGTTTAGGCCGGGACAACAAAATGCGGCTGCCGATGCCTTATCCCGTCGTGATGAACATTGTTTAAAGACATGCCATCTCCATCCATGGTTTTCTTCTTTTTTTCGTTAGTAACAGAAGTGTCTTCGCTCGAATTCAGCAGTGTCGGGATCAAATTCAAAGTGTATCACGAACATGGGTGGTCTCTGGTGGATGGTTTGATCTTGTACAATGGTTGGATTTTTCTCGCCAAGTCTTCTCTTCTTTGGCCGGATGTATTGGCTGATGCTCATGGTATGGGTCATGAAGGCATTCAGAAGACTTTACATTGTTTTTAGCATCTTTCTTCAATGTTGGTTATGTCAAGGTTTGAGATTATGTCGAAGGGTGTGCGGTTTGCCAAAAGAATAAAATTGAACATCTACATCCGACAGGTCTACTTCACCTGATTGTGCCATCGGTGAATTGGGAATATTTCTATAGATTTCATTGAAGGATTTCCCAAGGTGAGCGGCAAGACTATGGTGTCAAATACAGTCATTTTATTCCTCTTGGACATCCCTATACTGCTAATTCGGTGGCCCGTGCCTTCTTTGACGAGATTGTGCGTCTTCACGAGATTCCATGTTCCATTGTTAGCAATCGTGACCTTTCACAAGTAATTTTTTGACTGAACTTTTTCGCCTCTTGGGCGTCAAGCGTCACATGAGTTCGGCTTTTTATCCTCAGTCTGATGGACAATCGAAAGTGGTTAATCGGACTATTGCTATGTACTTGTGATGTTTGGCGGGTGATAGTCCTAAACAGTGGCTTCAATGGCTTCCTTGGGCTGAATTTTGCTACAATACATTTTACCAGACTTCTTTACAAACCACGCATTTTTGAGTGGTTAATGGTCGTGATCCGCCCACTTTAGTGACTTGTCAGCCGAATACTGCTTGTGTGGTGGTAGTGGATTGCCAGATGCGTTGACATTAGAGAACGTCTTCTTCAAGCTCAAGATTCTATGAAGAAATGTCATGATCAGCATCACTGAGCAGTCACTTTTGAGGTAGGTGATTGGGTTTGGCTTCATCTTCAACACCGTTCGGCGTCTGGCATTACATCTCCATGGTCCAAGTTAGCTCCTCATTTTATGGGCCTTTTGTCATACAAGAGCGTATTGGATCTGTGGCTTATCGTCTTCATCTTCCACCTAAGGCGCGCATCCATAATGTTTTTCATGTTGCACTTCTGAAGCCGTACCATGGTCCAATGCCTACGAGTATGGGGCAGTTGCCGGAGATTGTACATGGTAAAGCAGTTCCTTCTCTAGCATCTATTATTCGAGCTTGCTTGAATCGCAGCACGTGGGAGTTATTGGTTCAATGGGATGGCTCGTTCGCAGCGGATGCTACATGGGAAACCTTGGAGTCTTTCCAGTAGCAATATCCATTATTCCAGCTCGAGGACAAGTTGTTTTGTGGAGAGGGAGGAAATGTTGTGGACGATTTTATGGCAAGACATATCGCCGCAAGCGTAAGTAGTCCAAGGAAGATTCGGCAGATGCGTTACCGATATTGAATCCAATCCGGATTCTGTGGTCGGGCAGGACAAGGCAGTTGTGCTGGCTTGGGAATAGCCGAAGGAAAGTAAAGATAGAAAGCATTAGTTAGTATCTCCTTCCGAGAGTATTAGTTAGTATCTCCTTCCGAGATAGCTTTAGATATTCAGTTAAATGTTGCATCCAAGTATGCATTAGTTTCCGTTTCAAATACGTGCGGTCCTGGTTTCGGAAAACCGAAACTCCTGCGCCTACGCTATATAAGGCAGCGTAATGTAACAGAGAAGCAATCAAGAAATATATTAAGTTTGCCTCGTCAAATTGCCGACGTCAGAGCCTTGAACTTTTGGCTGGTAGCAGGACCACCGAACAGATTAAGGGCGACGGAAGCTTCGCCTACCGATCTTCTATCGAAACTCTCAACCCTTCTTCCTCGCATATCAGAACATGTCTTCCCCCATTTTCCACTTGTTTACTACTCTACTGAAGTCACAAAAGAATGTCGTTTTGGACATCATCACGGTCTTCAATAAACATTTTTGACTACCAATTTCTATTGTAATAAATTTATAAAACCTAACAAAATTATACTTTTATGAAAGTTCTTTTTGATACAAATCTGTACATACCATTTTCATGTATTTTATCCAAATATTGAAAAAGGTACCGATAGCCAAAGTTTAGAAAGTTGACTGCACGTACCCAAAAACGACATTCTTTTGTGACCGGAGGGAATATTGGTGCACAAGTGCAGCTGAATGCTGAATTTTCAAAAAATTTCAAGGTGCTGTCTTCACTTGTTTCTTCGGAGTTTGCTTCTATGAAAAAAACAACTACGATGTCATATCAATGCGTAGATAGCCTGAATGATTTAGTTATTATATGGTTGATTGATATTAGTTAATGCTGATATCTTCCTCCGATTTTATCTCCATTTTTTAATGAATCATCAGACTAGGCAATGAATTTGAATTTTTGTAGGTCATCTTTAGGATGTATATACAGAAAATTGAGCAGCCTTACATAGTTGCATGTTAGTTTCAATAGCCTCTTCTAGACAAGTATATTTTTCTTTACATTTGCCAATACCGTGAGGTAGGAAGATAGGGCTTTCTGATTATTCCTCTAGTCTTGTAGTCAGTGTACTTATTATCTATTGTGAATATGGCTCAGCAAAGAAGCAAAGGTAAGAATTGACATGTCCAAACTTGAATGACCAGCCTAAATAATCTGATTTGAGTTTTTCTGAATCAATTACACAACTTGAGGTGATTGGCAATTTCTTGATGTCATTTCTCTCAATGGATATGTTGGTGAGCCTATTTGGCATTTTATCGAACTTTTCCTTTGTGTCTATCGGTTTAGATACTGAAAGAAAAGAAAGCATTATTTATTAATTAAAACCGTGAAACCCAGGATTTATATATTTCTTGTTCATTGATCAATTTAGTAATTCATGAGACAGCAGTGGGTAGACTGGTAATTTGACTCAGCCTGTACTTATCTATAACCCAAATCTGGGGGGGAAAATATGAAGTATGTACTGTAGACTAGGTGTTCTGTTCAACCAATACTCGTGAGTCGTGAGTAATTAGGTGGTATTCAATGATTATTTGTGTTTCCTTATTTATTTTACTGTTTGGCTACATGAATATGGTTTCAAGTAATGCATATGCGCATGGCTTATTCCATCTGTATACTTTCCTAGAAGGCTGCATATATTCGTAGAGCATATTTTCATTCAGCATAGAAGTAATATGCGATTTGCACTGGTCACCTGCATTGCATTTGATTACACCTTATGCATTCACAAGTCTTTAGAGATAGTCTATTTCCACCGCTAGCAGCTCGTTGAATATTCCACATTAGCACGGAAACAAGATATTTTCTGTTGACTGACAGGACAGTATAAATTCTTTTGAGTGTAATAAATTTATGTATGATTGCTTCCTACACATCCAGCTTATCTTTTTACTGCTTTGCTGAATGTGCAGATTTCTATTCAGTTTTATCAGGAGGGAGTGCAAGCGAATCTGATCCTGACACTGCAAGTCAAGTGGCAGATGTTGAAACTGATGAAGATGAAGTGATGTACTTTGATACAAGAGACTTTTTGTCTGTAGAATCTCTACGAAGTGCCTCATGTCGAAGGAGGGAACTTATGACAAATGGCTGCAATGGATTAGAATATATTGGAGACTCCATTGCAAATACTGTCAAATCTACCCAGTATCCCTTTGTTAAACGCCGAGATAAGTTACCTGAGCCAAAGGAGAAAGAGAAGCCTATAGGATTATGGTCAATAATTAAAGAAAATATAGGGAAAGATCTCTCGGGTGTTTGTCTACCTGTTTATTTCAATGAGCCTCTGTCTTCTTTGCAAAAATGTTTTGAGGATCTGGAGTACGCTTACTTGGTTGACCATGCACTACAGTGGGGAAAGCAGGTATAGTTGATAATCCTTCCCAACTCTTTCTGTAAAGGCCGATTGATGCAAAATAATTGTGTTATTTTGATTTCACTGTGTAAGATCTTTCCTCCTTTCTTTAATGACCATACACTACATTTTTCCAGCTTTCAAGTTGACATTGCTTTGTTGCCTGTTGGATATTGTTCACAATTTAGATAATTGGGCAATGTACTTTTATGCTTGAATTGTGTGCATCAGTGCTTGTTGTAATGCCTGATCCTGCCCTTTATGGAGTTTATCTTCTTTAAAACATGATTCCTATGTATGTGGCCAAAGGATTCTAGTTGTGTCATGAGTAGCTTTGCTTGGTCTTAGTATATCTAAGTATCACAAACTCTTGCCTTGGTTATGTTGAGTTACATGATAATAGCTAAAAATGGTACTCCCTTTATTCTTTTTTACTTGACTTCCTAGAATCCGTGCCGTCAAACTTTCTAAAGTTTGGCCACCAATAGATTTAAAACTATCTAGATTGACTACATAAAAATTATATCATTAGATTTGTCGTTAAAAATACTATCATAATATTATAATTTTATTACTACATGTTAATGTAAAGTTATAAAAAGTAACGGTCAAAGCCGCATCTCGAAGACTGCAAAAAGTCAAAAACGTCAAGTAAAAAAAAACACAGGGAGTACTACTTTAGAGCTGCGCTTTTGTAGTATTAGGGAGGAGAGGAAGATACGAAGGAGCGTCGTTGTCTGCTAAGTCCTTCACTTGTTAAAATATTGCGCCTTTAATTTCTACACAGCATGGAGTAATACAGAATAAACTATGCTGTCCATTGAGAGAAATGTCATCTTACTATTGAATTAAGGTTGTCCACTTAGATAATCAAATTTGATTAAAACCATCTGCAGTAATACAAGTCAATTTGCAAACTAACATTCTACTGATATGTGGTATCTGAAACATGTGAGACAGAATCTGAGTTTTTTATATTTAGATAACATACATATGTCGTACATGTCTATAAGTATAAATTGGCCCATACATTCTGTTGTATAAAAAAAATAGTTGGAAATTCAGTCAAAGATGTTTGTGAGTCTTGAAAAGTATGATGGATATAGGCCAAAGCGTTAAATGTGGTGCAGTGATTCTAGTATCTATTATGGAAACCTTCGCCATTCTCTGCTTAGATTTTATTTATGACGCCTAAAGCAGCTAATGATTGCTTTACGTTGGTTCACACAAACCGGATGATATATTTAAAAGAATTGAATAATTGTACAGGCATATGTTTTATTCTGAAATGAAATCATTATTTGTACAGTTCTTAGTGTTGTATTTGTTAGAATAGAACTCTTCTCTTTTGTATTTCTTTATTTGTATATGGAAACTCTCCCTTGTACATCTCTATATATATTGCCCATTGGGCCCTCTTGAATATACACACAATATTCATAACATGGTATCAGAGCAATGTTCTAGCCTAGCTCGTTCCCATCCGATGCCATCCCCTATTGCCGCCATTGTTCCTTCCGACATTGTCGCCCATCCGGTTGTTGCTCAAAGAACGCCGCCATGAAGTTGTTAGCCTCTGAAGAGTCAGCGCACGACGCTGAAGTCGCCGACTCTCAAGAGCTTGACGCTTCGAGCCCTGATGCTCCACGCTGACGCTACTTCGAAGCTCGACACTCTGGCTGCTGACGCTACCGCAAATTACCACCACCCGGCTCGCCGATGCGATTGGGGTTGTCGCCGTGTTTCTACCTCGCGATCATGGGTCCGTCGCCGGCCACCGCCAGTTCTTGGCCGCCGTGTCCGATGCGGCTGCCACTCATCTGGTCCTCCGGTGCGGTGCAAGAAGGCCGAATGCCGACCTCCTTGTCCAGTCCTCCGGCCAGTACGCCGCCGCTTCCCGCCTCCCGCCTGCCTGGCCTTGCAGGCAGGAACCCTAAGTTCCTCGTGAGTGTCTCCCGTGGCTTTGGGAGTTAGCGGGCTCTTTGGTTCAGCTTTAGCTTACCAATGAGAAAAGGATTAAAAAAAAAAGAAGCAGTACGTCGATCTAACCGCCGCGCCATCCAACGCCGTCTGTTAAACTTCGTTGCCTTGGTCGCCGCGTCGTCCAGCGCCGCCTACCGATGGCTTCCGATCCATCCGCTGCGATCACATTCTTCAGGAACAAAGCTTAATGGGACGAACTACAGGTTGTGGTCTTCACTCATGGAGATCACGCTAGATGGTCTCCGTCTCTGGGGACATGTTACTGGTGCCCGACCTTGTCCGTCGTTGCCGGTTCAGCCTCCTCCCAGACAGCCTCCTTCATCTCCTGCAGAAGATGAGGCCGTCAAGGAGGCAGAGGTATTTTGTCATTGCCGATGCATCGATGAGGCCCGTGTTCGAGCCATCCTAGTGGTCAGCGTCGATGACTCCATCCAGTCAGACATTGTTGGTCTGCGTACCACTTGTCAGATCAGGGACTACTATGCTGAAGCGATATCAAGAGAGCGGCAAATGATGCTCGATTCTTTTTCACTTCAGCGTGAGTTGGAGACGCTTTGCTAGGACTCCTCCGTCGACGACTTCTTCCGAGCCTTGGCCAGTCTTTGGCGCCAGCTAGACTGCTGGCTTCTCGCTTTGTTAGAGTGTCATAAAGCATGTATATGATCGTGATCACCTTCTCCTTTATGACTTCGTTTGCCATCTTCGCCCAGAGTTTGAGCCTGTCAGGGCTCAACTGCTGAGCCGCTTACCACGATCGACAAATACCAAGACTCTTTCGAAGCTTCGTGCTGAGGAGCTTCGCCGTGGGTTAGCAGATAGTTTGTTCCGGTATGCTTGCTACCCTTCTTCTTCGACTACACCGACGGTTTACGCTTCGACTACGACTCCCTCCTCACCGTCTGTTGCCTCGTTTGCACCAATCGGGTTCGATGTAATTATTGCAAGAACTTCTGCACGACTACCGGCGTTGTGTGGTCTAAAAAGCGTAATTAGGCGCGTGGAGTTGGACGCTCCAAGGGAGGGCAAGGAGGCCCTTCCTTGACAAGAGGACAGACTAGCACGTCAAGATCTTTTCAGCGAGGTGATTCTGTTCGCCTGCTCGCCAGCTCTACTTCCAGCTCTCTCTCAAAGCGAGTTCGCTAGTCTAGTTCAGACGTCTCCACTGTGTACTTCTTGGGTTCGGATTCCGTGGCTCTTTCCATATGATCTAGGACTCCACATCTCTCACTTCAAGAGGACCTCCTGCTTTTTCCTATCTCGATTCGACAAGCGGACCAGATCTCTGTCTTGCATTAGCGATCATGGCACTATTTTGTCCATTGACTTTTTCTGCTCCAAATTGTTTTCATGTTCCTCACTTACCATGCATTTTCTCTCGGTGGGTCACCACCGATCTCTACCGTAGGGTTGGTTTTGACTCTCACACTGCTTTGTCAAGGACCGACAGGCAGGGCGGTAGATTGGGATTGGCTAAGACCGTAGGATCGCCAAAGTCTCTACATTCTTGATCGCCTCCACCTTCCGTCCGCTTCAGTTGCTCCTATCACCTCTACATCCATCGCCACTATTGCCGCCACCCGGAGTTTTTGCTTGATGGTATCATCGTTTAGGTCATTTATGTGGGTCTCGTCTTTCTTCATTAGTTCGTCAGGGTGTTCTTGGTCGTGTTCCTGTTGACATGTCCATATTTCGTCAGGGTTGTAAGCTGGGCAAGCAGCTCCAACTTCCTTATCATTCTAGTGAGTCTTTGTCTTCTCACCTTTTTTATTTAGTTCATTCAGATGTATGGGGACCTGCGCCTATTATCTTTAAAGGCGGGCATAAATCTTATGTGATATTCATTGATGATTATTCCCGTTTTACATGGATTTTTCCTATATCTAATCGTGGCCAGTTTCTTGCGATCTATCGTAGCTTTGCAACGATGGTTCGTACTCAGTTTGATTCTCACATCCGTATTTTTCGCTGTGATTTACTAGTGAGTACTGTTCTGGTGCTTTTAGACAGTTTCTTTCTGAGTAGGGCACTCTTTACCAGTCTTTTTGTCCTAGTGCCTATGCTCAGAATGAGGTTGCTGAGCGCAAACATCGTCATCTGACCGAGACAGTCCGCGCTTTTCTCCTTGCCCCTCATGTTCCACCATAGTTCGGTCGAAAGTTGCTTTTACTACCGTGATATCTTATCAATATGCAGCCGTCCACTACTCTTTAGGGTGTCAGTCCCATATAGCCTCTCTACTCTCGAGCCCTCCAGTACAATCACCTTCGTATTTTCGGCTATACTTGTTTTGTTTTGCTGCAGTCTCGTGAACACCCTAAACTATCGGCCCAGTCAGTTGAGTGCGTGTTTCTTGGTTATAGTTTTGAGCATAAGAGTTATCGTTGTTGGGATCCTTCTGCTCGACGGATCAGGATTTCACGAGATGTTGTCTTTGACGAATCTCGACCTTTCTTCTATCGAGATTCGGCTCCTCCTGTTTCCACCGTTGAGTCGATTTCATGGTTGTCTCTTTCTGACTTTTCACCTATTTCTCCACTATCATAGTCTTCCTTGGTCATCTCCGGTGGTTCCTTCATACCTCGCCTCTGTGTCTTTGCCTCTGCAAGACCACCTCTTGTTCCTGCATCATCACCATCTCGTTACTCTGGTGTTCACTACTCCAGGCGTCCTTATCCTTCACCAGCCTCCACTCTTGGTATCTTGCCGACACCCACATCTGATCCTCCTGCTGATGCTCATCGTTACATCCTTCGTGACCAGACATCCCTTCGACCTCCTGATCGTCTTGGATTTGCTCTGATAGCTCATGCTCTCTCTGTCACTGAGCCTAGTTCTTATCGTGAGGTTGCTCCTCATTCCGAGTGGCAGCTCGCTATGGCAGAGGAGCTTGATGCTCTTCGACGTACGGAGACTTGGGATATTGTACCGACACTTGTGCATGCTCGTCCGATCACGTGCAAGTGGGTGTACAAGATTAAGACCCAGTCTGATGGTACTATTGAGCGCTATAAGGCCCGTGTTGTGGCTTGTGGCTTTCAGCAGGAATACGGTCGTGACTACGATGAGACTTTTTCCCCTGTTGCCCATATGACCACTGTTCGCACTTTTGTTGCGGTTGCTTCTATTCGTCAGTGGTCTATCTCTCAGCTGGATGTTAAGAATGCCTTTCTTAATGGTGTCTTGCATGAGGAGGTCTACATATAGCCACCACCTTGGTATTCTGTTCCCGATGGGCACGTCTGTCGTCTTCGTCGTGCTCTTTATGGCCTCAAACAGACTCCTCGTGCTTGGTTTGCGCGTTTTACTTCAGTGATTACTGCTGTCGGTTTCATTGTCAGTTCCCATGATCCTACTCTTCTTGTCCATGTCTTATCTCGGGGTAGGACACTGCTTCTTCTGTATATTGATGATATACTCATTACTGGTGATGATTCCTCATTCATCACGTGTGTGAAGAAGCATCTCAGTGAGCAGTTTTTGATGACTGATCTTGGTTCTCTTACGTACTTCCTTGGGATTGAGGTCTCTTCCATGCCTGAGGGATATTACCTCTCCCAGCAGAACTATGTCCAGGATCTTCTTGATCGGTCTGGTCTGACTGACACTCGTACTGCTGAGACTCCCATGGAGCTATCCCTACAGCTTTGTGCCACTGATGGTGATCTTCTTGAGGATCCTACTCGGTATCGTCTTCTTGTTGGGAGTTTGGTGTATCTTGTGAGCATTCGCCCTGATATTGCTTATGCTGTTCATATCTTGAGTCAGTTCATGGCTCGTTCTACCCATCTTCACTATAGTCACCTTCTCCGTGTTCTTCGCTACTTACGTGGGACTATCTCTTGTCGTTTGTTTTTCCCTAACTCTACCTCACTACAGCTTCAGGCGTACTCCGATGCGATCTGGGCTAGCGGTCCTTCTAATCGCCGTTCTCTTTCTGCTTACTGTGTTTTTCTTGGCTCCTCCCTGATTGCCTGGAAGACTAAGAAGCAGACTGTAGTTTTCCGTTCGAGTGCAGAGGCTGAGTTGAGAGCTATGGCAGCAGTGACAGCAGAGGTTACTTGGTTGAGGTGTCCACTTGCAGATTTTGGAGTGTCTGTGATGGGACCGACTCTTTTGTCTGACAGTACAGGTGCTATCAGTATTGCCGGAACCCAGTGAAGCATGAGCTCATCAAGCATATTGGTGTGGGTGCTTCATACACTCGCTCACAGGTGCAGGAGGGAGTACTTGCTTTATAGTTTGTGCCATCAGAGTTACAGGTTGCTAGGTTCTTCACGAAGCCACAGACTAGGGCACAACGTTTGTATTTTCTCTCCAAACTCAGTGTGTGTGATCCACCATGAGTTTGAGAGGAGTGTTAGAATAGAACTCTTCTCTTTTGTATTTTCTTATCTGTATATGGAACCCCCCCCCCTCCTGTACATCCATATATATATTGCCCATTAGGCCCTCTTGAATACACACACAATATTCATAACAGTTTCCATCTGAATCATTCTATTTTAGACAGAAGGCATCACCAAGCTTTATGTTCTGTACAGTTCTAGTGGTGTGTTCACCAGTCATACTAAGTATCTGATATATCATTGAAGATTGGAACACCTGCATCAAAATCTAATTTAGAGGAACTATTACTGCTCTAAGGTTTGTCTAACTTCTGCCTCGTACTCCCTACTCCAGAAGGCAACTGACTCCTCTGCCTGAGCTCCACTCCCGCTGGTCCACCACGGCATCGCCACCTACACCAAGGAGTGAATCCTGCTTGAGCCCAATGTGCTCTACTTCCTTCTTTCTCCCATCTGCTTCTTCTCCGAATTACCCATAGCTCCATCTCCCAATCTCTTCTTTTCTTGCCACTGACATGTGGGGCCTATTATCTGGTGGAGGAGGGCATGCCAGTGAGGATCCTAGTCAGCAGCGACGTAGGACAAAACCAGGGTCAATTGGGCTGAGAGTGCACTGGTATTGTCTTTTTGGGGATGGATTTTAAACGGTTTTGGTGTTTATGGTGAAAATTAGACTCTGAGAAGAGTAGAAGGACTGAAGGACCAAAAGTGGACGTTTTCATGTAGTTTATTCTGATTTTTGAAGTATTTGCCTATGTTGGTGTTTTCATTTTGTATGACCTGCTTCATGTTGCATATGTTGGTGCTTTCCTTGTCAGTACTTGTGTTAAAGATTGGTGTCCAGTGTAATGTATCCTTGCAGTAAAGTACCCTTACAAATTTTCCCCCAAAAAACATCTGTGATGTTTGGCTTGTTCTATATAACCTGATCAAAATTCATAAGCAAAATATTTATTTTTAGTAATTTATCCTATTTACTTCTGATTTTTGTCAGGTTAACAAATATGGCAGACAGTACTCCATGTTTTTTTACAATATTCTTTGAACCTTTTCGCGCTAAGTGTATTTTGCACTGGATACTTACCCTTTGTGTTAATTCCTTGTGTTTTGCAATTAACCAATTCTTGGTAAAATATAATGCAGGGTGACAGCTTGATGAGGATACTGCATGTTGCGGCTTTTGCAGTATCAGGCTATGCTTCAACAGAAGGTCGGCAATGCAAACCCTTCAATCCTCTACTGGGCGAAACATATGAAGCTGATTTCCCGGATAAAGGACTTCGTTTTTTCTCTGAAAAGGTTGTATGGTTGTTTGAGAACATTATAAAATATTTATGAATAGAGTAATTCCTTGTTGCTGACATTGCTTTTCTTAGTATCGTACAATTTTTTAGAGGTAGGAAATTTTACTGTTATGAAGCATTTATTCGGTTAATTAAAAAAAATCTGTTATTAAATTGATGTTTATTTCAGGTCAGTCATCACCCAATGGTTGTCGCGTGTCACTGTGAAGGTAGAGGATGGAAATTTTGGGGTGATTCAAATCTGAGAGGCAAGTTCTGGGGTCGATCCATTCAGCTTGATCCAATAGGTGTTCTAACCCTCCAATTCGATGACGGGGAAACATTTCAGTGGAGTAAAGTGACTACTTCCATATACAATATCATAATTGGCAAAATTTATTGTGACCACTATGGCACAATGCGCATCAAGGGAAGTGGCCACTACTCTTGCAAGCTTAAATTCAAAGAACAGTCAATAATTGATCGGAATCCACACCAGGTACATCTGTAATTTCTATAGAAAACGAATTTATATCAAGCAAAATATAGCTAGCTGTGTAATAAAATGCTTTCTCCTAAAATGTCTATTTGGCCACGCACTTTCTGAAAGGGAAGCTTTAAAAAACTATGCATTCAGTTAACATGTTAGATAACAAGAGCCGTTTACTGAAACTTCTGTTTTGAAAAAAAGATTGTGAAAATTATTGTGATGGCAGAGCAGCACTTGATTTCTACTCCCTCCAGTCCAAAAATGATGCTTTTTTTTTGGGCTTTGTGCAGTCTTCAAATTCCATCTCACCATTCGTGTCTAAAATAATATGTTCGATTTATACAGTATATATTATGGAAGTACTTTTTACGTTAGTAGCTATGCAATTTGTTGTGGACAATCTAGATATATACTAGTGGTCAAAGCTAGAAAAGTTTTGACCGGCATGGACATGAAAGTGGCGTGTTCTTCGGGCTGGAGAGAGTATTCACTATCTTCTGCATCAGGAGACTTGTTAGCAAATGCACCATGTATAATGTATTTCTTCTTCGATCATTCTGAAGTCTTCCTTTATTCTGAAGCCTTGTTAACTGTTCATGCAATTATGCCTATACATGCCTGTTATTATATAAAGGAATTTGAGTTGATAGAAATGTAGTATTGTATACATGATGTGAGTACCCTGGTCTTCATTTATTAAGATAATAGATCTATGCTATGCTGTAAAGAGCTGAACATGTTAATATTGCAAATTGCTTTAACTCAAATACGGGCGGACTCAGGATTTTGTCACTATGAGGGGTACACTAGCCCCAATGGATGGCGATGATCCGTATGCTGGCAATTGCTTGCATGGCGCTCTTATACTCCTTATATACTTTTATACTTATCTTACAGCCTAAGAAAGTCTTGCAATCATTTCCCTCGGGATTCACCTGACCTCCTTGTCACTAATCTCTAGCTCCACCTTTGACTAAAAATAGTGTGTTAGTTTTTTGAGCAAATTGCTTCTAGGCTAAACAAAACAAGAAGTTATAATAAAAGTAGTTGATTAAAATTTAGAACTACTAAAATTACTAGAATAATGCCTCTTTTTCACGTATAAACACTACAAATATTTGAATTTATTCCTTGATAACATTTTATTTCTTCTTTTCTTGGACGTGTCACTTGCGTGTGATGCAACTGCCCTTTCGTATGGGCCCGGCACTAACCAGTGGGTCATGCTACACGGAGTCAATAAAGTGTTTTGATTGTCACTAATAATATTCTAACCTCCTGGGTTTTATGCAATGAGCCCATTTAATATGACTCGGCCAGTTCAGGCCACGCTAGGCTCACACTTGGTTTGCTTTGATCTTGTATGTGTGTCCAGTTGATGAGATGGGGCCACCTCCCATTTCCCATTGGAGTGGACCAGAACGTGAAAAAAACGATTAGCTAACTCCTAAGCCACTGTGAGGGAAAGGAAAAAACCTACTGTTTTTCCTGTTTCGCAAATTCAAATTACAATTTTCGAATTTCGCTGGTTTTTAAGCAAATTCAAGCTTAATTTCGTTCGGATTTTTCGGGAAATCAGAATCGGCAAGTTTTTTTTAATTACGACCGGATTTCCACCGAAATGGGTTTTGGATCCTTGCCAGAACTCATACATTTGTTAGAACATTTGAGACTAGGGTTTTGGCTATTCACAATTATGCATCTTATTCATTAATAAGGGAGTATATATAGAGAACTATATAGGCCTTATGGGCTACATGGGTCACATGGGCTAAGAGGTGAGGGAGAGAATGTACAAGACTCTTTAACACCCCCCCTTCAAACTCAAGGTGGATCAGGAGGATCTGATGCACTAAGTTTCAGTAGATGAAGCTGATGTTGTTCTCGAGTATGAGTTTTAGTGAAGAAATTTGCGACTTGAGGTTATGACAGTGCATACTTAAGGTCGATGGTCGATTGTTGACAATGAGACCGTGTGAAGGATGCATCTACACCATTGTGCTTTGTCAACTGATGCTTCATTGGATCACTAGTAATCTGAATGATACTTGTATTGTCACAAAATAGAGATGTAGGATAGTCAAAATGAACATCGAGATCAGCTAAGAGCCATCGAAGCCAAATGATCTCTGAGGTAGTAGCGGGCTTGAAGCTCAACTTCTGCACTAGAGCGTGACACCGCAGTCTGCTTCTTGGCCTTCTGCAATGAGCGAAGTACCAAAAGAGATGTCAGAGCGATGATAGATCGGCGATTAGCAGGATCACTCACCCAAGTGGATTCAGAGTAGACCTGTTCAAAAGACGGGTTGGGTCGGGCTTGAAAAGCTGGTAGAAAATGGACAGAGCGAGCACATTTACCGAAAAAATTAGTTTTGATTTAAAATAATATTTTACTCATTTTTGGAATAAAAAGTGATATTTAATTCATTTTCAGAATTAAAAAGGATTTTCACTATTTGTTGAACTGCGCTTTTGGGCTCGGGCCAGTCGAAAAAGCCCCAGTCGAGGCCCTACGGTCAATGGCCTTGAACACCTCTAATTCAGAGTAAGTATGGAGCTAGAGCTGACTCGAGCTGGTATAGAACAGACGTATGGACATAGTCCTCCTCAAGTATCTCAGCACACAAAGAACATGACTATAGTGGACTTATGTGGGAGCATTGACAAACTAGCTGAGCACATGAACAGCATGAACAATGTCTGGTCTGGTGACAGTGAGGTAAACAAGGCTCCCAACTAGCTGACGATAGCGGGAAAGATCTGTCAGTGGTACACCGTCTGTAGGTTGAAGCTGCAAATGAAACTCCATAGGTGTGGCAGTATTGCGAGTATCATTCATCCCAGAGCGAGCAAGCAGATTTTGAACGTAGCGAAGCTGAGGGAGGTAGTAGCCATCACCATCAGAATGAACCTCAATCCCCATAATACGGCTCAATGGTCCCAAATCGGACATCATAAACTGTTCACTCAATTTCTTGACAAAAGTCACATAATCTATGTCATTTCCTGTGATCAGCATATCATCTACATAGAGCAGAAGCAAAGTTCGACCCCGCTGAGAAGTGTGAATAAACAAAGCAGTGTCACGCTTACTTGTAGTGAAACAAGCAACTCGAATCACAGAACTGAAACGCTTGAATCAAGCACGAGGAGCCTGTTTGAGACCATATAGAGCACGCCTAAGACGGCAAACATAGCCTGTAGGAGCTTCAACATCGAGGGGTGGATGCATATAGACCTCATGTAGATTACCATGAAGAAAAGCATTCTAGAAATCCATCTGAGATATAGTCCATAAGCGTATCACTAAAACAACAATGAGAGCACAGACTGTAGTCATATGAGCAACTGGAGCTAAAGTCTCATCATAATCTCGACCATAAGCCTGCTGAAAACCTCTTGCAACAAGACGAGCCTTGTATCACTCTATTGAACCATCTGACTTGTTTTTTACTTTGTACACCCACTTGTAAGTGATAGACTTAGCTCCAGATAGAAGTGGAACAAGATCCCAAGTGCCTGTAGACTCTAATGTTGTAAGCTCCTCAGTCATAGCCAACTGCCACTCAGGTATACTAGCTACCTCCTGTTAGGTACCCGGCTTAGATACTGCACATGCACAAGGAAAACCCTATCTCTCTAGTGCCTGAAGAGGAACGATCACGTAGGGCATACTGTGATGTAGTAGAACGATCGTCCGAGTATGTGGTACTGGCTGGAGGGTCAAGTGGAGGAGAGGGGGACTGAGTATCAAAAGAAACTCTCTGTTGGCGACTATAGTGAAAGGGAAAAGTGGAAATGTCAGAAATTGGTCGAGCTGGTGGAGGAGACACTAGAAGGTGAAACTAGTGGAGGTGTATCTAGAGAAGACACATCTGGTGAAGGAATGGGAGGTAGACACAAAAAAGAGGTGGAATATGTGGAAGGAGTGGGATGTGCAGAAGGATAATAAAAGAAGGGTCAAGTCTCATCAAAGGTCACATCACGAGAGACGCGAATGCAACGTGCTGAGGGATCATAACAACAATAGCTCTTATGCTCAGGAATATAACTCAGGAAGACACACTCAACCGACTGAGGGCTCAGCTTTGTGCGTTCACAAGGTGCTAGAAGGACAATAGGCATGACCAAAGACACGAAGATGAGTATGGCGAGCAGGTGCATTGTAGAGGACCTCACCAGGATACTTGCCCTGAAGCTTGGAAGAGGGCTGACGGTTGATGAGATAGATTGCCGTAGAGACCGCTTCCCCCCAGAAGTGAGAGGGAGCGAAGGAGGAAATGAGAAGAGTACGAGTAGTCTCATGATATGCCGGTTGCTTGCCAAAGAACATCATCATTCTGAGCATGAGCACCATGACACGAGAGCTGAGGAAGTGTACCCTTCGAAGTAAGGAACCCATTTAAAGGTCGATGAAGGTTACTCCTCCAGAGTCAATGAAAAACACGGATGGTAGAAGAGAATTGAGTATGAACCATGTGCACAAAAGACTGGTTGATGGTAATCAACTACGAACGGTGTTTTATGAAGTAGATCTAAGTGTATCGAGTGTGGTCATCAATGAAGATGACATAGTAATTGTGACCACCCTTCCAAGCAAAAGGAGAAGGACCCCAAACATCCAAATGGATCAAATCAAAAGGACGATCAGATTGAGAAAAGCTGGAAGGTGGGAGTTGTATTTGCTTGCTAAGTCTACAACCCTTGCACTGAAATTATGTGTCAACAGAAACAGGACTAAGAACACCTTGATGAATCAAGATTGAGAGGCGTGAGCCACACAACTACCCCAAGCGATGTTGCCATCGAGGAAAAGACTTGCAAACAGAAGTAGATGCAGAAAGACAAGGGGTAGATGAACCAACAACAGAGGATGAAGGAGTAGGAGCAGGAGCAGTACTAGAAATGGAGGATAAAGGGAGACTCAGACGATCAAGAACATAGAGCCATGCAGGACCTCTCTGACGATGATCTATACTAATGACAACTCTTGTCCGACGATCTTACACAAAATAGGAGCTATCAGCAAATCCAATAAGACATTTCATATCTGCAAGCTGCCGATAGACATGAGATTCATGGAGAGCGTGGGGACAAGTGAGATGTCTGAAACTGCGAAATGAGAGGTGGAAAGAGTCCCTTGATGAGTGATCGTGCATTGCGTTCCATCAGTTGTCTGAATCTGGATACCTTGTGCAGCAGGACGACATGATGTGAGCTGAGTTGCATCAAATGTCACATGAAAAGAAGCCCCTGGATCCAACGGCCATGGGAGTAAAGCACCCGACACAGGATATGATGGAGCAGTCAAACCGGTGGATGCACCGGAAGATGCCTGCAGTCGACACAACTGGGTTTGAAGATTGCTCATCTAAGTCTGAATCTGACCAAACTGAGTTGTACAAGACTCCACAGCACTAGCAGGAACAGAACAAGGAATTGTATCATTGCCTCGAATAGGTTCGGAACTAAGAATGCCATCAAGAGCCATGATAAGATCAAGTACACTAACACCAAACAACAACCTCAGGTGATCATTGTTATGAATATTGTGTGTATATTCAAGAGGGCTTAATGAGCAATATATGTAGGGAGTACAAGGGGGTTGTCATATACAGATAAGGAAATACATAAGGAAAGTCCTATTATAACACCCTTGATATGGTCAGATTATCTATAACAAATGTTTCTGATTTTTCTCGTTTAACGTTTGATCAAAACAATGGGCATGACATTATCAAGGCTACTGCAGTGCATGAGGACGTCACACATGCTGTTCAAAGCTAGGAAAGAAAACTTCATGTATGCATATTGTACTTGAGCAGTGCATGGAGTCAAGCTATGCATATACATGTGCACGTATGTTGTTGGGTGTGTTTGATCCAAGAGGAAGCCATGTAGTGCACGTCAAAGAGTTTTGAGTTCCTCGAGTTCGATATTGGTACATCCAGGGAAGGCCACTTGGATTTGTTTAACAAAAAGGGGATCGTTTCGGCTAGAAAATTACGTTTACATTTTATCTTTTCTCTATACAATCTTGGATGGGGGCCACCAAGTCAACCAAAGCCGGTTCAACAAGGAGAGATGGCGCATTAGAAGTTAATTTTAAAATTACTTGCAATAGCATAGTTTAATATATTTTCAGCAATTAGAGTAGCTTAAATTTCTAATTAAAGTAGGACGTTGCAATAGGATTAGAGTTTGGATTACTGTTCACCGACTCGGGTACTGTTCATCCGTGGTTACTGTTCATCCGAGTATTAGTAGTGCTCTCGTGGGAGGCTATATAAACCCTCCATGGCTGCACCATATAGGTGGACAAGTTATGATTTAGGTAATAAAATCAGAAATGCCGTTTTGACGCATATCGTGTGTTCATGAGTTGTGAGATGAGTTGAGAGATTGCAAAAGAGTTAAGTTGAGAGAGAGAGATCAAGAGATTGCCATCTATTGCTAGTCTTGGGTGCAAGTCAAGAACACTTTTGTTCTTGTATTGAATCGAAGCATCTATAGCTACTTCCTTGCAATTCAATCTACTAGATCGATTTATGAGTTGTGCTGATTTCTTGCAATTCAATTCGTCCGAATTGGTTTGTGAGATTGTTATTCTTCCTCAAGCTATCTAATTCGGGTATTGTTCACGTTGTGTGTACTGTTCACCGAACTAAAGAGGAGACGACGATCTACTGATCTTCGAGTCTACCGTGAAAGATTGGGCCACATTACGTATCAACTACAAGTTGATCCATATCATCTTGGTATCAGAGCGATGGCTGCTTACAGTGGAGATGGTACTGCTATGACGTCCTCGGAGGGGTGCTTCAGGAAGTTGAGTACAAACGTCCTGTATGAAGAGGAAGGCTACGGCGTGGATTGGACTTTTCACTCTCGTTGCAAAATGAGGGAGAAAGTTTATGTCATGTCAATCGACCGCGAGAGTTTGACTAATGCTGTAAGTATAGAACTCGTTGAGAAGTTGGAGTTGCCCACGATGCGACATCCACAACCTTATGTACTGAAGTGGTATTCCGGTGTGCTCAAGATCACGAATCAAGTTAAGGTATTGTTTTCATTGGGCAAATTCTCATGCGACGTTTTGTGTGATGTTATATAACTGTGACTATGATGTCATGTCATCTAATGTTGGGAGGACCATGGTGCGAAGAACAAGAAGCATCAACATGGAATGATGCATTAGAATCCAGAACCCAAGAAGTATCTGGAGGAGACGTCTGAGCTAGACTGGCAGAACCTGTTGAGCTGTGAGAGCTGCTGAAGTAGAGCCTGGCAGAACTGCTGAATAGTCACCTCAATGAGAAGGTCCTGATGTGTTGGTTTGTCCTCCCGTTGAGGAAGGGAGGTTGCCACTGGATTGTCAACAAGACACGCCTTGTCTGCCAGACAAAGACTGACGCTTATTTGGTAGTCGTGCCCGAAGTTCCTATAATAATTGCATTGAACCCCAGTTGGTGCAAAAACAGAGAGGCAACAGAGCGCTGAGTGTAGTCGAAGATAAAGGGTAGCTAGCACTGCAGTCGGAACAAAAGCTGTCTTGCTAACGTGGTGAAACTCTCGGCCGCGAAAGCGTCGAAGAGCCTCGGATCGCTTTGCCGGGCGTGGTGGCGGTTTCAGTGATTGAGCCACTGGCGCAGCTCAAACTGGGCGAAGACGGCGACGAAGTCATAAAGGTGAAGGTGATCACGATCCATATCCGCACTAAATAACACTCTTGGCGGATCGAAGCCGGCTCGTCTAGCTGGTGCCAGAGACTGGCTAGGGCTCGAAAGAAGTCATCGACAGAGGAGTCCTGGCGAAGCGTCTCCAACTCACGTTGAAGCGAAAAAAATTGAGCATCGTTGCTCTGCTGGTATCGCTCGCGCAAGTACACCCAGATCTGACGAGTAACACGCAGACCAACAATGTTTGGCTAGATGGAGTCATCGACGCTAATCACCAGGATGGCTCGAACACTGGCCTCATCAGCACACCAGCGCTCAAAAGCGTCTATGGCATACTAAAAGACATCAGCAGCCTCAGCGGCCAATGCCTCCTTGGCGGCCTCCTCTTCTTACGGAGATCGTAGTAAGGTCATTTGGGGAGAGGTGAGCAGTGACGGCGGACATGGTCGAGTACTAGTGACATGTCCCCAGAGGCGGAGACTATCGAATGTGATCTCCATGAGTGAAGACCACAACCTGTAGTTTGTCTCATTAAGCTTTTCTCTCGAGAATTGGATCGCAGCGGAAGGAACGGAAGCCATTGATAGGCGGCGCGGCGACCAAGGCAATGAAGTCTAACGAGCGGTGGTTAGAAGCGACATCTTGTTTATTTTTATTTCTTGCGGGCGGAGCTCACCACACTGGCCTTTGCTTCTTCGAGCTGTCGCGAGAACAAAACAAGGCACGCCATGTGGGACCCTTACCCCTTCTTTCGGGCAGCGGCTGTGAATCTGGCGGGCTCCGGCGACTAGCTCGACATAGCAAGCCCTATGCGACGGCCTCAACGGGGAGCGCGGTGGATTGACATCCGGGGCGGCGCGACTAACGAGTGGCGGGGCTCTCGGTCAGTGTCATCCTCGCCTCGGGCTCCCGATCGGTGGAAGCGTCAGGCGGGCTTTGTCTGGCAGCGGCGTGGCTCGGGAGCGGCGACTTCATGGCCTTCGAGTCATCTGATGACGGATGGGCGGCAGCGTCGGCGGCGGAGGGCACAGCGTCGGCAGGAACGGCGGTGGAAGGGAACGAGCTAGGTTAGTACCTTATGCTCTGATACCATGTTATGAATATTGTGTGTATATTCAAGAGGGCCCAATGGGCAATATATATAGGGCGTGCAAGGAGGTTGCCATATACAGATAAGGAAAAACATAAGGAGAGTCCTAACAATCATGATCCATAACACATATTAGATACCAACAACAATAGTCCGAAGTAGCAACACACTAGCATCAGAGTATTAGCGAGAGCGAGAAGCGAGCGATAGTAGTAGCAGCAGAGTGGCAATAGATCTCCAAGAGAGCAAAGCATAGTAGCCACAAACCAAGCACACCATAAAGATGAGGGTGCGACGAGGAGAAGCACCAATGGTAGTAGTTCCTATTTGGCGACTCGGCGATGGTGACGACCAATGGCGATCTTGAAAGGAGGGGAGGCGCCTTCGGGTGAAGTCGAGGGCGCCGGATCGGCAAGAAGAAGCTCTCAAGCGTCATTGGTGAGCAAAGGAAGCAGTTGATGAGTGACGACGACAAGCTCAAAGTCGATGATGAGCTCCAGCGGTCTCCAAGCAGAGGAGGGTCGTCGTGGTCGTCTCCAGGTGACAAGCTCCAAGCAGGAGGGACGTCGTGGACGGAGCAGGAAAGCAAGGGCTCCTGTGGCGCAAACCCGACGATCTGGAGCTCCCTCTACGACGCAGATCCGAAGAGATGGTGGCCTCCAGGTGACAGGCTTCGAGGCAAATCAGATCCGGAGAGGCGGCAGGCGACGAGGCTCGAGCGACGATCTGGAGCTCCGGGGCCAGAGATCCAAGAGGTGGTGGCCTCCGGGTGACAAGCTTCGAGCTCGGCCTCAGGTGACAAGGCAGAGGGCTCTAGGCGACGAGGACGCCTTAGGCAACACAGCAGAGCCAGAGCACTCAGGTGAGAAGCTGCTCTCGAGGGGAGGTGGCGTCGGCATGGTATGTCGACAGAGCAGCAGCAGAGGAAAGGAGGTTGCTGCTGGGCGCAACAGTGGCTCGGGGCCGCTGGTCTGCAGTGGAGGAGGGGCAATGACAGCGACGGCTGCTCATGGAAAGAGGATTAGGGTTGGAGATAGCTCTGATGCCATGTTAGAACATTTGAGACTAGGGTTTTGGCTATTCACAATTGTGCATCTTATTTATTAACGAAGGTTTATATAGAGAATTACATGGGCCCTCATAGGCTACATGGGCTAAGAGTAGAGGGAGAGAATATACAAGACTCTTTAACAAAATTATCCTTTCACTTCTGGATACTCGTAGAGAACTGGGTGGTGTATGCTGATTTTCTTAAAGAGCAGTGCAGTGAATATGAACAAAATTGCATACGAACTATGTATTTGCTGTTGCTTACATTTATTTCCAGTTGTATAAATATATTTGGATACACCCAGGTCCCACTTCTTAAATAGTTTGAATCAATCGTGCAGGTGCATGGATTTGTGCAAGATAATAGAACAGGACAGAAAGTAGCCATGTTAATTGGAAAATGGGATGAAGCTATGTATTATGTGCTAGGGGATCCAAGTGCAAAACCCAAGGGATATGACCCAATGTCAGAAGCAGTTCTTTTGTGGGAGAGAGACAAGTCTCTAAACCAAACACGATACAACCTTTCTCCTTTTGCAATTTCTCTAAATGAATTGTCATCCCACTTGTTGAAGAAGTTGCCCCCTACTGATTCTCGTCTGAGGCCCGATCAAAGGCATCTGGAAAATGGTGAATATGAGATGGCAAATGCAGAGAAACTTAGGCTTGAACAACTGCAACGACAGGTATTCCAGCATTATATGATTTGATTTGTTCGTTTTGTGTTTATATGTTTTTTTGCTTCAGTTTGTCATAGCATCATAGATGTATGAAAGGGTGTTTGAGTTCATATCATTATCTGACTCAATAATGCTGCTAAGATTTTGGAAGGCAGAAATCATAGATTCAGAATTTCATCTGTTATGTAATGATGAACATGCCTCGATAGTATTTACTCGTTTTTCTCATAAATAAAGAAACAGTTGGAAAAATGCCACGTGGATCTGATATCTGAATTATAGTCGCATGAATGTAGCTTCCTAGGTGTTTTTTCATTGCTATTTTTAAATTGGAGTACCGTCTCAATAAATAAATGAACTACTGCATTCGCTGACATCATTAATCCATTATATCCTATGAGCACAACACAGGGGAATAAGCAACCAGCAATTCAGATTCAGTTTATTAAATTTGAATCTAGTTTTACTTGCTCAGTTGACTCCGTGACTGGCAATTAAGTTATAAAGTATATAACAATCTGATTCTCTTGTCGCTGACGAACATGTCGCTGCTACATCATGGAGAATTGCATGTGTGCTTTTATGGCCATGAGTGATTTTTTTTTCATACATAGCACTTATTTTCCATGCAAGGAGTAGGCCTTTTTGAAAAAGTGAATACAGTAGGCCTAACCATTCACATTCATAGTGAGCAAGAAATCTTAATTTCGGTGCTTATGCTACTTGACAGCGTGTATTAGTTGCGTTTGTCGTTAAGTTCATGTCTTCTCAGGTATTCTTTTTGCCCCCCTCTTGGTGCGTTACCTGTAACTCTTGTAATTTGCAGGCTCGAAGGTTACAAGAGAAAGGGTGGCAACCCAGGTGGTTCAGGAAGGACGAGGACGACGGCTACCGCTACGTGGGCGGATACTGGGAAGCAAGGGAGAAGGGGAGCTGGGACGGGATTCCGGACATCTTTGGTCAGAGCAGTGTGTCGTTTGGGTGGGCGTAGCTACTCTGCTTCCTTGTGTAGTATTAGTATCCACATTTCTTTGCAGAAAATACGTTACCGGCTATATATACATAGTGAAACAATGTCAATATATGCCGATTTACTGGTTTCAGATAAGCCGAAATGTACTGCTAAACACATGATTAGTTAGTAGGAACGTGGACCAGGTAGGTTGGTTTAATGGATGCTAAATTTGAGCAACTGGGGGAGTTTGTCAAAAATCTACTCTCAAGTTCTATGTGGTGGTAAAAGCCCTCCTTGAACCCTTACAAATGCTCAATTTACCCGTGGAAGCTCCTAGAAGTTAAGAACTGTTAGTTGGGGATCTAAGTCCATCTAGACAGCAAGATTCCCCCTGCGTGGCTGCAATGTCGGCGATCGTTCCTGATTATCCTTCTTGTTCCTCTATTCTTTCGTTCTTGCGTCACATTATATTCTTCCGTGCTCGGCTCGTGCCACAAAATCGGTCTACTGGTATTGTCAGGCAAGTGTTACGTAGAAGCTTCAACGAGTAAATTAGCTTTTTAAGATGGATTTGCAATCACGTAGCACTTGCGGATGAGTTTTTGATAAAACTTTGAGATGCGAGTTTTTGATAAACTTTGAGATACAAGTTTTTCAAGTTTTTTGACAGACTCCCAA
Source organism: Phyllostachys edulis (assembly GCA_036346405.1). Lineage (NCBI taxonomy): Eukaryota > Viridiplantae > Streptophyta > Magnoliopsida > Poales > Poaceae > Phyllostachys > Phyllostachys edulis. The sequence continues at coordinate 20,904,155 of CM070568.1, read as the reverse complement.
CTTGCAGGTGGTTGTCCTGTTGTATGTTTTTGGAACAGGTTTTTGTTTTTAGGAGTTGCATTTAGGTTAGTCGTTTTCTTATGGAAGCAACAGGAATGGTCGGGGTGGTGGAATGCCGAGGCTAGCGGCCGGCGGGAGTGCATCGACTCGCCGGGGAGGCCGTCAACGCCGTCAAGAGGGCTAGGTGTCGGTGCCACAATTGGAGGCATTGAGAGGATCAATGAGATGATTAGGAATTCTGCACAAATCTCGAAGCTATCGAACGGTCTAAACTTTGACTGATAATTTGCAAGAGAACAGCTGATTGATTGATGACTATAAAAAATCCCTATGATTCAAACCTGACCGCGCCTCATCACGTACGGCTGACTCATCGAGCCTACAAATCTGCTCTAAGCAGCTGTAATTCAGTACTGCAAGCATTGTGCTACCCATGTGTTCATTCATTATGATTATTCGTAGCTTAGAGCGTAATCATGGGGTTCACCACCCAAACATGCCTCGAGATGCCCGCTAAGGCAAGACAGAATTTCTTGATGCTCGTTTCCTTCAGCCCGTAGGGCCTTGTTTATTTTGTGCTGTCTGCTGAAGCCAAGCACATAGGCTTAAGTTTGTGCTGCCTTTTTTTTTGTTGCTATAATCGCCATGTGAGGTCAATGGGGAGGGTGTGCTTCGGTGCTTGTCCCTGCAAAAATAGTGGAGCTCAAAGCCTCAAATGAGACAAAATATATGCCTGAGATATTTCCGTTTGCCAACGGAGATATTGGTAGTCCAACTGCTAAATCACTTAATCAGTAGCCGTCGGGTCAAAAATAATTTAATTATCAGTTGTCTTTGTGATGATTAAGTGCATCTTCAATAGTTAGAGATAATATTGTCTCTAACATATGCTACATCATCTTTAGAGACAACATCTCTAGTAGATAGTCTCTAGCACACTTTTCAACATTTATATTTTATAATTTTTCTTTAAAACGGCCCTACATATCAACTAAAGTAAATTAATGCATTATGTCTTGTTTCACGTGCAGATTTTATTGACGTGAGGCTGCTCCCAATGGACAGTATCTTAGTGCAGTTTCTTTAGTGTATGAGGAGTGTCAGGATACTATTTTCCCAATGCATGGTTTCTTATAGTGTAGTATCTTAGGTTGTTTCATTTAATTACATGCATGATATTTACTAGTATTTGAGCATTGTTGCTTATTTGTGACATGTACTAAAGCAATACTTGTATGATCTTTCCAATGCACGGGATCGATCACAATAAATTTTATGCGTTGGATTTCGAGACCGAACCGGTATCCAGATTAGATACTAGAGTACACTCTCTCTTCATTAAATATGATGCCATATCATCATTTTACCTACATGACAGACTTAAGATATCATCGGGATGAAATCGAGAGCAAATTGACATAGCTAAAAGACGTGAATAAATATACTATTAAAGATACCCTAGTGGGTTCAAATCTCGTCGTTGGAGTTGCAAAGATTTCATTGGAACCTGAGCTTTTCCTTTAAACCAAATTTACTACTTACATTCCTAGGGATTGGTAGTCCAACTAGTAGGTCATCTTATTAGGTTATATACAATGGGTTTATATCAATTGTCTATAGTCTCTGTTATATAGGATTTAAGTTGATATGGATAAAAGTGAATAAAGAGATAAATGTGTTGTCTACAAACCTGTAGCCAACTGTAGCATTAGAACCAAGAAAAGTATTAAAAATTTGTGTGTTGTCTACAATGCTATAGTCGACTTATCATCACAACTCATTATATAAGCTATCTTTAGTATTGTCTACAGGTAACATAAAGAGTTACTTTAGATAGCAGTTGTCTGTATCATTGTCCGTGCCCTATCACGGTGAGGGATTAATGGGTTCAAATCTCTCCATCGGCAATATGGAGATTTCTCTAGAAACTGTGCCATTTTGTTAAACCAAAATTACAGCATTGCCATCGTGTAGGGTAGCCGACAAAACGTACCAGGGACAGCTTTGGAAATTATGCAAAGATCATGTCGCCTTCTTGTTTTCTTTTTTTTGACAGAACAAAGATTTTGTCCCAAGGACAACACATGTACTCGTAGGTCACATACTTCAAGTATGAGACAAAATGGAGTATAAGATTAGTGCTTTTGGTTGGACCATTCCACTTACAAGCTAAACATGGTTCAGTAGAGGGATTAGAAGGGGAAGGGGGAGAAGTACGCAGCAGAAAAGCCTCATGAGGACTTCTATAGTTCTTTATTTCGTTGTAGTTGCTGCCTTGTTTGTCGTCGTCGCTTCTCTACTACCACGAGCAGGTTAGTGAGCTTACCTCTCGTTCTTCTTCCTATTTACATCTTGAACCAAATATTTGCTTACTTATTTTTTTCCCATCAATTTCCATTCGGAACACTGAAGAGGCCACTAGATTGCATCAAGAAGCTGGGGCATTCAGGAAGGAGAAACTGCCATGGTGGTGGGACACCGATTACGCGCGATCGAAATGGCGAAGACCAATACATAACTGAGTTTGATCTTGTTTTTTTTTCCGGAAGGGGATTTTTATTTTTTGAGAGAGCAGAGCTTGATCCTTGATTTATATCCCTAGTTTCCTACTAATTCAAGTACTCCCCTTAAGCATGTCAGTGCATTGAGAACACATATATCAGGGAATTTCCTTTTTGTCGCAGTGTCACCATTTTAAAAAAAAATTAGATGGAATTATATTTGACTGGCATAATAATAGGCAGTATGATTATATGACAACAGTCCTAGCAAGTGGAACAGTCACCGAGGCAGGAATTGAACAGGGGCTAATCAGATTAATGTAAGTGCTTTTGTAGGTATTTTTTGGACAGCGTATCCGGTGAAAATGCGAATTAGTGAAAATTATATAAAAAATCAAACTCAAACGTTTTTGCTATATACAAAAAAGATAAATGCAAATGCGATTGAGTTCAATGTCAAAGTTTTGAAAAGATATAAACCCTGTACATTTGGTAAATTTTTTGAGAATTTTTAGAAACTTGCGTTTGAAAGCCGTATTTTTCACGTGATATAGCTTCTTTGTGGTGGAGTTGTAGGTGTACGACTCTACCCACTAAGGTTCAAATCCTGATGTCCACCTTTACGCACACGCGGGTACACTTCAGTAGAAATTTTGTAAGGTTGTAGATTTATCCCTGGCCTTCATCTGTCTAGGCATGTGCTAGGGTGGTGGTGGTGCGCGCACGTGTGTGCGTCTTGCTTGTAATAGCAAAAAAAAAAATGCACACATAACATAACATCATTAATATTACGAAGAAACTAAAAATCACTGATATAGACAGATAAGCGAGCGCATGTGTTACATAATTGAATTGGTGCATGTACATAGTAAAGATAGATTAACACCACGAAGAACAAAACGAATACTAACAAGGCAGCCCACTAACATCATGCTTCATTGGGTGTTTTACGGACAAATCATTAGGGAGGACAATTTGATTAATGATACGGCAAGTACTACAACAACTTCAGTTTGTGAATCTAAATTGAACTCAATTTGAAATGTCATTGGGGGCTGTTTTGACTAAAGAAACAAAGCAAGGAGGTTGGCGTCCATTAGCCGAGAGGAAGAAGGACCAAGACCAAAGAAGGTGGCATCATGCTAAGGCCAAGAGGAGAAAAATAAAGTCTTCTTGACCAAATCCACTTAGACCACCACCGTAGTTTTGTAAACCGCTCGCTTTTCCATTTTTGGGCAAATGACTATATTGCCCCTCCACCATCATTTCCTGGTTCCTTCTCCTTGAAGCATCACCCGTGCTTCGTCATCCTTCATGTGGCCCCAATAACTCTCCACTAAGCCTCTCACATGTCTGGATCCTACCGAACAGTCCTTGCTTACAAACGGGCTCAAGTCACTTGACGCACCACATATCACGCTCGACTTTGACCACTTGTGCCTTCTATAGCCATTGTCCATCTCATGCCTAGTTCGAGTCCAACTATCTCACCCAGCCTCTATGACCGATCAGGACTTTGGTTCTCCTAATCAAGCCCCGATCTTCCTCGCCATTGACAATAGTGGACTCCGGACCCTCCTGCACAACAATAGGCCAAGCAAACTGTTTCCGAGCACAAATTCGTTCCAACTTGACCCATATGTCATAAACACAACATGCAACACATATCACCAACACCAAATCCCTCAACAAAAACCACACAAAAAAATGCCCTGGTCAGTCAGACCGGTAGCAATGGCCGGTCTAATCGCTCCATGGTTGGTCAGACCACCCCGTGGCCGATCCGACCACCGGCAAATGGTCGGTTAGACTGCTCTAGAAATTTTTCAAAGTCTCGGAATGCACTTTCTCCGTAAATTTCAAACTCTATATAGTTTTTTCTCGAAACTCCATTTTCAATGAGACCATCACCTTACATTCCTACAGAAGTGATTTTCGGCATTTTCCAAAATTCCATTTTTTTTTCATCATTGACCGGTCTAATCATCGACCCTTCTTTGGTCAAACCGCCTTGACATCGGCTGTCGATTGCCATTCCATGGTCGGTCGACCGCTGAGACTCGGCGATCCGATTGCCACGAGACCGATCGACGGTTCCATCCTAACAGCATCTGAATTCAGTTTAATGTCAAACCCAAACTCAAATCTCAACAATTCATGCAAAGCATAATCAATTACGACCACCTCTACATGGTATCAATGGATGAAAAGCGTTAATCGTTCCTAAAATGAAGGGAATGCCTGCTGAGGTCACGAATGATTCCTTGTAGTCGAAACAAAGCTGTCACTCAACAAAATGAGATGGTAGCCTTAAGAATTATTTCATTTTCGAGACCCTTTCAAAAGAAAAGAACGGTGACTCTTTACATCTTATTTGATTTGTGGTAAATAACTTATTGGTATAATTGTGCTATTATTGTTATATGTTGTTTTTGATTTTGTAATATTGTATGTGTCTTCTCTAATCGTAATTTGTGTTTATCTAGTTTTTATTCCATTTAATTTCACTGTAAGGTAACATATAATAAATGCACGGAATTTTTTACTGTTGTAGCCCTGTAGCGATCATTAATTTCAAAAATAACCCCAACTCGCCATAATTAGCAAAAGTAGCGCAAAAGCGATTGCTCGTCTGATCATGACTCACGGCGTGATAGGGGGTGGCGAGGGACTTCCGACCGCCCGGTGGCAGTCACTGCCCGATGTGGCGCAGCATGTGCCCCACAGCGTCGCATTTTTTTTCTTCTCCTCGCTCGCCCGCTACCGCTATTCTTCCTTTCTTTTCTTCTTCTCCTCGCTCATGCTTTGCCGCGAAAGAGGATTGGAAGGATGCGATTTTCTTTGTTCACTTTTCTTTACATCGCGTCATTTGTCTTTCGTTGTACGATTGTGAGGCGTATATAAACCACGCCTTGAGGCCGACCGAGGAGATCCTAAGCCGTAGCGCATTCGATTAGTGAGGTTTAGTTAGTGTTTAATTTTTGCTTATTGCATTTTGTACCGTTTAATGCGTACTTAGATTTTGCTAGCTCGTTAGTTTTGTCTATTTGCGGCAATGGCACGTACTCTACCACCCCTACTTGAAGCGGCATGGGACGGCAAGCATATTTATCACGGTTGGATTGATGGCGATGGGCCACCAACTCTGGTGACACGGGACCGAGAGGCTGGCCGCTCGACGAGCGGTATGTTTGAGCCGTCAATCCGGTGATTCGTTACGCGCATATCTTGAACACGGGCGAACTTCCTAATTGATGCCTCTCTTCTTTCCTCCTTGGTTGATCGTTGGCGGTAGGAGACCCACGTTCCACTTCGATGGGGAGATAGCGGTGACAACGCAAGATGTCGGCTTCATTACCGCCTTCCGATTCTTGGCCGTCGCGATTGTTCCTCCGAGGTCGCGGTTGGAAGCGCGTCTCCATCATCGTTTCGCCAGCCTATCCCGATAGGTCAAAGGGCATTCCACGGTTGGGCTGCGACGATTCATACATTGCCCAATTGGCCTAGCGGAGGAGGTGGTTCGATGCCACTTTATTGCATATTTGTTGTTTATATTGGGTGGATCATGTTCCCTAGCACGAGGGACATGGTGTACCCAGTTATATTCACCTTGCGGAGTCTATCGTGGACGCAAGCGATGAGGGCGTGCTTGATCTGATTGGGGTTATTTGTCTTGTCTTGTGACGTCTGCATGACTTTGTCTGACGCAGGCGACGTCGCGCGTCAAGACGGGAACAGAGCCGTGCTCTCGGGTTGCCCACGCTATTCTGTTGTGGTCGTGGGAGCTGCCAGCGATCGGACGGCCGTACTTCAGCGCCCGAGTCCATCCTTACCCGCACACACAACATTTCTATGGTGAGGCGGACGAGGAGGATCCGTGGAAGGCAGACCATGGGATCCCGATGGACGATGGCGATCTTGGGGTGGTCTAGGGAGAGGGCGCGCCGCATATACCCCGAGTTCCACAATGAATTCGAGACCACGCATGAGAACGACATAGTATGGGCTCCTTGGGCCGGATGCCCACGTGCGAGAGGCACGGCCCCTCGACGGCAGAGTTAGCTATGCCACCGGGATCGGCGTCTTGGAGGACAACTTGTCATCTGGTGTTCTCCCACATGGTTGAGCCGTACAACCCTAGCGGGTGATGAGGCGATTCGACTGCACCGGGAGATCCCCTGCTTTGTAGGGCGACCGCCTGCGGCGTAATCACTTGTAAGTACATTGCATTGCTTAATAATATTGTAGATCCTTTAGTCATATGTTATGTCGGTACCATAATTTATTTATTTTGTTGGACCTTTAGCGGACAAAGAAGGGCCATAAGAGCGATGGTAGCTTCAAACGCAGCGGTAGTGGGTAGATGCATGGCGACGGCCACCGATTCCGGTTCGCGAGGAGGCCAACCGTCGATCTAGGACTTCGACACGTGCTTGGGTGGTGCGTCTGAACACGTGGACGAGATTGAGTGGCGCCCGCCCGACATGCGAGATCCTAGTCACGCCGAGCGCTTGACTTGAGGATGGACCCGCACCGCAAAGACCGCAATGACGATTCGGTACGTTGAGTACGTAGTTGATTAACCACCCTCCGAAATAGGGTTAACTAACAAAATTTTGTTTGTTCTGTAACCATGCAGGTGGATCGTTTGGAGATCGCTATCGAGCGCGGCCGCCGGGAACTCGAGCGGGGTACAAACAACACAGTGGACCGCCTTTTTTCGGTCTTGAAGGCGGTTATTGATGATGTCAAGCGGTCGTTCAGTAACATAACTGCGGAAGGCCAGCGATGTCGACTCGAGGCATCGGACGGGCGTAATCGCGTACCTCGCCCCTCCATCTTCCGTCAAGCGAGTCGACCAGTAGGCAGCGGCGGCATGGGGGCCGAGGGTCCACGCCGATTGCCGCGCGAGGACTCTCTTGATGCCATCCTCATCTCGGAGGGACTCTCTACCGATGCCGTCCTCGTCTCGGAGGGACCCTACGCCCGTGCCGTCGTCGCCACAGAGGCACGAAGAGGACATTCCGGAGAACACGGACATGCAACCGGAACCGCGGCGGATGTTATCCTGATTCTCCCTTGCAGCCCCTTTGTTGGACAATTTCCAATGGGCGTCTGGCGCCATGGTATGAGTCGGGTACACAATGTACCCTCCGGCGTTCACCATAAAGGCGAACCGTACCACGAGCAATTCACCGATCCATCCCGCACCACGAGCAATTCACCGATCCATCCCATAACTGGCCGTGGTGCCCCCACGGATCCTACTACGGATCCTAATGCTTGGGTCACAGACTTGTTCTCAACGCCGATTCTGGTGATGCCCAGTATCTCGCCGACACCGGCGGTTGAGGAACCTCGGTATGACTCTGGCAGAACCCACGGTCACCGATAGGTTAGCGTTTCCACGAAACAGTATTCGTCGAGACCTTTGGGAGGAACACTGCGGAAGGCGGTCAGGTACTATGCCCGACAAAGCAATGATGAGGCGGCGTGAGCGATAGTAGCATTAGTAGTCTATTGTATGTTGTAAGTTGTGCTTCATTAAGTGATTTGTAATCCAAGCGAGTGTGCTAATTGGAATGTAATTGGACTCTTGTGCTTCGTTATCTATGTCGAGAGAACAATTTTATTCCCATTCATCGAGGCTGCGATGCATAGATAACGAGTGAACATTACAATCTCATTACCATCGACGTTCTACTTGGCAAGAACAAGATACAAAAAAAGAAAGACCGCAAAAGTAACTAACTTAAGTAACTTGTGAAGCGACTTCTCGGGCGGTTCTGAATGAGTGCCCACGAGTCTTACATAGCCTACACCTTATTGGTGTTGGCGATCTCCACGTTGGCTCGCATTCATGTCGTTCTTGGATGCGCCTTGATGGAGCGCCTCCACGGCCCGGATGCATGATGCTTCATTCGGTGACCACTTCACTTGCTCTCCCGCCATAGGTCCTGTAGTGGCTTTCCACTCCGTAGGAGTTGAACTCCGTTCAAGTATCATCTGGTGTCGTATGTCGTAGTACTCCGACATGTACATGCTAGAAGATTGGTGAAATCTGACACATGCAAACATATACGTGGGAGCAAGGCTTGTGCAGCGATTGAGGCTTATTGCGGTGCAAGCGCCACATCACCTATGGTACAAACATGCTTAGGTCACCTCTCATGTGGCATGACGCGTGCTGTCCATAAGCGGATCTCGAACTTCCTTCTCCGCCATCCATTGTGATAGCCACATGGGATCGGGCCTTCGTAATTTTCTTCTCCATGTACGCAAGGGTAACCTCCGAGTATCGCTTCCCTTAAATCCAAATCTTTGCTTGGCCATCATTGCCCGATTCTGAAAGTAACCGATCACGGTTCCATGTCTCGTCTACTTGGCGGTGATGGGGAGGCACGGACCCCTTTCAACACACCGTTGTAGACCTCGGACATGTTGGTTGTCATGATGCGTGCATCGAGCACCATAGGTGTCGTGAAGAAGGACCATTTCTCATAGTCGGGGCATGCTCGCTCATCCACTCAGCGAACTCACTTTGCGGTGCGCCTGGGCCAGAACCTCCACTTGCACGCTGGGTTTCGACCTCAAGTTCCCGCCACACGGCATCGAACTTGCGCTTCTGGTTCTGTAGGCAGAGCTTCTTGAACTTCTTCATGAGGTCTTTGCTCCGGAAGCGTGTGTGGAAATTGGCGGCTAGATCGCATGCAGCAATGTGCGCATGTCGTTCCATTGAGCGGTGCCCTAATACCGATGCGCATGGTGCGCAACGCGACAACAACCCAACATGACGGTCGGTTATGACACACACATTGGCCGATCCCTTACAACATGTTGCTTTATGTTGGCTAGAAACCATAGCCTGGCGGTGTTCTCATTCTCCACAATTGCAAAACAGCTGGGAGCAATTGGTCGTTGCCATCGGCGGCAATAGCGGTGAGAATGGTGCCCTTGTATTTCATAAAGGAAAGTACCGTCCATACTCGGGGCGGGGCGGCGATGGTAAACCACGGATCGCCGGGCCAAAAGCCCGAAGACTCGATCAAGGATTAGGGAATTTGGGTTGTTGGACTGTCAGCCTATCGTCCCTATTGGCGCATGTCCCGGATTAGCATCCGCAATTTGCTTGACGATGCGGGGACTAGGTCGTGCACGCCTCCTTGTAGGTACCGTACAACCCTTCAAGGACCTTCCGCCGCTCGCCGGACCTTCGTAGCTAACGGCATACCCTATTGTATTCGCCTCGTTAGCCATCGAACCTTTGGCGAAATGGTCAAATCGGCGACAAGCGCATGGCTTACAATGCTCGCGATGTAGGCGAGGTTATATTCTTATCGTTTGCAATGGCTCTGAAGCTCACATGTGTGATCCGTCACGATTGTGATCACGGAAGGCCGTTCCGCCTTGAGGAATCTCTGCATAAGACGGACTTTGCGAGGACAGCAGTAAAACGCACTTAACTATGTAAGTGTCGAGGATTAGACACGCACATAATAGGCGACATATATTAGTTAGTACAGCGTCTTTGTAGATGGTTGAAGATACATCAAACAAAGTTCAAACTCACATGTACACTCGGTAAGTCATTGGTCTTCACCGCGAAACTCACGATAGCTTGCTGGCGGCGACCTTGTGTGGGAAATATTGCCCCCAAGCGGGGTGTCGCATCGAAGGCCCACGACGACTCGTGCTCTGGGCGAGAACAAGGGAAGAGGCCGCAGCAATCAACCGACTTGGAACATAGTGCGTGTCGATCGAAACAATGCCACCGAGCGATCCCGCCTCATCGTCGGCCGTCCTCATTGGATTGCGAGTCAAAGTAAATCCTCATCTTGGTGGCGGTGCCCTCGGGCGTGCCATCGATAATCTCGTGACAATCAACACGAGCATCCGCCATCTATCCACACCTTCATTGGGTTGGAAAGTACCGAATCTCCATCAAGCTGGAGCATCCTGCGTAAGGGCGTCTGGCGCTCTCGAGACCTCTCCCATCGTCAATAAACCAAAGAGGGGACAAGAGCGTCGGCCGCTCCTTGAACGGCGCCCCGGAGGATTGAGCGGGATAAACAAAATGGGCGTACACCATGGGTCGTCCATAGATCGAGCGTGAGGATTGCTAACGATCTCCATGTCTTGTGCCCACATGCCCATTGCTCGTCACCTTCACCGCCCCACAACATCCGCCCGTGTGGTGGGACCATGGTGGCGATGACCGCATCTATTACTATCTTGTTCCTAGCGGCGTGGCTATCAAACAATTGCGAATGCACCGTCGTAGCTCTAGCAAATCGACGCGTGCGGGTTGGGAACGTTCTGGTAGCGGTTGGCGGTGGACAAATCAACTCCGTCTCGGACCGCAAACGCACGTTACCATGGAACACGTCACGGTGTCTCCATTTACGAGAAAAAATAAGACAATATTTCAACCAACACACAACATAAGAACCATCGTGCGTTCTTTGAAATGAACTTACGTTCTGACGTTACCAACTCTTAACCTCGGACACGGAAGGCGCAAATTCAAACATGCATCGCATTAGTAACGACTAACGAATTCGGACAAAGGACAAAGAAAAATGTTAGGTATGCGGAGAGGAGGCACCTCACAAAGAGGAGAGATTCACGAGAGGAATGATCGGCGAGTGTGTGGCAGCGTTTAAATAGCCAATCACCGGGAGGCATAGCGTGGCGTGGGGGCAGTGTCCTACCATGGTGGCGGAGGCGGTCCGTCTGCGCGCTGGTGGAGGGGGAGTCCCTCCATGGTGGCGGGGCGGCAGTCCGTCTGATCATAAGACCAAAGGAGCGACTTTGTGCGGTGACAAGACCACACAGGCGGCTTTCCACGGTGACAAGACCACCGGGGCGACTTTGCGCGATGATAAGACCAAAGGGACGACTTTGCGCGATGACAAGACCACAGGGGCAGCTTTGCGCGATGATAAGACCAAAAGGAGCGACTTCCGCGGTGATAAGACCAAAGGAGACAGCTTTGCGCGATGACAAGACCACACGGGGTAGCTGCGCGATGATAAGACCAAAGGAGACGACTTTGCGCGATGACAAGACCACACGGGCAAGCTTTGCGCGATGATAAGACCAAAAGGAGACGACTTTCGCGGTGATAAGCCTAAAGGAGACGACTTTCTTGCGATGACAAGACCACACGGGCGGCTTTGCCCGATGATGAGACCAAAAGCGAAAAAAGAGACTGACTTTGCGCGGTGACAAGACCACACGGCCGACTTTGCGCGATGATAAGAAATTAACCACACCATGCCAACCATGGGGCTTATAAAGGGGTTGAACCAAACCCAACACTACACAACACTACACAATAGATACCCGACTATGGACTCTTGACAAACTTCTCGCGAGGTGTTGAAGAAGCAAAATTGGCTTAGCGAAGAGAAGCGGCTACAATACCCAGATAAATCAATGAAAGATGCTCCGGTACCATCACGTTTTCCGATCCCGCAATGTGTGTGTGGCGAACGGCGAGATCATTGGTCCACACACCCGACCACAGCGGCGGGCGTACTACGTCGCGGGCACCACCTGTAAGCATTTCTTTCGCGCAAATTGATTTTAAATCGCGTTGACTTCAGTAAAGTTTTAACTTCATCCCCACGAAATGGCGGCGGAGATGCGTTGCCACTTCTTCGATGGATCGGCGGCGGGAGATGTCTGACAGGGCATTCATCAATGAGTATATCTTTGAACTACCGGTGCGGGCGAGAACCGTCGGTGGAAACCTTACGTCATCGGACCTGTTGAGGGCGACAAGGAGCCCGATGGTCGCCCGGCGTAATCCATGTCGACGGCGTGAGTTATGAAGAATTTACATCATTTTTCGTTTTCACTTACATCATGCAATCACGGGACATGGGCGACTTCGACATACCATTGCGTGGGCGATCCGCGACAAGGGCAAGGAAAGGCTCATGCGGCTCGCCCGCCGCCCAGCGTTCCGATCGCTCGGCGTACTCCGTATCCACGACGTGAGTTCTGAAGAATTTACATCATTCTTCGATTTTCACTATCTGGCGACTAACATCATGGAATCGCGGGACATGGGCGACTTGACATACCGGCCGACGTGGGTAGTCCGCGACAAGGGCAAGGAAAGGCTCATCTTGGTGAGCCCGACCGGCATAGTGTATCCGGTCGTCCGGCGTAATCCGTGTCGGCAGCGTGAGTTATGAAGAATTTACATCATTCTTCCGATTTCCACTATCGATGAACTTACATCGTCAAATCGCAGGACATGGGCGACTTGACATACCGGCCCGGCGTGGACACTCCGCGACAAGGGAAGGGAAGGGAAGGCGGCGAGGAGTTCAATGCCGAGCTAGCAAGGAAAGGAAAATGGCACCGGTCCACGATGGGTCGGATCATTACGTAGTAGTCTCCGTCCTACCCCATGTATTTTACTATCCCTAAAGGCATGTGTACTTATATGGTCAGGATGCTTGTGTCACGATGTATCGTAGTAGTAGCGAGGATGACTAAAGCAATTAGCGGGACCATCATGCCATGTCACTCGTGTAGCGTGCTTACATCGCATACTCTAATGTAGTTCTTGTTACGTGTCTCCGCTAAGCCTATATTGCAAGTATGTCTTCATCAAGGAGAGATTAGTATTTTCCGACATCTTCATCATCACAACAACCGTTCCCAACCCTCCAATCACATTACGTATAAGCTTCATAAAGTATCTCATCATTTGCTGTCTATATCTGGCGTATACGCTCGAGACGATTTCATCTTGGAGACACTCAATAGTCTGATACCTTTTTATATATATCTTTCGGCTGATTTGAAACCACGATTTGGATAAAAAACCCTACTCCTTGCCCTTATTTCTTAATGAAATTTTTTATAAATCTCGGTCGATATTCATTTTCAATCAAATATAATGAAATTTCGTTTTTTACAAAATATAATGAAATAATATTTCAACGAGGAAAAAAATGAAGAAATGTGCGGTAGGGGGGCACTGCGCTATGGCCCAGGAAGCGGTGACTCTGCCGCGCCAGTCCTGCAGCGCCGGTGAAGCGGAGTCCCCTCCGCCGATAAGCTCATGTGGTACGAAACCTTTTTTTGCGACTACTTTTGCTAATTATGGCGAGTTGGGGTTATTTTTGAAATTAATGATCGCTACAGGGCTACAACAGTAAAAAATTCAAATGCACGTACAACAGGAACCATGCTTGTCGATATATACCTCATTATCAAAAGGGCATACACACAAGTCTAATAGTAAAAACACGTGCAAAGTTAAAAAATTTACGCTTATCTTATGATTCGAAGGAGGTTAACAAGAATATCAGACTAACCTTAAGGCTCTATTAGGAATGCGGAAACTTTCTCTGATTCCAACGGTAACTAATTTTGCGGAAACTTTCTCTGATTCCGACGGTAACTAATTTTAGTGAAATTCATGCGTTCCAAACATTCTCCAAGAGTTAAGAAGTTAATTCGGAAATACCATCAAGGCTAGATGTGGTGGTTTACTGCAATCTGCATACAAGTCGAACAATTTTTTTTCAATGTCCAGATAAAAGGAATCGAGAAACTTCTTCAAGCATGCTCAGCCAATATGAAAAAAAGTACAATGAATCAAGAAACAATATGTGAAACGTCCTTCTGGAAAGTCCAAGTAATCTTGTCTAACCAAATGATGTGTTATAGGTCAGCCACTTTTCTTAGTACGATCCATCAGCATGCTATCATGAGTATTTTAATGATGAGAAAAGTTTGATGTAGTCGGGATAGTCAAATGAAATGAGGAGTACAAACCTAGCTACCGAACAGTGCAAAAGGTTTCCTTATCAGTTTCCCTTTGATCATCAAGCTTGATACCCTCTTTGATCCTTCGGACAAGAACGCTTTTGACATAACTCAGTTCTCAGTTTCTCACACCATATTGGGCCTTTGGGGTAGAAGAAGGTTGTAGAACTTGTCCTTCAAGCAGAAGCTCCGACCTTTGCTGTCGACAGACTTCTTCCACCCGCACCATCCGCCATTCACAATCTTCTTGAGGTCATCAGCACCAGTGTAGTGTGGATCAAGGATGAGAAAAGCACAATCACCACTCGCTTCATTGTAATCAACTCCCAAAAGGGTATAAGCCAAGACTCCACCACCTGTTTACCAATAGAAAACGATCAATACAACAGATTGTATGCATGGAATCAAGTGTAGCCATTTTAAGATTATTTCCTCCTAGAATTACCCAAATCATTTAATGCTGTCCAATTCTGACACAATTGATTAATCTGATGGTCGTTTAATGTCTTTATCAGGAAAAGCATGCACAGACATAGTTCCGTGGTACTCATAAGGCTCTTTCATTTAGATGTAGGTCAAGAAAAGGTGGTAGCATAACAAAAAATGACAACACTGTTGCTGTCAAGCTGAACATGTGAATAGTTAACAAAAAAATGACAACACTGTTGCTGTCAAGCTGAACATGTGGATAGTTATAAACAGCACGTTTGGAACACAACTATTGTTACTTGGTTATTCAGCACAAATAGTGCCCACTCACAAAAAACATAAAAAATAAAATAAACACAAGTAGTGCCATAGGTTGAAAACATGAACATTGATCCTCTGTTTTCGTAATACTTGTCCAACTATTGTTTTTTTTTTACCAGGCACAGTGGGGAAGGCCCCTACGGATATTGTCTAACTACTGTTATGTGCACATACAAAGAAGGCACAAAATCTAATAGTAGTTAATAGAATTGGAACATGCTTACCCCTAATAGATGACGTATTTCAAACATTCAGCGTCTTTTAGATCATTATTCATTAATAGCAGGGGTCAAGGGTGCGAAAACTGCAATATCTACACTCTTGATTCCCTCACTGGACAAGTACTGGGAAATGGAATCTCCCAACAAACTGGACAAATATTGCAAAATTGAGGGAGTATAGTAAAGCAAAAACTATGTACAAAAGTACAAATAGAAGACATAGAAGACCTATCTAAGTGATACACCACACACGGAGTGAAGTTAATCAACCCAAAGTCTTTCGAAGATAACACATCCATAACAAGTCAATGTTTTTTTGACACCGTGAGGTGCAGGGAGAACTGAGAATCTGCATTATCATGCTTACTATCTGATTACAGTCGCCAATGATGATATCCAACAAGTAAAACATATAGAAGCTCTAAACAAAAGCACATACCAATCATCACAGGAGTTCCCTGGGTTTCAAAATGCATGGCAAGTTCTCTACATTTCTCAGGAAGCTCGTCACCGGATCTCACATTAATAATCTTGCAACTAACCTGCGTGATGCAATTTCTGTTAAGCCAACACAGTAACGCATAGTGTGATATCAACACAGAAAATTACTTGAAACTTGAAAGTGTGTGAATTAATTACCTCCGCAGATTAGCACACACGATGATAATGCAAAGCACATAAACTAATTGAAAATAAATCACTTCACTTGGTTTGGTTGGGACCTGCCTGAGAACAAGCCAGCCCCGATGTCATGTGCAGAGTACTGTGGCACGTGGTACTGTTAATAACTTAACGCAACATCAGGGCTGTGGGCCACACGACAAGGATTAGGAAGGCTTTGTACCAGGAATCAATCTGACTATTCATGAGTTGTAGGGAGGGGGGGGGGGGATGTACGTCACCACAAACAGAAACTAAAGCAAGTGTTGGATTTCAAGCAGGTGTTAGGATTATAAATTGACCTGCTACACCCCGGAGTATGAATCCAAGGATACTGAATTACTGATATCTTGGCAGTTAACTCTTCTTCTCTCCTATCCCCTAGCTTGTCTGATTCTACCAATGATCTAAGGATCATTACATCCCAATGGTTCAGCATGCAACAATTTGAAATTTAATTTAGCATATAAACTCAGTTAGGTGGCTGGTACTCACCATCAATACTAACTGGCTGGGAAGTGATACCAGAAAGAACGGAAGCCAACCGAGAAATGGCTCAATGAAATCTGGGAAGCACATTCTCATTCAACCAATCCACTTGAAAAGCTTAAAGCTATGTACAAATATAGGAAAATAATCAAAGGATAGCATGCCCAAAGCCCTGAACATGGTTATCAAATTGCGC
Source organism: Phyllostachys edulis (assembly GCA_036346405.1). Taxonomy (NCBI): domain Eukaryota; kingdom Viridiplantae; phylum Streptophyta; class Magnoliopsida; order Poales; family Poaceae; genus Phyllostachys; species Phyllostachys edulis. Next base: position 20,887,545 of record CM070568.1, on the reverse strand, counting down.
GTAGTGGAATTTTAAGATGTACTGAAAATGTAAGAAGAGGCAGAGGTCGACCAAGACTGACGTGGGAGGAAACAGTTAAAAGAGATTTGAGGGATTGGAATGTAGCTAAAGAATTAGCTTTGGATAGGAGCGCATGGAAGTTAGTGATCTACATACCGGAATCATAAGGTTTAGGGGCGGTGTTTTAGACTCTTGGCTCAGATGGCATGATGTATGGCTTAAGGTTTTAGCCTTGTAGGTTGCTTTACAAGGCTCTCGTCTCTTTGACCTTTGACCTTAAGGAGGTTTCATTCCTAGCCTACCCCAACTTGTTTGGGACCAAAGGCTTTGTTGTTGTTGTTGTGACTAGCCGCGATTAATTGGGCAACTTGGCTATCAGGCTAGTCGCCATGGAGAAGAGAAGGTTAAGGGGAAGGGAGGGGGAGGAGAGCGAGGGAGGAGAGAGAGGGGAGGTAAGAGAAGAGACTTACCTGCGAGCAGAGGTGACGGCAGCAACGCAAGGGAGCGGCGGCGGCGGAGAAGCCAAGGGGCAAGGGACAGCAGCAGCTACAAAATGGGAGCCACGGTAGCAAATTGGGCCCTACTTGAGAGGCCTGGCCCAGCTGGCCCACCGCTAATGATTAAAAGGGAGGGGATCAGTATTAGGTTTTCCATCCCCTCCCACACACAGCCGCCCACAGCTCAGCGCAATGAGTCGGGGGTTGGCGATGGAGGCTCTCGATGCTGCTGCGCCCTCTCTCCCCTTTGCAGCCTCCCGACAAACCGCCGCCCGCCTCCCTGACAGGCCAGCCTGCGTCGCCATCACCTTCACCTCCTGGTCAATAATTATTCCCTCTCCTCGCCTTGGCTTATCCCATTTGTAGATCTAGGCTTCTTCCCTTTTCTTGTGCTCTGCTCTCAATTTCTGCTCTGTTTCTTGCTTTCTTCTCTGTTTTAGTGGTAGACAAGTAGTAGCCAGTAGCAGCAGCAGTAGCCGGTAGTAGCAGGCCCAACTCGGGTGGGCTAGGAGTGGTAGTAGTCGCCAGCAGCAGCAGCAGCAGCAGCAGATGAGCAAACATACAGAGCATGTACATGTCCCATTGAAGTGCTACCATACAAGACGATTGCACCAACTAGTCCACGACTAGTCGATTAATTGTCAAGTCGGTCCCTTGGCGACTCGACTCGACTTGTCGACTTGATAACTATGGCCCTGAACAAATGGCTAGCTACGCTATCTTAAAACACTTAAAGAGAACCTAGAAACAATAAGAAGTGGCAGACAGGGAGCAACAGTGATTTTAATTCCGGACTACGTTTCATGTGACACAGCATAACTGACCACAAGACCAACATCTAACGATAAAAATCCTTTGTTCTGCCAACTATATTGATTGGATACCGTTGGGTCTGCCTACGCACTAAGTATACCGATTATCCATTGAATTTCCTTTGGTGTCCTACCCATTTTGGAGATCTTAATCTCACCTTGTTCTATTGCTCTTTCTCGATGATATTTCGGAGTGCTAGACCTCATTCTCTTTGATACGCTAAGTTTCTTCAGTTTGAGTTGGGTTAAAAGCGTGGAAAGTATTTGCACCATCACCGTCCTCGAATAGAGTATTTTCTATGGTCGCCCCATGCATGGTTATTAAGGCGGTAAGGCGAGGCGAGGCGACCCACCCCCCTCACACCTTTTAAGCGGTAAGGCGTGAGGGCGACGCCTTACAAAACCCTAAAGCGGTAGTGAGAGCGGCGAGATAGGAAGGCGCGAAGATCCCAACCTCGGTTGGAAGGCCATAGAAGATCCCAAATTCAATTGGAAGGCCATAGAAGATCCCAAATTCAATTGGAAGGCCACGAAGATCCTTCGCTGCCCATTGCCCCGACCGGCCGCCCGCTTGACACTTCTTGCCCATCGCCCGTGCCCTCTTTGATCGCCTCGTCTTTTCCCTTGCGGTCGAGAGCCCGCCCTTCGTCTTCTTCGCCGCCTCTCCACGCCGCTTCCACGCTTGCCTCCTCTGTCCTCCGCACTGGCGCCCACAGTGCAGAATCAGTATGACTCATCGCCACCATCCTCGGATTCCGTCGAATCTGCTCCTCCTCTGCTCGGGCTGCTCCCTGCTGCGCCTCCTCCGGCTCTCGAGCCCAGCGCCACCGTCGCCTCGGAGCTGCCCATGTTGCCGCCTCCTCCTCAGGTGGGGAGGAGGTGTCGAGGAGGCAGCGACGGCGGCGGAGCTGAGGAGGAGCTGCGACGAGGAACCGCGGGAGGAGGCGACAAGGCGGCGACGCCTTCTGACATCGGCAGTGCCACCGCCTAAGCGCCGCTTAAGCGACGCTTAGGCGACGCCTTAATAAGCATGGCCCCATGAATAACACGCATAGCAGAGCCGCGCCTAATACTCTGGCAACTCCCTTCCCAACCTTTCTCGCAGGCTAACAACTTCCTTTCTCGCTCACGGGACGAAAAGGAAAGATCTTATTGGAAAATTCTTCAAACGAAAAGGAGGATCTGATTGATGTAAGAAATCGGGCTAAAAACGAACTTTACCAGCTGAGACACCAAAGGCGCATTTCAAAGGATGAATTGGAAACTCATACTGCCTCATTCCCTCAAATGCTATCCTGATGTTCGAAAGCTTGAGCAATAACTCAGCTGTTCGGCTTCTAGGCATAAATGCAACACTGCAAACTAATTTCAGGATATGATGTCCAGAAATTACAGAAACTACTACCCAGCATTGATCCTCTCAAAGAATTCAAGAAAAATATATGCTGAACATAACTGGAAAGGGAAAGAGAGTGAGAGAACGCACAGAACTATAATATTTTTTTCTTAGTGCTGTTCATCTTCATTAGAACGAACACAGCTGTGCTGATCCTTGTAAACAGTAACGTCTGACTCATAAAGATAGAAGCTAATGAGTGAGTAGTCCAATGGATGTGGCACCTGTGTTGTTTGGCTAAAGGTCAGGGTTGAGACCCGCCAACTACATCCTATTGGATGGGTTATTTGTCAATTATTTAAGAATTTCAGGTATTAGATACTGTGACCTTGTTGTTGCCTGTCTCAAGATACCTATGCTAACCAAATCTCTCCATTCTCAGGAAAAAAACTTATCACAAAGCATAGACAGTTGTTCATAAAATTGAAAAGTAATACAGAAACTCACTCCAAGCAGTTTGTCAAGGACAAAGCTTAGTTCAATCGCTCCAATCCATTCCCGAGATCCAATGAATGATGGATCCTTGTCGCCAATTTCAACAAGGACTTGCTGAATCTCCCTGATTAGGAAAGTTGGAGCAAATACATTAATCAGTCTGACATCGTAATTTTTTCAATAATAATCAAGATTTCTCTCTTTCAGTTGAAAGCATGTATTCCAACCATGTCTTCTATTACTATATCAGTATCGACAAACTAATTGTTGTTTGGTTATTCCCTAGGCCTAACGTTTGCACAGCTTAGGTACAGGAATGAAAACATTGCCCTTACTCTAAGGGACGAATTAATGCATTTAAGTCAAACATAAAGAGAATATCACAACTGTGTTGGAGTTTTCAAGGCATATATGAAACTATGCTACTATAACTTGTGTCGAACAAAATATTTCATGTCAACTTTCTGCTACCATTGTAAAAAAAGGTCATAGTTAAACAATATGGCCTAGTTATTCAAGTCAACAAGAAAAATAGGCATGACAACATCAATCGTCTCTCAAACCTGTGTGAAGGAACATTAATAGATGAATATTGTTGCAATCTGTACCAAGACACAATTGTTTGTAGAGAACGGTAAGCACATCCCCATCCCTGAAATAGGAAGATAGCTGAGACTTATAAACCACAACAGCAGCTCAGAGACTAAAATCATGCTGAACCATATGATGAAGTACACTAAACAATGTAAGTATCCTCTTCCAGGAATGCACTAAGCAAAAAGCTACCCCTACATTCCCAAACGAAACACAACACCGTCCCAGGTATTGGTGTTACACAAGAAGCCAAGACTCTGATGTTACTTCAAATTATTGATCAACGCACAACAGCAATTACACATTCAGAAAGATAGACAAAACCATATAGCTGGGAAAAATATCCAAAGC